>CM056056.1:139185158-139513603 GCA_029574335.1 Rana kukunoris | reverse complement strand
CCTCCATCAGGTCCCGGTGACGACAGACTCCCCCCCTCCCCCGTCTGCCGCAGAATCCGGCCTGGAAAAGTCATTTTCTTTCCCTCCCAGAGTCCCAGTAATAAAATCAGATCCGGCCTTCCAGGTTGTATTATCGTGTCCCGGCCAACTTTCTCCAGCTGAACATTCTTCAGATCCTCCAGGGATTTCTTTATAGACTTCAGCTTGGAGGAGGCGCACACTGTGATGGGACGGGGATGCAGCGGGCATCTGCACTCAGCCGTGGCACATTTGTGCACAAGTACCCCCAGCATTTGAAATCAGAGCATAGATACCCTCTACAGGTCAATTCATGAAAAAGATGCCCCCAGTGCCCCCCTCCCCAGTCACGGCACATCACCCCTCCTCCCATAGCACACCTGTTCCATGTACCCCCAGCCAAAGCACAGATGCCCCCTACACCCCTAGCCAGAATACAGATAATTTTTGTACCCCCAATTCACCTGTATTACCAGATCACCTGCACACCTAGAACACCTGTACACCCAGATCACCTGCACACCCAGCGCACCTGCACACCCAGCGCACCTGCACACCCAGATCACCTGCACACCCAGATCACCTGCACACCCAGATCACCTGTACACCCAGATCACCTGCACATCCAGATCACCTGAACACCCAGATCACCTGTACACCCAGCGCACCTGCACACCCAGATCACCTGCACACTCAGATCACCTGCACACCCAGATCACCTGCACACCTAGAACACCTGCACACCCAGATCACCTGCACACCCAGATCACCTGCACACCCAGCGCACCTGCACACCCAGCGCACCTGCACACCCAGATCACCTGCACACCCAGATCACCTGCACACCCAGATCACCTGCACACCCAGATCACCTGTACATCCAGCTCACCTGTACACCCAGATCACCTGCGCACCCAGATCACCTGTACACCCAGATCACCTGCACACCCAGATCACCTGCACATCCAGATCACCTGAACACCCAGATCACCTGAACACCCAGATCACCTGCACACCCAGATCACCTGCGCACCCAGATCACCTGTACACCCAGATCACCTGCACACCCAGATCACCTGCACACCCAGATCACCTGTACATCCAGCTCACCTGTACACCCAGATCACCTGCGCACCCAGATCACCTGTACACCCAGATCACCTGTACACCCAGATCACCTGCACATCCAGATCACCTGAACACCCAGATCACCTGAACACCCAGATCACCTGCACACCCAGATCACCTGCACACTCAGATCACCTGCACACCCAGATCACCTGCACACCCAGATCACCTGTACACCCAGATCACCTGCACACCCAGATCACCTGCACACTCAGATCACCTGCACACCCAGATCACCTGCACACCTAGAACACCTGCACACCCAGATCACCTGCACACCCAGATCACCTGCACACCCAGATCACCTGTACACCCAGATCACCTGTACACCCAGATCACCTGTACACTCAGATCACCTGTACACCCAGATCACCTGTACACCCAGCGCACCTGCACACCCAGCGCACCTGCACACCCAGATCACCTCCACACCCAGATCACGTGTACACCCAGATCACCTGCACACTCAGATCACCTGCACACCCAGATCACCTGCACACTCAGATCACCTGCACACCCAGATCACCTGCACACCCAGAACACCTGTACACCAAGCGCACCTGTTCACCCAGATCACCTGCGCACCCAGATCACCTGTACACCCAGATCACCTGCACACCCAGATCACTTGTACACCCAGATCACCTGCACATCC
Source organism: Rana kukunoris (assembly GCA_029574335.1). Taxonomy (NCBI): domain Eukaryota; kingdom Metazoa; phylum Chordata; class Amphibia; order Anura; family Ranidae; genus Rana; species Rana kukunoris. The sequence continues at coordinate 139,511,802 of CM056056.1, read as the reverse complement.
AGATCACCTGCACACCCAGATCACCTGTACACCCAGATCACCTATACACCCAGCGCACCTGTACATCCAGCTCACCTGTGCACCCAGCGCACCTGCACACCCAGATCACCTGCACACCCAGATCACCTGCACACCCAGATCACCTATACATCCAGCTCACCTGTACACCAAGCGCACCTGCACCCCCAGCGCACCTGCACACCCAGATCACCTGCGGACCCAGATCACCTGCACACCCAGATCACCTGCACACCCAGATCACCTATACACCCAGATCACCTGCACACCCAGATCATCTGCGGACCCAGATCACCTGCACACCCAGATCACCTGCGGACCCAGATCACCTGCACACCAAGATCACCTGCACACCCAGATCACCTGTACACCCAGATCACCTGCACACCCAGCGCACCTGCACACCCAGATCACCTGCGGACCCAGATCACCTGCGGACCCAGATCACCTGCACACCCAGATCACCTGTACACCCAGATCACCTGCACACCCAGATCACTTGTACATCCAGTGCACCTGCACACCCAGATCACCTGCACACCCAGATAACCTGCGCACCCAGATCACCTGTACACCCAGATCACCTGCACACCCAGATCACCTGTACATCCAGCTCACCTGTACATCCAGCTCACCTGTACACCCAGATCACCTGCACACCCAGATCACCTATACATCCAGCTCACCTGTACACCCAGCGCACCTGCACACCCAGATCACCTGCACACCCAGATCACCTATACATCCAGCTCACCTGTACACCCAGCGCACCTGCACACCCAGATCACCTGCACACCCAGATCACCTGTACACACAGATCACCTGCACACCCAGATCACCTGCACACCCAGATCACCTGTACACCCAGATCACCTGCACACCCAGATCACCTGTACACCCAGATCACCTGCACACCCAGATCACCTGTACATCCAGTGCACCTGCACACCCAGATCACCTGCACACCCAGATCACTTGCGCACCCAGATCACCTGTACACCCAGATCCCTGCACACCCAGTCACCTGTACACCAGCTCACCTGTACACACCCCTGAACACCAAGACACCTCACCTCAGATCACTGCGCACCAAGATCACCTGTGCACCCAGATCACTTACACCCAGATCACCTGTACACCCAGATCACCTGCACACCCAGATACCTGTACATCCAGTGCACCTCACCCCAGATCACCTGCACACCCAGATCACCTGCGCACCCAGATACCTGTACACCCAGATCCCTGCACACCCAGATCACCTGTACACCAGTGCACCTGCACACCCAGATCCCTGCACACCCAGATCACTTGCGCACCCAGATCACCTGAACCCAGATCCCTGCAACCCAGATCACCTGTACATCCAGCTCACCTGTACACACTCACCTGAACACCAAGCACACCTGCACACTCAGATCATCTGCGCACCAAGATCACCTGTGCACCCAGATCACCTGTACACCCAGATCACCTGTACACCCAGATCACCTGCACACCCAGATCACCTGTACATCCAGTGCACCTGCACACCCAGATCACCTGCACACCCAGATCACCTGCGCACCCAGATCACCTGTACACCCAGATCACCTGCACACCCAGATCACCTGTACATCCAGTGCACCTGCACACCCAGATCACCTGCACACCCAGATCACTTGCGCACCCAGATCACCTGTACACCCAGATCACCTGCACACCCAGATCACCTGTACATCCAGCTCACCTGTACATCCAGCTCACCTGAACACCAAGCACACCTGCACACTCAGATCATCTGCGCACCAAGATCACCTGTGCACCCAGATCACCTGTACACCCAGATCACCTGTACACCCAGATCACCTATACACCCAGATCACCTGTACACCCAAATCACCTGCGCACCCAGATCACCTGCGCACCCAGATCACCTGTGCACCCAGATCACCTATACACCCAGATCACCTGCACACCTAGATCACCTGTGCACCCAGATCACCTGCTAACCCAGATCATCTGCGCACCCAGATCACCTGCACACTTAGATCACCTGCACACTCAGATCACCTGCACACCCAGATCACCTATACACCCAGTTCACCTATACACCCAGTTCACCTGCGCACCCAGATCACCTGCGCACCTAGATCACCTATACACCCAGATCACCTGCGCACCCAGATCACCTGTACACCCAGATCACCTGCACACCCAGATCACCTGCACACCCAGATCACCTGCACACCCAGATCACCTGCACACCCAGATCACCTACACACCCAGATCACCTGTACATCCAGCTCACCTGTACACCCAGATCACCTGTACACCCAGCGCACCTGCACACCCAGATCACCTGCACACCCAGCGCACCTGTACACCCAGATCACCTGCGCACCCAGATCACCTGCACACCCAGATCACCTGCACACCCAGATCACCTGCACACCCAGATCACCTATACACCCAGATCACCTATACACCCAGATCACCTGCGCACCCAGATCACCTATACACCCAGATCACCTGCACACCCAGATCACCTGTACACCCAGATCACCTATACACCCAGATCACCTGCGCACCCAGATCACCTGTACACCCAGATCACCTGTACACCCAGATCACCTGCACACCCAGATCACCTATACACCCAGATCACCTGCGCACCCAGATCACCTGCGCACCCAGATCACCTGCACACCCAGATCACCTGCACACCCAGATTACCTGCACACCCAGATCACCTGCACACCCAGATCACCTGCACACCCAGATCACCTATACACCCAGATCACCTGCACACCCAGATCACCTGCACACCCAGATCACCTATACACCCAGATCACCTGCGCACCCAGATCACCTGCACACCCAGATCACCTGTACACCCAGATCACCTGCACACCCAGATCACCTGCACACCCAGATCACCTATACACCCAGATCACCTGCACACCCAGATCACCTGCACACCCAGATCACCTGCACACCCAGATCACCTGTACACCCAGATCACCTGTACACCCAGATCACCTGTACACCCAGATCACCTATACACCCAGATCACCTGCACACCCAGATCACCTGCACACCCAGATCACCTATACACCCAGATCACCTGCGCACCCAGATCACCTGCACACCCAGATCACCTGCACACCCAGATCACCTGTACACCCAGATCACCTGCGCACCCAGATCATCTCCACTTATTTTATGGAGGAGATGGAACACACTATTGGGAAGACTCTGTATGGTGCGGAGACACGTGGAATCGTGTCCAGAAGATTCTATAGGAGCATTCAAGGCACATATAACATGAATTAACACTAAAGAATTGACCCTGGAAACCCTAACCCTATAAACCCTAACAATAGTAACCCTCACCCTATGAATGCTAACCCTTACCCTAGGAACCTTAACCCTAGGAAACATAACCCTATACCTAGGAAACCTAACCCTAACCCTAAACCTAGGAAACCTAACCTTAACCCTAAACCTAGAAAACCTAACCCTAATAATCCTAATCCTGGGAACCCTAAACTTAAGAAACCTAACCCTAGTAACTCTAAACCTAGGAACCTTAACCCTAAGAAATATAACCCTAATAACCCTAAACCTAGCAAACCTAACCCTGGGAACCCTAAACTTTGGAAACCTAACATTAGTAACCCTAACCCTATGAACGCTAACCCTTACCCTAGGAAATATGACCTTAACCCTAGGAACCCTAACCCTAGTAGCCCTAAACCTATGAAACCTAGCCCTAACCCTAGAAACCCTAACCTTAGTAGTCCCAAGACTTGGAAATATAAACCCTAGGAACCATAACGCTAATGCTAGGAAATCTAATCCTAACCCTAGGAACCCAAAACCCAAGGAACGTAACCCTAGTTACCCTAACCCTAGTAACCCTTACCCTAAGAAACCTAACCCTAGGAAACCTAACCCTAGTAACCCTAACACAAGGAAACCTAATCCTAGTAACCCTAAACCTAGGAAACCTAACACTAAGAAACCTAACCCTAACCCTAGGAAACCTAACCATAGGAAACCTAAACCTAGGAACCCTAACCCTAGGAAACCTAACCCTAAACCTAGAAACCCTAACACTAGGAAACCTAACTCTAGGAAACCTAACCCTAGTAACCCTAAACCTAGGAAACCTAACACTAAGAAACCTAACCCTAACCCTAGGAAACCTCACCCTAGGAACCCTAACCTTAGGAAACCTAACCCTAAACCAAGGAACCCTAACCCTAGGAAACCTAACCCTAGAAAACCTAAACCTAGAAACCCTAACCCTAGGAACCCTGACCCTAGGAAACCTAACCCTAAACCTAGGAAACCTAACCCTAGGAACTGTAAACCCTAAACCTCGGAAACCTAACCCTAGGAACTCTAAACCCTAAACCTAGGAAACCTAACCCTAGGAACTCTAACCCTAAACCTAGGAAACCTAAACCTAACCCTAAACCTAGGAAACCTAATCCTAGTAACACTAACCCTAACTCTAGGAAGTAGGAACCCTAGCCAGAAACCTAGGAACCCTAAACCTAGGAAACCTGACTCGACTAGGAACCCTAACCCCAGAAACGCTAAACTTAACTCTAGAAACAGTAACTTTAAACCTAGGAACGTTAAGCCCTAAACCTAGGAAATCTAACCATGGCAACCCTAACCCTAGGAACCCTAAACCTAGGAAACCTAACCTTAACCCTAAACCTAGGAAACCTAACCTTAACCCTAAACCTAGAAAACCTAACCCTAATAATCCTAAACCTGGGAACCCTAAACTTAAGAAACCTAACCCTAGTAACTCTAAACCTAGGAACCTTAACCCTAAGAAATATAACCCTAATAACCCTAAACCTAGCAAACCTAACCCTGGGAACCCTAAACTTTGGAAACCTAACATTAGTAACCCTAACCCTATGAACGCTAACCCTTACCCTAGGAAATATGACCTTAACCCTAGGAACCCTAACCCTAGTAGCCCTAAACCTATGAAACCTAGCCCTAACCCTAGAAACCCTAACCTTAGTAGTCCCAAGACTTGGAACCATAAACCCTAGGAACCATAACACTAATGCTAGGAAATCTAATCCTAACCCTAGGAACCCAAAACCCACGGGACGTAACCCTAGTTACCCTAACCCTAGTAACCCTTACCCTAAGCAACCTAACCCTAACCCTAGGAAACCTAACCCTAGTAACCCTAACACAAGGAAACCTAACCCTAGTAACCCTAACCCTAGGAAACCTAACCATAGGAACCCTAACCTTAGGAAACCTAACCCTAAACCTAGGAACCCTAACCCTAGGAAACCTAACCCTAAACCTAGGAACCCTAACCCTAGGAAACCTAACCCTAGGAAACCTAAACCTAGGAACCCTAACCCTAGGAACCCTGACCCTAGGAAACCTAACCCTAAACCTAGGAACCCTAACACTAGGAAACCTAACCCTAGGAACCCTAACCCTAGGAAACCTAACCCTAAACCTAGAAACCCTAACACTAGGAAACCTAACCCTAGTAACCCTAAACCTAGGAAACCTAACACTAAGAAACATAACCCTAACCCTAGGAAACATAACCCTAGGAACCCTAACCTTAGGAAACCTAACCCTAAACCAAGGAACCCTAACCCTAGGAAACCTAACCCTAGGAAACCTAACCCTAGGAAACCCAAACCTAGAAACCCTAACCCTAGGAACCCTGACCCTAGGAAACCTAACCCTAAACCTAGGAAACCTAACCCTAGGAACTCTAAACCCTAAACCTCGGAAACCTAACCCTAGGAACTCTAAACCCTAAACCTAGGAAACCTAACCCTAGGAACTCTAAACCCTAAACCTCGGAAACCTAACCCTAGGAACTCTAACCCTAAACCTAGGAAACCTAAACCTAAACCTAGGAAACCTAATCCTGGTAACACTAACCCTAACTCTAGGAAGTAGGAACCCTAGCCAGAAACCTAGGAACCCTAAACCTAGGAAACCTGACTCGACTAGGAACCCTAACCCCAGAAACGCTAAACTTAACCCCTAGAAAGTAACCTTAAACCTAGGAACGTTAAGCCCTAAACCTAGGAAATCTAACCATGGTAACCCTAACCCTAGGAACCCTAAACTTAGGAAACCTAACCTTAACCCTAAACCTAGAAAACCTAACCCTAATAATCCTAAACCTGGGAACCCTAAACTTAAGAAACCTAACTCTAGTAACTCTAAACCTAGGAACCTTAACCCTAAGAAATATAACCCTAAACCTAGCAAACCTAACCCTGGGAACCCTAAACTTTGGAAACCTAACATTAGTAACCCTAACCCTATGAACGCTAACCCTTACCCTAGGAAATATGACCTTAAAGCGGATCTCCACCCTAAAGTGAAGATCCGCTGATCCGAACACTCCCCCCCTCCGGTGTCACAATTGACACCTTTCAGGGGGGAGGGGGGTGCAGATAGACATGTATCTGCACCCACTTCCGGCCCAGCATTCACGGGCAAAAGACGGGCATTGCATCACATCCCGTCTCCCGCCCGTTGTGTGCTGGGAACACTCAGCTCCCAGCACACAGCTGGAGCCAATTCGCGGGCGCAGCGTGACTCGCGCATGCGCCGTAGGGAACCAGGCAGTGAAGCCGCAGCGCTTCACTTCCTGGTTCCCTCACCGTGGATGGAGGGGGGAGCAGCAGGGTGACGAGCGATCGCTCATCCTCTGCTGCGGACGGCGCTGGACTCCAGGACAGGTAAGTGTCCTAATATTAAAAGTCAGCAGCTGCAGTATTTGTTGCTGCTGGCTTTTAATATTTTTTTATTTGTGAACCATCCGCTTTAACCCTAGGAACCCTAACCCTAGTAGCCCTAAACCTATGAAACCTAGCCCTAACCCTAGAAACCCTAACCTTAGTAGTCCCAAGACTTGGAACCATAAACCCTAGGAACCATAACACTAATGCTAGGAAATCTAATCCTAACCCTAGGAACCCAAAACCCACGGAACGTAACCCTAGTTACCCTAACCCTAGTAACCCTTACCCTAAGCAACCTAACCCTAACCCTAGGAAACCTAACCCTAGTAACCCTAACACAAGGAAACCTAACCCTAGTAACCCTAAAACCTAACACTAAGGAAACCTAACCATAGGAACCCTAACCTTAGGAAACCTAACCCTAAACCTAGGAACCCTAACCCTAGGAAACCTAACCCTAGGAACCCTAACCCTGGAAACCTAACCCTAGGAAACCTAACACTAAGAAACCTAACCCTAACCCTAGGAAACCTAACCCTAGGAAACCCTAACCTAGGAACTAACCCTAGGAAACCTAACCCTGGAAACCTAACCCTAGGAAACCTAACACTAAGAAACCTAACCCTAACCCTAGGAAACCTAACCCTAGGAACCCTAACCCTGGAAACCTAACCCTAGGAAACCTAACACTAAGAAACCTAACCCTAACCCTAGGAAACCTAACCCTAGGAACCCTAACCCTGGAAACCTAACCCTAGGAAACCTAACCCTAGGAAACCTAAATCTAGGAACCCTAACCCTAGGAACCCTGACCCTAGGAAACCTAACCCTAAACCTAGGAAACCTAACCCTAGGAACCCTAACCCTGGAAACCTAACCCTAGGAAACCTAACACTAAGAAACCTAACCCTAACCCTAGGAAACCTAACCCTAGGAACCCTAACCCTGGAAACCTAACACTAAGAAACCTAACCCTAACCCTAGGAAACCTAACCCTAGGAACCCTAACCCTGGAAACCTAACACTAAGAAACCTAACCCTAACCCTAGGAAACCTAACCCTGGAAACCTAACCCTAGGAAACCTAACCCTAGGAAACCTAAATCTAGGAACCCTAACCCTAGGAACCCTGACCCTAGGAAACCTAACCCTAAACCTAGGAAACCTAACGCTAGGAAACCTAACCCTAGTAACCCTAAACCTAGTAACTAGGTGCGAGCTCGTCGGGACCGATCACCCATCGCTGGAGAGATCACCCGGCGCTGGATAGAAGACAACGTTGGAGCAGGGAGCCGCATCGATCGTCTACTTTCACCGCTGGATTTTATTTGGTTTAATTAATAAAGTAATTTGTTCTATGGTGTGTGTGTTTTTTTTCTAAAAAAACTACTATATACACTTCCTTCGTGAAATGGTAGGGGTACAGTGTACCCCATTACCATTTCACACAGGGGGGCCAGGATCTGGGGGGCCCCTTTGTTAAAGGGGTCTTCCAGATTTCGATAAGCCTCCTGCCCACAGACCCCCACAACCACCGGGCAAGGGTTGTGGGGATGAGCATCTTGTCCCCATCAACTTGGGGACAAGGTGTTTTGGGGGCACCCCAAAGCACCCTCCCAATGTTGAGGGCATGTGGCCTGGTGCGGTTCAGGAGAGGGGGGGCCGCGCTCTGTCCCCCCCTCTTTTCTGCGGCCAGCCAGGTCAACGTGCTCGGATAAGGGTCTGGTGTGGATTTTGGGGGGGACTCCACGCCATTTTTTTTTATTTGGCGTGGAGTTCCCCTTAAAATCCACACCAGACCTGAAGGGCCTGTTTATGGATATTTAGGGGGAACTCCACGCCATTTTTTTTTATTGATGGCGGGGTTCCTCTTAATATCCATACCAGACCTAAAGGGTCTGGTTATTGAACTTGGGGGGACCCCCACGCATTTTTTATTTATTTTTTACTAAAAAATGTCCATGTCCCATTGACTTCAATGGGGTTCGGAGTCCGGGTTCGGGTCCGAACCTGAACATCCAAGTGTCCGCTCAACTCTACTAGTAACTACTAACCCTAACCCTAACCCTAACCCTAGGAAACCCTAACCCTAGTAACAATAACACTATAAAAACCCTAACCCTAGGAAACCTAACACCAACCCTAGTAACCATAACCCTAGTAACTCTAACCATAGGAAACCTAACACCAACCCTAGTAACCATAACCCTAGTAACTCTAACCATAGGAAACCTAACCCTAACCCTAGTAACCATAACCCTAGGAAACCTAACCCTAACCCTAGTAACCCTAACCCTAGGAAACCTAACCCCAACTCTAGTAACCATAACTCTAGTAACGCTAACCCTAGTAACCCTAACCCTAGTAACCATAACCCTAGTAACCCTAACCCTAGGAAACCTAACCCCAACTCTAGTAACCATAACCCTAGTAACGCTAACCCTAGTAACCCTAACCCTAGTAACCTTAACCCTAGTAACCCTAACCCTAGTAACCCTAGTAACCATAACCCTAGTAACCCTAACCCTAGGAAACCTAACCCCAACCCTAGTAACCATAACCCTAGTAACCCTAACCCTAGTAACCATAACCCTAGTAACCCTAACCCTAGGAAACCTAACCCCAACCCTAGTAACCCTAACCCTAGTAACCCTAACCCTAGTAACCATAACCCTAGTAACCCTAACCCTAGGAAACCTAACCCCAACTCTAGTAACCATAACCCTAGTAACGCTAACCCTAGTAACCCTAACCCTAGTAACCTTAACCCTAGTAACCCTAACCCTAGTAACCCTAGTAACCATAACCCTAGTAACCCTAACCCTAGGAAACCTAACCCCAACCCTAGTAACCATAACCCTAGTAACCCTAACCCTAGTAACCATAACCCTAGTAACCCTAACCCTAGGAAACCTAACCCCAACCCTAGTAACCCTAACCCTAGTAACCCTAACCCTAGTAACCATAACCCTAGTAAGCATAATCCTAGTAACCCTAACCCTAGGAAACCTAAAGAAGTGTTATTGTCTTTGTGAAAAGTGTCAGCTAAAGACATTTCCCAGATTGTGACAAATCAAAGACTGCTGATTGGTTGCTGACTTACGGTGGTTCGTAATTACAGACCAGGAGATACATGTTGCCATCTTCAAATCCCTCAATCTTCTCACAGAAGTTCTCTCCACATCCGACGCGTTCCGTATTGGCCCAAACCATCTGTGAAGAATGAAACGCTTTACAAATGTTGCACTTTATTTCTTAGAAAAGGAGAACGTATAGAAAATATCTACACACACTTATATTCCCAGGACCTCTGGGACATACAATCCAATGTAGAGGGTCTGGGGAGAGGTCCTGCTAGAGGGGGAATGAGTCTGACCCTCTGGTGATCCTGGAACTTGTGGAAGGATGGATGCACCTGCTACCTACCCGAGGGGGACAAGGGACTCAACATGAAGTCCTGCTGGAGGGGGAATGAGTCTGACCCTCTGAGGATCCTGGAACTTGTGGAAGGATGGAGGCCCCTGCTACCTACCCGAGGGGGACAAGGGACTCAACATGAAGTCCTGCTGGAGGGGGAATTAGTCTGACTCTCTGAGGATCCTGGAACTTGTGGAAGGATGGAGGCCCCTGCTACCTACCCGAGGGGGAATAAGTCTGACCCTCTGAGGATCCTGGAACTTGTGGAAGGATAGATGCCCCTGCTATCTACCCAAGGGGGACAAGGGACTCAACATGAAGTCCTGCTGGAGGGGGAAGGAGTCTGACCCTCTGAGGATCCTGGAACTTGTGGAAGGATGGAGGCCCCTGCTACCTACCTGAGGGGGACAAGGGACTCAACGTGAAGTCCTGCTAGAGGGGGAATGAGTCTGACCCTCTGAGGATCCTGGAACTTGTGGAAGGATGGAGGCCCCTGCTACCTACCCGAGGGGGAATAAGTCTGACCCTCTGAGGATCCTAGAATGTGTGGAAGGATGGAGGCACCTGCTACCTACTCGAGGGGGACAAGGGACTAAACGTGAAGTCCTGCTGGAGGGGGAAGGAGTCTGACCCTCTGAGGATCCTGGAACTTGTGGAAGGATGGGGACACCCACTACCTATCCGAGGGGACAACCGCTACCTACCCGAGGGGACAACCGCTACCTACCCGAGGGGACACCTGCTACCTACCCGAGGGGGACAAGGGACTCAACGTGAAGTCCTGCTGGAGGGGGAATGAGTCTGACCCTCTGACGATCCTGGAACTTGTGGAAGGATGGAAGCCCCTGCTACCTACCTGAGGGGGAATAAGTCTGACCCTCTGAGGATCCTGGAACGTGTGGAAGGATGGAGGCACCTGCTACCTACCCAAGGGGGACAAGGGACTCAACGTGAAGTCCTGCCGGAGGGGAAAGGAGTCTGACCCTCTGAGGATCCTGGAACTTGTGGAAGGATAGATGCCCCTGCTACCTACGCGAGGGGGACAAGGGACTCAACATGAAGTCCTGCTGGAGGGGGAATTAGTGTGACTCTCTGAGGATCCTGGAACTTGTGGAAGTATGGAGGCCCCTGCTATCTACCCAAGGGGGACAAGGGACTCAACAAGAAGCCCTGCTGGAGGGGGAAGGAGTCTGACCCTCTGAGGATCCTGGAACTTGTGGAAGGATAGATGCCCCTGCTATCTACCCAAGGGGGACAAGGGACTCAACAAGAAGCCCTGCTGGAGGGGGAAGGAGTCTGACTCTCTGAGGATCCTGGAACTTGTGGAAGGATGGAGGCCCCTGCTACCTACCCGAGGGGGACAAGGGACTCAACGTGAAGTCCTGCTAGAGGGGGAATGAGTCTGACCCTCTGAGGATCCTGGAACTTGTGGAAGGATGGAGGCACCTGCTACCTACCTGAGGGGGACAAGGGACTTAACGTGAAGTCATGCTGGAGGGGGAAGGAGTCTGACCCTCTGAGGATCCTGGAACTTGTGGAAGGATGGGGACACCCATTACCTATCCGAGGGGACAACCGCTACCTACCCGAGGGGACACCTGCTACCTACCCGAGGGGGACAAGGGACTCAACGTGAAGTCCTGCTGGAGGGGGAATGAGTCTGACCCTCTGACGATCCTGGAACTTGTGGAAGGATGGAAGCCCCTGCTACCTACCTGAGGGGGAATAAGTCTGACCCTCTGAGGATCCTGGAACGTGTGGAAGGATGGAGGCACCTGCTACCTACCCAAGGGGGACAAGGGACTCAACATGAAGTCCTGCTGGAGGGGGAAGGAGTCTGACCCTCTGAGGATCCTGGAACTTGTGGAAGGATAGATGCCCCTGCTACCTACGCGAGGGAGACAAGGGACTCAACATGAAGTCCTGCTGGAGGGGGAATTAGTGTGACTCTCTGAGGATCCTGGAACTTGTGGAAGTATGGAGGCCCCTGCTATCTACCCAAGGGGGACAAGGGACTCAACAAGAAGCCCTGCTGGAGGGGGAAGGAGTCTGACCCTCTGAGGATCCTGGAACTTGTGGAAGGATAGATGCCCCTGCTATCTACCCAAGGGGGACAAGGGACTCAACAAGAAGCCCTGCTGGAGGGGGAAGGAGTCTGACCCTCTGAGGATCCTGGAACTTGTGGAAGGATGGAGGCGCCTGCTACCTACCTGAGGGGGACAAGGGACTTAACGTGAAGTCATGCTGGAGGGGGAAGGAGTCTGACCCTCTGAGGATCCTGGAACTTGTGGAAGGATGGAGGCCCCTGCTACCTACCCGAGGGGGAATAAGTCTGACCCTCTGAGGATCCTGGAACTTGTGGAAGGATAGATGCCCCTGCTACCTACCCGAGGGGGACAAGGGACTCAACATGAAGCCCTGCTGGAGGGGGAAGGAGTCTGACCCTCTGAGGATCCTGGAACTTGTGGAAGGATGGAGGTCCCTGCTACCTACCCGAGGGGGACAAGGGACTCAACGTGAAGTCCTGCTAGAGGGGGAATGAGTCTGACCCTCTGAGGATCCTGGAACTTGTGGAAGGATGGAGGTCCCTGCTACCTACCCGAGGGGGAATAAGTCTGACCCTCTGAGGATCCTGGAACGTGTGGAAGGATGGAGGCACCTGCTACCTATCCGAGGGGGACAAGGGACTCAACGTGAAGTCCTGCTGGAGGGGGAAGGAGTCTGACCCTCTGAGGATCCTGGAACTTGTGGAAGGATGGGGACACCCACTACCTATCCGAGGGGACAACCGCTACCTACCCGAGGGGACACCCGCTACCTACCCGAGGGGGACAAGGGACTCAACGTGAACTCCTGCTGAAGGGGGAATGAGTCTGACCCTCTGACGATCCTGGAACTTGTGGAAGGATGGAAGCCCCTGCTACCTACCTGAGGGGGAATAAGTCTGACCCTCTGAGGATCCTGGAACTTGTGGAAGGATGGAGGTACCTGCTACCTACCCGAGGGGGACAAGGGACTCAACGTGAATTCCTTCTTGCAGGGGGAATGAGTCTGACCCTCTGAGGATACTGGAACTTGTGGAAGGATGGGGACAACCACTACCTATCCGAGGGGACACCCGCTACCTACCCGAGGGGGACAAGGGACTCAATGTCAAGTCCTGCTGGAGGGGGAATGAGTCAGGCCCTCTGAGGATCCTGGAACTTGTGGAAGGATGGAGGCCCCTGCTACCTACCTTAGGGGGACAAGGGACTCAAGGTGAAGTCCTGCTGGAGGGGGAATGAATCTGACCCTCTGGGGATCCTGGAATTTGTGGAAGGATGGGGGCGTCTGCTACCTACTCGAGGGGAAATGAGTCAGGCCCTCTGAGGATCCTGGAACTTGTGGAAGGATGGAGGCCCCTACTACCTATCTGAGGGGGACAAGGGACTCAACGTGAAGTCCTGCTGGAGGGGGAATGAGTCAGGCCCTCTGAGGATCCTGGAACTTGTGGAAGGATGGAGGCCCCTGCTACCTACCTTAGGGGGACAAGGGACTCAAGGTGAAGTCCTGCTGGAGGGGGAATGAATCTGACCCTCTGAGGATCCTGGAATTTGTGGAAGGATGGGGGCACCTGCTACCTACTCGAGGGGAAATGAGTCAGGCCCTCTGAGGATCCTGGAACTTGTGGAAGGATGGGGGCACCTGCTACCTAGGGGACAAGGGACTCAACGTGATGTTTTCACGTAACATTTTCATTGTTATCTCTTCGCTATCTATAATATCCCCCCACCTCTGTGTTTAATGTCACAGACCCCCGACCATTGACCGAACCCTGAACCAAGAATCAGCCAGACTCACAGCCAGATGCCCATAATACATTTCTTCTTCCATAAACAGAATAATGGGTGCCAATGTATGAATATAGAAGGTGATGAACCCCCATCTCATCTGGGGGCCGATTCTAACCCACCCAGAGACCCCCATTACCTGGGTGTAGTGGCCACACATTTGGCCCTCCTGGCAGGTGTCGGCGGTGAAGTTGTAGAAGTCTCGTTCATTATGCCAATCGGCCAATCCCATGTCCACATCCAGGCCAGAGCCCGACATCAGGAAGAGGTTCTCCCCCCGGAACCCGCGTTCCACATTGTGGTCCCAGATGCACTTTGCTGCATAGGATGTGGCCAGCTCCTCCAGGGTGGAGTCCCAGCTCTGCAAAGGAAAGATTTACAGGAATATTCATAATATAAAATTCAACAAACAGCACAAAGCAAGTTCATCCCGATGGAGGAGGAGCTTCCCAAGCTGGAAAGTGACATCATATCTGTGCCGAGACATTATTATTACCAATTATATCCCCACAGCCAAAGCCTGAGACCCCCAGCATTGCAATATACAGATGTGATGTCATTATATCACCTGACATCCCCTCTGGGGCGGAGTCCCAGCATTGGAATATACCGATGTGATGTAATTTATTATATCACCTGACATCCCCTCTGCTCCAGTCCCTCTCCATGCTTTGCTCCGGTCCCCCTCCATGCTTTGCTCCGGTCCCCCTCCATGCTTTGCTCTGGTCCCCCTCCATACTCGGCTCCGGTCCCTCTCCATACTCGGCTCCGGTCCCTCTCCATGCTTTGCTCCGGTCCCTCTCCATGCTCTGCTACGGTCCCTCTCCATGCTCTGCTCCGGTCCCCCTCCATGCTTTGCTCTGGTCCCCCTCCATGCTTTGCTCCAGTCTCTTTCCATGCTCTGTTACGGTCCCTCTCCATGCTCTGCTCCGGTCCCCCTCCATGCTTTGCTCCGGTCCCTCTCCATGCTTTGCTCTGGTCCCCCTCCATGCTTTGCTCCGGTTCCCCTCCATGCTTTGCTCCAGTCCCTCTCCATGCTTTGCTCTGGTCCCCCTCCATGCTCTGCTCCGGTCCCTCTCCATGCTCTGCTCTGGTCCCCCTCCATGCTTTGCTCTTGTGCCCCTCCATGCTCTGCTTCGGTCCCTCTCCATGCTCTGCTCCGGTCCCTCTCCATGCTTTGCTCAGGTCCCCCTCCATGCTCTGCTCTGGTCCCTCTCCATGCTCTGCTCCGGTCCCCCTCCATGCTTTGCTCTGGTCCCTCTCCATGCTTTGCTCCGGTCCCCCTCCATGCTTTGCTCTGGTCCCCCTCCATGCTTTGCTCCGGTCCCCCTCCATGCTTTGCTCCAGTCTCTTTCCATGCTCTGCTACGGTCCCTCTCCATGTTTTGCTCTTGTGCCCCTCCATGCTCTGCTTCGGTCCCTCTCCATGCTCTGCTCCGGTCCCTCTCCATGCTTTTCTCCGGTCCACCTCCATGCTCTGCTCCGGTCCCCCTCCATGCTTTGCTTCGGTCCCTCTCCATGCTCTGCTCCGGCCCCCCTCCATGCTTTGCTCTGGTCCCCCTCCGTGCTTTGCTCTGGTGCCCCTCCATGCTCTGCTCCGGTCCCTCTCTATGCTCTCCTCTGGTCCCCCTCCATGCTTTGCTCCAGTCCCCCTCCATGCTCTGCTCCGGTCCCTCTCCATGCTCTGCTCTGGTCCCCCTCCATGCTCTGCTCCGGTCCCCCTCCATGCTTTGCTCCGGTCCCTCTCCATGCTCTGCTCTGGCCCCCCTCCATGCTTTGCTCTGGTCCCCCTCCATGCTTTGCTCTGGTGCCCCTCCATGCTCTGCTTCGGTCCCCCTCCATGCTCTGCTCCGGTCCCTCTCTATGCTCTCCTCCGGTCCCTCTCTATGCTCTCCTCCGGTCCCCCTCCATGCTCTGCTCCGGTCCCCCTCCATGCTTTGCTCCGGTCCCTCTCCATGCTCTGCTCTGGCCCCCCTCCATGCTTTGCTCTGGTCCCCCTCCATGCTTTGCTCTGGTGCCCCTCCATGCTCTGCTTCGGTCCCCCTCCATGCTCTGCTCCGGTCCCTCTCTATGCTCTCCTCCGGTCCCTCTCTATGCTCTCCTCCGGTCCCCCTCCATGCTTTGCTCCAGTCCCTCTCCATGCTCTGCTCTGGCCCCCCTCCATGCTTTGCCAACACTTATGCCTCGTACACACGTACGGGTTTCTCGTCATGAAAACTTCCATGAGAGTTTTTGGCTGGGAATCCCGGCTGTGTGTACGCTCCTTCGCAGTTTTCCTGACAGGAACTAACTCTCTTTTTATCCGCTGGGATTCCCGGCGATTTTCATATATGTTTCCCGACCAAATCTCTCATGGCAGTTTTCCTTTCGGGAAACCCGTCCGTGTGTACAGGGAAAGTAACCAATCAGGTTCTCTGTGGTGAAAAGTCTGCGGGGAAACCTGTACGTTGTGTGTAGGCGGCTCCATGTACACAGTAGGAGCAGTCAGGCAGATATGCTGCTGGCGTCTCACCCCTCTGGCACCCCCATAGAGACGCCACTGCTCTAAAACAGACCACAGATCCCCTAAAACAAGCACTCTTAGGGTGCAAGATTGCAGAAACCTCCAAAACCCAAAGACGCCTCCTTGCATTTATATTCGTATCGCCGGCCCATTTGCGCTACGCCGCGTAACTTAGCTTGGTAAATACAGCATTTGCCTCGTTGATACAGCGAGCTACATGAATCTGGCCCAGGAACTCTCTTGGCTCACGCTAAATGAAAGACTGACGGCAATCGTAGCGGACAGAATATGGGAACCATGGATCAGTTATCTGACAAATGACTGATAGGGAGTTTCCCGTCTCATACAGAGCGTGGAGACCCCTCTCCCCCTCCCCCTCCTTCCTTTTCTCCCCCTTCTATCTCTCTTTATATTTTAGTTTCTATTCTTTCAGAGATTCTG
Source organism: Rana kukunoris (assembly GCA_029574335.1). Lineage (NCBI taxonomy): Eukaryota > Metazoa > Chordata > Amphibia > Anura > Ranidae > Rana > Rana kukunoris. The sequence continues at coordinate 139,494,849 of CM056056.1, read as the reverse complement.
GTGTTGTTGGGTGGGGGTTCGCAGCTCTGGGGGTTTAGGGGAGCGGGCTACCCCTGAATTTCGGCTGGGGTAACCTTCTCCCCCAGAGGTGGAGGGTGCGCCCCAAAACCCTTAATCATTGTTGTGAGGAGGCAGTGTGTGGTGTGGAGCTCATTTCATAACAGATCGAGAACAGAGAAAGTGTCACCCCCCCTCTCCTGAGAACAGAGAAAGTGTCACCCCCCTCTCCTGAGAACATAGAAAGTGTCACCCCCCCTCTCCTGAGAACATTGAAAGTGTCACCCCCCCCCTCCTGAGAACAGAGAAAGTGTCACCCCCCCCCTCTCCTGAGAACAGAGAAAGTGTCACCCCCCTCCCTGAGAACAGAGAAAGTGTCACCCCCTCTCTGAGAACAGAGAAAGTGTCACCCCCCCCTCTCCTGAGAACAGAGAAAGTGTCAACCCCCCTCTCCTGAGAACAGAGAAAGTGTCACCCCCTCTCCTGAGAACAGAGAAAGTGTCACCCCCCTCTCCTGAGACCAGAGAAAGTGTCACCCCCTCTCCTGAGAACAGAGAAAGTGTCACCCCCCCTCTCCTGAGAACAGAGAAAGTGTCACCCCCTCTCCTGAGAACAGAGAAAGTGTCATCCCCCCTCTCCTGAGAACAGAGAAAGTGTCACCCCCCCTCTCCTGAGAACAGAGAAAGTGTCACCCCCCCTCTCCTGAGAACAGAGAAAGTGTCACCCCCCCTCTCCTGAGAACAGAGAAAGTGTCACCCCCCTCTCCTGAGAACAGAGAAAGTGTCACCCCCTCTCCTGAGAACAGAGAAAGTGTCACCCCCCTCTCCTGAGAACAGAGAAAGTGTCACCCCCCCTCTCCTGAGAACAGAGAAAGTGTCACCCCCCCTCTCCTGAGAACAGAGAAAGTGTCACCCCCCCTCTCCTGAGAACAGAGAAAGTGTCACCCCCCCTCTCCTGAGAACAGAGAAAGTGTCACCCCCCTCTCCTGAGAACAGAGAAAGTGTCACCCCCTCTCCTGAGAACAGAGAAAGTGTCACCCCCCTGAGAACAGAGAAAGTCCTGAGAACAGAGAAAGTGTCACCCCCCCTCTCCTGAGAACAGAGAAGTGTCAGAGAAAGTGTCACCCCCTCTCCTGAGAACAGAGAAAGTGTCCCCCCTCTCCTGAGAACAGAGAAAGTGTCACCCCCCTCTCCTGAGAACAGAGAAAGTGTCACCCCCTCTCCTGAGAACAGAGAAAGTGTCACCCCCCTCTCCTGAGAACAGAGAAAGTGTCACCCCCTCTCCTGTGTCACCCCCCCCCTCTCCTGAGAACAGAGAAAGTGTCACCCCCCTCTCCTGAGAACAGAGAAAGTGTCACCCCCCTCTCCTGAGAACAGAGAAAGTGTCACCCCCCTCTCTGAGAACAGAGAAAGTGTCACCCCCTCTCCTGAGAAAAGAAAGTGTCACCCCCCCTCTCCTGAGAACAGAGAAAGTGTCACCCCCCTCTCAGAAAAAGTGTCACCCCCTCTCCTGAGAACAGAGAAAGTGTCACCCCCCCCTGAGAACAGAAAAAGTGTCACCCCCCCCTCTCCTGAGAACAGAGAAAGTGTCACCCCCCTCTCCTGACATAGAAAGTGTCCCCCCCCCCTCTCCTGAGAACAGAGAAAGTGTCACCCCCCCCTCTCCTGAGAACAGAGAAAGTGTCACCCCCCTCTCCTGAGAACAGAGAAAGTGTCACCCCCCCTCTCCTGAGAACAGAGAAATTGTCACCCCCCCTCTCCTGAGAACAGAGAAAGTGTCACCCCCTCTCCTGAGAACAGAGAAAGTGTCACCCCCCCCCCCTTTCCTGAGAACAGAGAAAGTGTCACCCCCCCCCCCCCTCTCCTGAGAACATAGAAAGTGTCACCCCCCTCTCCTGAGAACAGAGAAAGTGTCACCCCCCCTCTCCTGAGAACAGAGAAAGTGTCACCCCCTCTCTCCTGAGACCAGAGAAAGTGTCACCCCCCTCTCCTGAGAACAGAGAAAGTGTCACCCCCCCCTTTCCTGAGAACAGAGAAAGTGTCACCCCCCCCCTCTCCTGAGAACAGAGAAAGTGTCACCCCCCCTCTCCTGAGAACAGAGAAAGTGTCACCCCCTCTCCTGAGAACAGAGAAAGTGTCACCCCCCCTCTCCTGAGACCAGAGAAAGTGTCACCCCCTCTCCTGAGAACAGAGAAAGTGTCACCCCCTCTCCTGAGAACAGAGAACGTGTCACCCCCTCTCCTGAGAACAGAGAAAGTGTCACCCCCCCCTCTCCTGAGAACAGAGAAAGTGTCACCCCCTCTCTCCTGAGAACAGAGAAAGTATCACCCCCCCCTCTCCTGAGAACAGAGAAAGTGTCACCCCCCCTCTCCTGAGAACATAGAAAGTGTCACCCCCCCTCCTCCTGAGAACATAGAAAGTGTCACCCCCTCTCCTGAGAACAGAAAAAGTGTCACCCCCCCCTCTCCTGAGAACAGAGAAAGTGTCACCCCCCCTCTCCTGAGAACATAGAAAGTGTCACCCCCCCCTCTCCTGAGAACAGAGAAAGTGTCACCCCCCCCTCTCCTGAGAACAGAGAAAGTGTCACCCCCCTCTCCTGAGAACAGAGAAAGTGTCACCCCCCCTCTCCTGAGAACAGAGAAAGTGTCACCCCCCTCTCCTGAGAACAGAGAAAGTGTCACCCCCCCTCTCCTGAGACCAGAGAAAGTGTCACCCCCTCTCCTGAGAACAGAGAAAGTGTCACCCCCCCCTCTCCTGAGAACAGAGAAAGTGTCACCCCCCCTCTCCTGAGAACAGAGAAAGTGTCACCCCCCCCCCTCTCCTGAGAACAGAGAAAGTGTCACCCCCCCTCTCCTGAGAACAGAGAAAGTGTCACCCCCCCTTTCCTGAGAACAGAGAAAGTGTCACCCCCCCCCCTCTCCTAAGAACAGAGAAAGTGTCACCCCCCCCCTCTCCTGAGAACAGAGAAAGTGTCACCCCCCTCTCCTGAGAACAGAGAAAGTGTCACCCCCCCTCTCCTGAGAACATAGAAAGTGTCACCCCCCTCTCCTGAGAACAGAGAAAGTGTCACCCCCTCTCCTGAGAACAGAGAAAGTGTCACCCCCTCTCCTGAGAACAGAGAAAGTCACACCCCCCCTCTCCTGAGAACAGAGAAAGTGTCACCCCCTCTCTCCTGAGAACAGAGAAAGTGTCACCCCCCTCTCCTGAGAACAGAGAAAGTGTCACCCCCCTCTCCTGAGAACATAGAAAGTGTCACCCCCCCTCTCCTGAGAACATAGAAAGTGTCATCCCCCCTCTCCTGAGAACAGAGAAAGTGTCACCCCCCCTCTCCTGAGAACAGAGAAAGTGTCACCCCCTCTCCTGAGAACAGAAAAAGTGTCACCCCCTCTCCTGAGAACATAGAAAGTGTCACCCCCTCTCCTGAGAACAGAAAAAGTGTCACCCCCCTCTCCTGAGAACAGAGAAAGTGTCACCCCCCCCTCTCCTGAGAACAGAGAAAGTGTCACCCCCCTCTCCTGAGAACAGAGAAAGTGTCACCCACCCTCTCCTGAGAACAGAGAAAGTGTCACCCCCCCTCTCCTGAGAACAGAGAAAGTGTCACCCCCCCTCTCCTGAGACCAGAGAAAGTGTCACCCCCTCTCCTGAGAACAGAGAAAGTGTCACCCCCCTCTCCTGAGAACAGAGAAAGTGTCACCCCCTCTCCTGAGAACAGAGAAAGTGTCACCCCCCCCTTTCCTGAGAACAGAGAAAGTGTCACCCCCCCCTCTCCTGAGAACATAGAAAGTGTCACCCCCCTCTCCTGAGAACAGAGAAAGTGTCACCCCCCCTCTCCTGAGAACAGAGAAAGTGTCACCCCCCCTCTCCTGAGACCAGAGAAAGTGTCACCCCCTCTCCTGAGAACAGAGAAAGTGTCACCCCCCCTTTCCTGAGAACAGAGAAAGTGTCACCCCCCCCTCTCCTGAGAACAGAGAAAGTGTCACCCCCCCTCTCCTGAGAATAGAGAAAGTGTCACCCCCCCTCTCCTGAGACCAGAGAAAGTGTCACCCCCCCCTCTCCTGAGAACAGAGAAAGTGTCACCCCCCCTTTCCTGAGAACATAGAAAGTGTCACCCCCCCTCTCCTGAGAACAGAGAAAGTGTCACCCCCTCTCCTGAGAACAGAGAAAGTGTCACCCCCCCCCTTTCCTGAGAACAGAGAAAGTGTCACCCCCCCCTCTCCTGAGAACATAGAAAGTGTCACCCCCCTCTCCTGAGAACAGAGAAAGTGTCACCCCCCCTCTCCTGAGAACAGAGAAAGTGTCACCCCCCCTCTCCTGAGACCAGAGAAAGTGTCACCCCCTCTCCTGAGAACAGAGAAAGTGTCACCCCCCCCTTTCCTGAGAACAGAGAAAGTGTCACCCCCCCCTCTCCTGAGAACAGAGAAAGTGTCACCCCCCCTCTCCTGAGAATAGAGAAAGTGTCACCCCCCCTCTCCTGAGACCAGAGAAAGTGTCACCCCCCTCTCCTGAGAACAGAGAAAGTGTCACCCCCCCCTTTCCTGAGAACAGAGAAAGTGTCACCCCCCCCTCTCCTGAGAACAGAGAAAGTGTCACCCCCCCTCTCCTGAGAACATAGAAAGTGTCACCCCCCCTCTCCTGAGAACAGAGAAAGTGTCACCCCCCCCCCTCTCCTGAGAACAGAGAAAGTGTCACCCCCCCTCTCCTGAGAACAGAGAAAGTGTCACCCCCCCTTTCCTGAGAACAGAGAAAGTGTCACCCCCCCCCCCTCTCCTGAGAACGGAGAAAGTGTCACCCCCCCTCTCCTGAGAACAGAGAAAGTGTCACCCCCCCCCCTCTCCTGAGACCAGAGAAAGTGTCACCCCCCCTCTCCTGAGAACAGAGAAAGTGTCACCCCCCCCTTTCCTGAGAACATAGAAAGTGTCACCCCCCCCCCTCTCCTGAGAACAGAGAAAGTGTCACCCCCCCCTTTCCTGAGAACAGAGAAAGTGTCACCCCCCTCTCTGAGACCAGAGAAAGTGACCCCCCCTCTCCTGAACAGAGAAAGTGTCACCCCCCCCTGAGAACATAGAAAGTGTCACCCCCCTCCTGAGAACAGAGAAAGTGTCACCCCCCCCTCTCCTGAGAACAGAGAAAGTGTCACCCCCCCTCTCCTGAGAACAGAGAAAGTGTCACCCCCCCTCTCCTGAGAACAGAGAAAGTGTCACCCCCCCTCTCCTGAGAACAGAGAAAGTGTCACCCCCCCCTCTCCTGAGAACAGAGAAAGTGTCACCCCCCCTCTCCTGAGAACATAGAAAGTGTCACCCCCCCTCTCCTGAGAACATAGAAAGTGTCACCCCCCCTCTCCTGAGAACAGAGAAAGTGTCACCCCCCCCTTTCCTGAGAAAGTGTCACCCCCCCTCTCCTGAGAACAGAGAAAGTGTCACCCCCCCTCTCCTGAGAACAGAGAAAGTGTCACCCCCCTCTCCTGAGAACAGAGAAAGTGTCACCCCCTCTCTCCTGAGAACAGAGAAAGTGTCACCCCCCCTCTCCTGAGAACAGAGAAAGTGTCACCCCCCTCTCCTGAGAACATAGAAAGTGTCACCCCCCCTCTCCTGAGAACATAGAAAGTGTCACCCCCCCTCTCCTGAGGGGGAGGGGGGTTATCTGTGTTGGCAAAACTTTGCACTGTTATAATCAATGCCATATTGCGGCGTACACACGGCATGAAAAAAACGTCATTTAGAACGATAGTGTGGGATGTGTGATGTGGGGGGGCTTCACATCATTTTCAGGTTCTGAAAAACGACAAAAAAATATTCGACCATGTGTCAGGAATGGTCCCCCCTGCTGGTAAATATGCCTGTTATTCTGGCTGCAGTACCGGCCTCCACCAGCGGGGGGTTCCTGGTCTTCTGGAGCTCACAGCCTCTCCTGCGTTCAGGTGTGACCTGAACGTAATTAACACACCCCCTATTTATACCCGGCGAGCTCAAGCAGAGCTCGCCCTGGTATCTTCATACCTTCTGGACCTAAGCCGGTACCCTGACCCGCCTTCTGATCTGGTACCTCGATCCTGTTCTATGATCCTGATCCCTGATCCCGCCTGGACTTGTCTGCCCTGCTTCCTGATCCCTGATCCCGCCTGGACTTGTCTGCCCTGCTTCCTGATCCCTGATCCCACCTGGACTTGTCTGCCCTGCATCCTGATCCCTGATCCCGCCTGGACTTGTCTGCCCTGCTTCCTGATCCCTGATCCCGCCTGGACTTGTCTGCCCTGCTTCCTGATCCCTGATCCCGCCTGGACTTGTCTGCCCTGCTTCCTGATCCCGCCTGGACTTGTCTGCCCTGCTTCCTGATCCCTGATCCCACCTGGACTTGTCTGCCCTGCTTCCTGATCCCTGATCCCGCTTGGACTTGTCTGCCCTGCTTCCTGATCCCTGATCCCGCCTGGACTTGTCTGCCCTGCTTCCTGATCCCTGATCCCGCCTGGACTTGTCTGCCCTGCTTCCTGATCCCTGATCCCGCTTGGACTTGTCTGCCCTGCTTCCTGATCCCTGATCCCGCCTGGACTTGTCTGCCCTGCTTCCTGATCCCTGATCCCGCCTGGACTTGTCTGCCCTGCTTCCTGATCCCTGATCCCGCCTGGACTTGTCTGCCCTGCTTCCTGATCCCTGATCCCGCCTGGACTTGTCTGCCCTGCTTCCTGATCCCTGATCCCGCCTGGACTTGTCTGCCCTGCTTCCTGATCCCGCCTGGACTTGTCTGCCCTGCTTCCTGATCCCTGATCCCGCTTGGACTTGTCTGCCCTACTTCCTGATCCCTGTCTCCCCTTAGTCCTTATCCTGCAGCTAGTCCATCCATCCGACCCCTGCTCCGTCCTGTCCCATCTGCTGATACCCCTTGTGTATGACCTCGGCCTGGCTTGACCTATGTGTACGGTATTCCCTTCTTGATTATATATTGTTGCTATTTTCACTGGTTGTCCTTATTTTCTTATAAATAAACACCTTTTATTTCACTAATCATATTGTCTGGTCTCTCTGTGCAGTCACACGGGTCTGATCTCTCATCCCTCCTGACACCATGCTGCATTTTTTAATGTCGTTGTAAACAATGGGCCAGATTCCGCTAGAGTTATCTATCAGTGATCCGCCAGCCTAACTGTCACTTTAAGCCGGCGTCTCTGTAACCAGAAAACAAGAAACGCCGGGTTGGAGTTCCGATGCGATTGGCGTAATTGAATTTCGCCATCGCATCGTTACTTCAACTTAAAAATGGCGCCGGGGGCGTTCCCGCTGATTAACGCTGAAAAAATATGTTAATCAGCGGGAGTCGGAAATTCACGATCTTTTTCGGGCGCAACGCAGTGACTTTCCGACTTTTCCGGAAGAGATACGCGGCGTAAAGATAAAGCAGCCCCCTAGTGGAGTATCCTATGTTAGGTATAGGCGGCGTCATCGCGTCGGAAAAAAAAACAAATCGCGTTGCTTGCGTAAAACGTTCATGAATGGGGATTTGACGTCATTGACGTTCACTGACAGAACTTGGAGCATGCGCACTGGGATGCATTGACACTCGACGCATGCGCAGTACGTTCGCCGCGGGATCGCGCATAGTTTAAATACTACACGCCCCGTACCCGCCCAATTTGAATTCCGCTGTCTCATTTGCGATGCGCTGCCGCAACTTTAGGAGCAAGTGCTTCATGAATAACAGCACTTAATCCTAAAATTTCTGCAGCGTAACGTAAATGAGATGCGTTACTCCAGAGCAAAGATGCGCCAATCTACCTGAATCTGGCCCAATGTCGTTTTTAAAAAATGGTGGTGCGTGGGCTAAAACTATGTGAGAAACCCGCGCATGCTCAGAAGCAAGTGATGAGACGGGAGCGCTTGTTCTGGTAAAACTCGCGTTCATAATGGAGATCGCACATTCATCGCGCTGAAACAGACAGAAAATCGCAAATCATCTTTTACAAACACAGAATCAGCTAAAGCAGCCTCAAGGGGGCGCCATCCGCATGGAACCCCCCCTTTATAGTGCCGGCGTACGTACTGTGTATCACCGCGCTTTGCTGGACAGGTGGCGACCCTAATCACCCCCCCAAGAGCTTACATACTATTGGTGTTAGGCTGACTGCTCTGTAATTCCCAGGGATGGATTTCGGGGCTACATTGGCTTTTCTCCAGTTGTCATTCTTCATTTCCTTCCTATATTGCGTACCTAGGTGATAGAGCGCCATCGTCACCCTGACTATCCCCGATCCGCCCAGGATTGTCACATAATTGTGATGGTGTCACCTTCCCTCCTCATTACCTGACACCTTCCAATAATCGCATCCAGGGGAAGATGAAAGAGGTCATAGAACTCGCTGAGTCACTGGCTGTGAGTCCCAGTTCATACTGGTGTGCTGTGGGAAAGCCTGCGATTCAGTGCTGGTTCCCGAATCGCACACTGAGATCTGTGAACCGCTGGGGGTGCCAATGTAAAGTTAAGGACACCCCCAGATCGGTTCGGAGATCGCAGTGCAAACTGTGAAATGGCGCAGGAATCGGACGCGTTGGTGTGAACTCCCATGCGATTCGATTCCAGTGCGGAGTCCTGCACCATTTTGGTGTGAATGCGATGTGATTTCAGCCATGCAGATTGTGATGCGGTGCGATTCACATGCGATATCGATCATCACACAAGTGGGAACCCAACACCTTCTTATTACTAATCACGGTTGATATTCCTATAGAGGGTTAGGGATGAGCTCCGGCGTATTCGCACAATCCACGTGCAGCGCCAGGAAGTCGGCACGGCGCTGCGCTAATCACAGGCAGGGAGACATGTCCAGATCTCTGCAGCCGAGCGTCCGGACATTGTCTCCCTGGGTGTGATTAGCGCAGCGCCGACTTCCTCGTAGATTGTGCGAACACGCCGGAGCTCATACCAACGGCCGATCCACAAAAATGGGCGTATCTCTGTGCGGGCGTGGCGTATCTTGTTTACGCTATGCTGCCGCAAGTTAGAAAGGAAAGTTCCGTATCCACAAAGGACTTGCGTCCTAAGTTACGGCGGCGTAGCGTAAATGGGCCGGCGTAACCCCGGGTAATTCAAATGTGGAAGAAGTGTTAAATCATCGTGACCCCACGTAAATGACGTTTTTATAACGGCGCATGCGCCGTCCGTGGAGGTCTCCCAGTGCGTAAGCGCAAAATCACGTCGCAAAAAGTCAATGCTTTTGGCGTGAACGTAACTTACGCAAGTACGTTCGTGGATCGGTGTATCTAGCTCATTTGCCTATTAAACGCGGAAAATATACAGAAGCGCCCCTAGCGGCCATCGTAAATATTCTACTAAGATACGACGGCGTAATAGACTTACATCGGTCGGATCTTAGCGTAATTCCGGCGTATCTTGTTTTGTGGATACGCCGGCGCAGATTTGAAATGACGGCGTATAGTTTTGTGGACCCGGCCCCTTGTGTCGATCGGTGGATGAAATCTCTACAGATACAAATCCAGGGAACGTTCCTCCTGTAATCTCACTACTGACAGCTCTAATAATATATTATGGCCCCCCCCCCCCCGGTCTGATATATTCACATCATTACATATTATTATTGCATTGGGGCGTTGGGGCGCTGGGGTGTTGGGGCGCTGGGACAATGGGGTGTTGGGGCATTGGGGTGTTGGGACATTGGGGTGTTGGGGCGTTGGGGCGTTGGGGCAATGGGACGTTGGGGTGTTGGGGCACTGGGACATTGGCGTGTTGTGGCATTGGGGCTTTAGGACATTGGGGTGCTGGGGCGTTGGGACATTGGGGGCGTTGGGGCGCTGGGACGTTGGGGTGTTGGGGCGTTGGGACAATGGAGTGTTGGTTCCTTGGGACATTGGGGCGTTGGGACATTGGGGTGTTGTGGTGTTGGGGCGTTGGGACATTGGGGTGTTGGGACATTGGGGTGTTGTGGTGTTGGGGCGTTGGGACATTGGGGCGTTGGGGTGTTGGGGCGTTGGGACATTGGGGTGCTGGGGCGTTGGGACATTGGGGGCGTTGGGGCGCTGGGACGTTGGGGTGTTGGGGCGTTGGGACAATAGAGTGTTGGTTCCTTGGGACATTGGGGCGTTGGGACATTGGGGTGTTGTGGTGTTGGGGCGTTGGGACATTGGGGTGTTGGGACATTGGGGTGTTGTGGTGTTGGGGCGTTGGGACATTGGGGTGTTGGGGCGTTAGGACATTGGGGTGTTGGGGGCGTTGGGACATTGGGGTGCTGGGGCGTTGGGACATTGGCGTGTTGTGGCATTGGGGCGTTGGGGTGCTGGGGCGTTGGGGTGTTGGGGGGTTGGGACATTGGGGTGCTGGGGCGTTGGGACGTTGGGGTTTTGTGGCATTGGGGCGTTGGGACATTGGGGTGTTTGGGTGTTGGGACATTGGGGTGCTGGGGCATTGGGGTGTTGGGGCGTTGGGACATTGGGGCGTTGGGGTGTTGGAGCCTTGGGACATTGGGGCGTTGGGACATTGGGGTGTTGGGGTGTTGGGACATTGGGCTGCTGGGGCGTTGGGACATTGGGGGCGTTGGGGCACTGGGACATTGGGGTGCTGGGACATTGGGGTGCTGGGGTGTTGGGACATTGGGGTGCTGGGGCGTTGGGACATTGGGGGCGTTGGGGCGCTGGGACGTTGGGGCACTGGGACATTGGGGTGCTGGGACATTGGGGTGCTGGGGCGTTGGGGTGTTGGGACGTTGGGGCATTGGGGTGTTGGGACATTGGGGTGCTGGGGCGTTGGGGTGTTGGGACGTTGGGGCATTGGGGTGTTGGGACATTGGGGTGCTGGGGCGTTGGGGTGTTGGGACGTTGGGGCATTGGGGTGTTGGGACATTGGGGCGTTGGGACATTGGGGTGCTGGGGCGTTCGGACATTGGGGGCGTTGGGGCACTGGGACATTGGGGTGTTGGGGCGTTGGGACATTGGGACATTGGGGTGTTGGGGCATTAGGGTGTTGGGGCATTGGGGTGTTGGGACATTGGGGGTGTTGGGGTGTTGGGGTGTTGGGACATTGGGGTGTTGGGGTGTTGGGACATTGGGGCGTTGGGGTGTTGGGACATTGGGGGCATTGGGACGCTGGGACGTTGGGGTGTTGGGGCACTGGGACATTGGGGTGTTGGGGCGTTGGGGGCGGCACACTGAATCCCCGTGTCAGGAAGACCCCGTAATATCTATTTTACATAAATTTGAAGCTTTTTAAAGGTTTAGTGAAGTTTTCTCCCAGAAAGGAAATGTTTGATTTGAGTCGCTCCGCTGTGATATCTGGGGGGTCATTCTGGAGGGGGGGGGGGGGGTATTTCTTGGTTTAGTGTTCTAGGTGAAGATACAAGAAGATTTTCCTGAAATATTACAGAGGAATTTTTCGGGGTGTAAATTTATCAAAATGACATTTTGTCGCAGTTTTTCCCCCACGTTGAGGGCATGCGGTGCGGTTCAGGAGGGGGGGGCTGCTCACTCGTCTCCACCCCCTTTCCTGACCGTAGTCTGCGTGCTCAGATAAGGGTCTGGGGTGGACTTTGGGGGGGGGGGGGGCCCACTACGTTTTTGGTGTAGGGGGTTCCTCTTAAAATCCATAGTAGACCCAAGGGGCCTATTCTGCTCTTAGAGGGGGAATCAGAGATTCACACCACACACAGGGCCCGGTATTGTCGGGGGTCCAAGGCGGATCCAAAGTAGTACGACTGTCGTGTCTAACTGTCTACCAGTGTGACCCGGCCGGCTCTCACTGTGACATCACAGGTGGAAACAAATAACACTTCCAAAAAGAAACATAAAATCTGTTTACATAACTAAAGGCAATAAGAACAGAAATAACGAGAAATATCGGTGCAAACGTGACCCCGCCCCTAAAATAAAAGTGACTCCGCCCCCTAAAATAAACGTCTCCAATAATAATCTCAAAGAGTCATCGGATCTCATAGAGGAAAATGTTCCACAGATTTGTATCTCATTGTGTATTATTGAGTGATTGAGAAGCGTATATAGCGCAGCACATGTGAGCTGAATGGCCTCGGGGGCGCTGGGTATCCATTCCCTGGACCCTCAGAAGAGATGAGTTTTGATCCTCCTCCTGAAGGTCAGGTGGTTCTCCTCCAATCGGATGCTGTACAGAGGAGCTTACACTCTAATGCCCCCCCCCCCCCCACAGTCACATTAGTCTCTGTACAGAGGAGCTTACACTCTAATGTCCCCTCCCCCACAGTCACATCAGTCTCTGTACAGAGGAGCTTACACTCTAATGTCCCCTCCCCCCCCCCACAGTCACATCAGTCTCTGTACAGAGGAGCTTACACTCTAATGTCCCCTCCCCCCCCCCCACAGTCAGATCAGTCTCTGTACAGAGGAGCTTACACTCTAATGTCCCCTCCCCCACAGTCACATCAGTCTCTGTACAGAGGAGCTTACACTCTAATGTCCCCCCCCCCCCCCCCACAGTCACATCAGTCTCTGTACAGAGGAGCTTACACTCTAATGTCCCCTCCCCCCCACAGTCACATCAGTCTCTGTACAGAGGAGCTTACACTCTAATGTCCCCTCCCCCCACAGTCACATCAGTCTCTGTACAGAGGAGCTTACACTCTAATAACATGCCCCCCCCCCCCACAGTCACCTCGGTCTCTGTACAGAGGAGCTTACACTCTAATAACATGCCCCCCCCACAGTCCCCTCGGTCTCTGTACAGAGGAGCTTACACTCTAATGTCCCCTCCCCCCACAGTCACATCAGTCTCTGTACAGAGGAGCTTACACTCTAATAACATGCCCCCCCCCACAGTCACATCAGTCTCTGTACAGAGGAGCTTACACTCTAATGTCCCCTCCCCCCACAGTCACATCAGTCTCTGTACAGAGGAGCTTACACTCTAATGTCCCCTCCCCCCCACAGTCACATCAGTCTCTGTACAGAGGAGCTTACACTCTAATCTCCCCTCCCCCCATACATGTATATATAGCTCTGACATAGTCTGTAGCGCTGTACACAGTGGGATTCTCTCACCAGGGTCCTCATGTTGGCGGCGGGAGGATCGGATTTGGATCGGTAGAAGTTGTGTTTCTCCACGATGAGTTTCTTCTCCTTGGTGGTGAGTGAGGAGATGAGGAGGGGGAGGGGGAGGAGGAGGAGGAGAAGAGGATGAAGATGATGGAATCCCCCCATGGTCAAGTGTCTTATAGGGTGCGGGTGTGATCAGCGCTGCGCATCGGTATGTGGGGGGGTTGTATATCTCACCTGTGTGTCAGTGGGTGTCAGTGGGTGTCAGTGCAGGGACAGGGTGTCAGTGGGTGTCAGTGCAGGGACAGGGTGTCAGTGGGTGTCAGTGCAGGGACAGGGTGTCAGTGGGTGTCAGTGGGTGTCAGTGCAGGGACAGGGTGTCAGTGGGTGTCAGTGCAGGGACAGGGTGTCAGTGGGTGTCAGTGCAGGGACAGGGTGTCAGTGGGTGTCAGTGCAGGGACAGGGTGTCAGTGGGTGTCAGTGGGTGTCAGTGCAGGGACAGGGTGTCAGTGGGTGTCAGTGCAGGGACAGGGTGTCAGTGGGTGTCAATGCAGGGACAGGGTGTCAGTGGTTGTCGGTGGTTGTCGCTGGGTGTCAGTGGGTGTCAGTGCGGGGACAGGGTGTCAGTGGGTGTCAGTGGGTGTCAGTGGTTGTCGGTGGGTGTCAGTGGGTGTCAGTGGGTGTCAGTGGGTGTCAGTGGGTGTCAGTGGGTGTCAGTGGGTGTCAGTGGGTGTCAGTGGGTGTCAGTGGGTGTCAGTGGGTGTCAGTGGGTGTCAGTGGGTGTCAGTGGTTGTCAGTGGGTGTCAGTGGGTGTCAGTGGTTGTCGCTGGGTGTCAGTGGGTGTCAGTGCAGGGACAGGGTGTCAGTGGGTGTCGCTGGGTGTCAGTGCTGTAGAGAGCAGTGTGCAGTGTGGTTTGTCCTGATGGTGTCAGTGGTTGTCGGTGGTTGTCGCTGGGTGTCGGTGCTGTAGAGAGCAGTGTGGTTTGCTCGCTGTCAGTGTTCTCTATACAGGGAGGGAAGGATAGAGACTATAAAGTGTGGCGTTGGGTGTGTCCCGCGTCACGTCTCCACCCATTGATGTATTATTCTGCATTCTCTGGAAGTGGAGGGACCGGCAGGGACTGGGCAGAGCCGAGAACAAATCCCTCCGTCCAGCTGGGAGCATTAAACTCTCCGTGTTATTATTATTATTATTATTATTATTCAGGATTTATATGGTAATAAACAAACTCCCGCTCTGCACAGGTGTCCCCCCCCCCCCCGGGTGTCCCTTGAACCCCTCCCCCCCTGACCTGCGGTGGTTGTTTTTCTATTCCCGCCATTAGAATTACAGAGGAGCCGTCACCGGGCTCTTTTATTGGCTGACTCATTTCCTGCAGTGCCAGTTGGCTGAGTGGCAAGACATGTGCAGCGGATGGTAAAGATTATTATTGATGATGATGTCATCGCTGGAGATTTATTTTACACATAAAATTAACACGAGGACAGGCTAAGGACAGGCTAAGGACAGTGTGACAGACTCAGACTCTCATGTGTAAAGTCATCGTATGACCACTAGGGGCGGGGCATAGGATGACCACTAGGGGCGGGGCATAGGATGACCATTAGGGGCGGGGCATGGGATGACCACTAGGGGCAGGGCATAGGATGACCACTAGGGGTGGGGCATGGGATGACCACTAGGGGCAGGGCATAGGATGACCACTAGGGGCGGGGCATAGGATGACCACTAGGGGCGGGCATAGGATGACCATTAGGGGCGGGGCATGGGATGACCACTAGGGGCAGGGCATAGGATGACCACTAGGGGCGGGGCATAGGATGAACTGAAGACTGATATCTTGGACTACCTGAGATGGGATTATTAGGTATATATTATCCACATTATATTCCAGGATATCTGTAGGGCTATTTTATGGTTGCTGATTCTGAACTCAAAGGGGTAATTGCATCTTCTCCAAGACCTTCTATTGTCCGTTGTGTGAGGCTGGTAAGATGTTAGGTGAGTCGGGCTTCTGAAAGACCTCTCATTGTGTGCTATTGATGACAGATGTGTTGTGACTCGAAGGGTCAGACGTCTGTGCATTGTGTGTTCTGCAGGTGAATCACCTATTGGGAGAGTCGGAATGTCTGGGGGATAATTACCTCAACTGAATGTCATTATCTAAAAGAATGTGACTGAAGTTCATTGTGTGATGAGGGGGGGTGGAGAGTTCTTTGTCCCTGTAATTAACTTTAACATGCTGTACTGTATATAAGATTGTGGTTTTAAACACTCCATACTTGGCACACAGACAAGTCTCGTCTCGTTGTGTGTTGAGGGCAGCTGGAATATCTGATATCTATATCCACACTGATAGGAAGCGGTATATGAGACAAGCACTCAGTTGGAGTGCAGGACATTCTGTGACAGTGGTGGCACAGCAGCGGGACACTTTCTGCAGTCGGGGACATCCAACCTCCACCTGGATCCAAGGTCCAGATAGCAGCATAGGAGAGATACAGATACCAGGAGAGGATAGGAGAGGTACAGATACCAGGAGAGGATAGGAGAGGTACAGATACCATGAGAGGAGAGGATAGGAGAGGTACAGATACCAGGAGAGGAGAGGATAGGAGAGGTACAGATACCAGGAGAGGAGAGGATAGGAGAGGTACAGATACCAGGAGAGGAGAGGAGAGGTACAGATACCAGGAGAGGATAGGAGAGGTACAGATACCAGGAGAGGATAGGAGAGGTACAGATACCAGGAGAGGATAGGAGATGTACAGATACCAGGAGAGGATAGGAGAGGTACAGATACCAGGAGAGGAGAGGAGAGATACAGATACCAGGAGAGGAGAGGAGAGGTACAGATACCAGGAGAGGATAGGAGAGGTACAGATACCATGAGAGGAGAGGAGAGATACAGATACAAGGAGAGGAGAGGAGAGGAGAGGAGAGGAGAGGTACAGATACCAGGAGAGGATAGGAGAGGTACAGATACAAGGAGAGGAGAGGAGAGGAGAGGAGAGGAGAGGTACAGATACCAGGAGAGGATAGGAGAGGTACAGATACCAGGAGAGGAGAGGATAGGAGAGATACAGATACCAGGAGAGGATAGGAGAGGTACAGATACCAGGAGAGGATAGGAGAGGTACAGATACCAGGAGAGGAGAGGAGAGATACAGATACCAGGAGAGGAGAGGAGAGGTACAGATACCAGGAGAGGATAGGAGAGGTACAGATACCAGGAGAGGATAGGAGAGGTACAGATACCAGGAGAGGAGAGGAGAGATACAGATACCAGGAGAGGAGAGGATAGGAGAGATACAGATACCAGGAGAGGAGAGGAGAGATACAGATACCAGGAGAGGAGAGGATAGGAGAGATACAGATACCAGGAGAGGATAGGAGAGGTACAGATACCAGGAGAGGATAGGAGAGGTACAGATACCAGGAGAGGATAGGAGAGGTACAGATACAAGGAGAGGAGAGGAGAGGTACAGATACCAGGAGAGGAGAGGATAGGAGAGGTACAGATACCAGGAGAGGAGAGGAGAGATACAGATACCAGGAGAGGAGAGGATAGGAGAGATACAGATACCAGGAGAGGAGAGGAGAGATACAGATACCAGGAGAGGAGAGGATAGGAGAGATACAGATACCAGGAGAGGATAGGAGAGGTACAGATACCAGGAGAGGATAGGAGAGGTACAGATACCAGGAGAGGATAGGAGAGGTACAGATACAAGGAGAGGAGAGGAGAGGTACAGATACCAGGAGAGGAGAGGATAGGAGAGATACAGATACCAGGAGAGGATAGGAGAGGTACAGATACCAGGAGAGGATAGGAGAGGTACAGATACCAGGAGAGGATAGGAGAGGTACAGATACCAGGAGAGGATAGGAGAGGTACAGATACCAGGAGAGGAGAGGAGAGGAGAGGAGAGGAGAGGAGAGGAGAGGTACAGATACCAGGAGAGGATAGGAGAGGTACAGATACCAGGAGAGGATAGGAGAGGTACAGATACCAGGAGAGGAGAGGAGAGATACAGATACCAGGAGAGGAGAGGAGAGATACAGATACCAGGAGAGGAGAGGAGAGGTACAGATACCAGGAGAGGATAGGAGAGGTACAGATACCAGGAGAGGATAGGAGAGGTACAGATACCATGAGAGGATAGGAGAGGTACAGATACCAGGAGAGGAGAGGAGAGATACAGATACCAGGAGAGGAGAGGAGAGGTACAGATACCAGGAGAGGATAGGAGAGGTACAGATACCAGGAGAGGATAGGAGAGGTACAGATACCAGGAGAGGAGAGGAGAGATACAGATACCAGGAGAGGAGAGGAGAGGTACAGATACCAGGAGAGGATAGGAGAGGTACAGATACCAGGAGAGGATAGGAGAGGTACAGATACCATGAGAGGATAGGAGAGGTACAGATACAAGGAGAGGAGAGGAGAGGTACAGATACCAGGAGAGGATAGGAGAGGTACAGATACCAGGAGAGGAGAGGAGAGATACAGATACCAGGAGAGGAGAGGAGAGATACAGATACAAGGAGAGGAGAGGAGAGGTACAGATACCAGGAGAGGATAGGAGAGGTACAGATACCAGGAGAGGAGAGGAGAGATACAGATACCAGGAGAGGAGAGGATAGGAGAGGTACAGATACCAGGAGAGGATAGGAGAGGTACAGATACCAGGAGAGGATAGGAGAGGTACAGATACCAGGAGAGGATAGGAGAGGTACAGATACCAGGAGAGGATAGGAGAGGTACAGATACCAGGAGAGGAGAGGAGAGGAGAGGAGAGGAGAGGAGAGGTACAGATACCAGGAGAGGATAGGAGAGGTACAGATACCAGGAGAGGATAGGAGAGGTACAGATACCAGGAGAGGAGAGGAGAGATACAGATACCAGGAGAGGAGAGGAGAGATACAGATACCAGGAGAGGAGAGGAGAGGTACAGATACCAGGAGAGGATAGGAGAGGTACAGATACCAGGAGAGGATAGGAGAGGTACAGATACCAGGAGAGGATAGGAGAGGTACAGATACCATGAGAGGATAGGAGAGGTACAGATACCAGGAGAGGATAGGAGAGGTACAGATACCAGGAGAGGAGAGGAGAGATACAGATACCAGGAGAGGAGAGGAGAGGTACAGATACCAGGAGAGGATAGGAGAGGTACAGATACCAGGAGAGGATAGGAGAGGTACAGATACCATGAGAGGATAGGAGAGGTACAGATACAAGGAGAGGAGAGGAGAGGTACAGATACCAGGAGAGGATAGGAGAGGTACAGATACCAGGAGAGGAGAGGAGAGATACAGATACCAGGAGAGGAGAGGATAGGAGAGGTACAGATACCAGCCGCCATGGAAGAGGAATTCGGAAGGAGGTTGCGAGAGAAGCAGATACAGCACAGAGGACCAGTATCAGAGGAGGTCCTGCTTGGATGGTCTGATTCGATCCGCTGCGGACTCTGTAAGGAAGCGCTAGCTCTCGAGCAGCAACACCAGAGAAAAGTTCTCCCCTCCATCCATGTAAGGTACTGGTCACAGTATGACGTACGAATGCTGTTATTGGGGGAACAAACAATGCAGGAGTGGAGAGCAGAGTTAAGCAGGCTGATCCAGGCAGAGATGCGATTGGACGAGAGCTACAGAACCCTCCGGTGGTATGTAGCCCAAGAGTGCCCGTGGTCAGCGGATGACAGGCCCACGGAAGGCTATGACTATGATGGCCTGGGATTGTTGTATTGGAGGATGTACGAGGACCCCGACTTTGAGAGCGACCAAGAGTGGCTTTTGGAGGACATAATGGAATACAGAGAGCGAAGACTGAATCTCTCGGAAGTGCACTGGGTACAGGAAGATTTGGAGTTCCTGGCCATTCAGGAATGGGAGCTGGAGATCGCCTACAAACAGCTGCTAGACTCTGCTCAGCACCAGGGCTAGGCTCCCTTTGCCTGGGACTATAAGGAAATACCAGTGGACAATGCTGAAATCCTGGCTGAAGAGCCGGCAATGTGGCAGAGTAACAGTGTGCTTTGCCAACCTGCCCCTGCAGCTATGGACCAGGAGGTCTTATGGCGGATGCAGCAAGTGCTGACTGACCTTGATGATCCTGCTTCTGCATGGGATGATCGTGAATGGAGGAATGTGCCTGTCCAGCAGTATGCCAGAGAATCGGCAGTGGAAAATCTGGAGATTGCCATTCCCAAAGCTGAAGTGCTGACCGCAGGGCCGAGCTCTGCTAACCTCTGCTCAGTACCTATAGCATCTTCTGGGTTCCATGGACAGGAGATGGTGAACCTCTATCCCCAGACACCAGAGACAGAGACAGGGGATCTGATAGACTTTTCTTCTGAGGAAGAACAACCTGAGGAAGAAGAGCTGGCCAAACTTCACTGTGCTCTGCTCAGCACCAAGGGCAGTATCGGTGGAGTTGCAAGAAATTTCCCCAGCTGAAGCACTGGTCACTGGACAGAGGGTTCAAGACCTCTTCCCCACCCCTGTGGCATTTCCGGAGGCTCAGGGTGAGAAGGTGGCGATCACTTCCCAGCAGCAGATACAGGGGGAGAAGGGAGAGGAGGTGTTCATCGTTCCTCCCCAACAGTTGGCCAGGGTGGAGAACGTGGTCTTTCCTCCCCAGCAAAGATCCGTGCATCTGGGAGACAGTACCACAGACATGTTGTCCTGGCAGCCAGATGAGGGAACGGAAAAGTAAGCAGCCAGCTCACCTCCCCAATGTCAGCTACACAGTTTGGGTGTGGAGGAATCCAGCCTCCTTCCCCAACGGTTAGCAAGAGCGGATGATATGATGTACCCAGCGGAAGAGCTGGCAACAGAGCAGAGTGCAATACGCCTCTGTTTCCAACTATCAGAAGAGGGGGTCCCTGTGGTAGTGGATGGGACTGTGGTCTCCACTCACAGCAACCCAGCGGAAGAGCTGCCAACAGAGCAAAGTGCCACACGCCTCTGCTCCCAACTAACGGAAAAGGGGGTTCCTGTGATAGTGAATGGGACTTCGATCTTCACTGACACAACCCCAGAAAATGGTGCGGCACTGAGACAGGAGGATGTCGACTTTGCTTTGCAAGCACCTGGGGATTTTTCCCCTACCACCAGTAGATGGGACTTTAGTCTCCACTGGTATACCCCAGGGATGGGGGGCAGTTGGCCCAGATCCCCAAAAGGATGATGGACTGAGCCCAGTCACCCTGTCATATCTCCAGCGGCTGAAAGGACTCCAGGAAGAAGGGCCAGTCCAGGCCTCTCACCAGCAGCAGGCATGTTCTCTGAGAGAGGCAGAGGTTGGGGGGGTGAGTAATGCTCTGTTTGGAGCAATTTATTTGGGGTACGGTATGGATACCAGCATTGGAGGACCGGAACTACTGACTAACTTCAGAGTCAACCCGTTTGGGGTTCGCTCTACTGGTGTCAACTATTACTTGCAGCCAAGATTGGAGGTCATGCGGACAGACTATGTAAGTTCACTTTGTCCGACTAACGCATGTCCAGACCAGGTGGAGGTCTAGGAACCTATTAATCGTCTTCTGTTGGGGGGAAATGTGACAGACTCAGATTCTCTTATGTATAAAATCATCCTATGACCACTAGTGGTGGGGCATAGGATGAATTGAAGACTGATATCTTGGACTACCTGAGATGGGATTATTAGGTATGGATTATTCACATTATATTCTGAGATATCTGTAGGACTATTTTAAGGTTGGTGATTCTGAACTCAAAGGGTTAATTGCATCTGCTCCAAGACCTTCTATTGTCCATTGTGTGAGGCTGGTAAGATGTTAGGTGAGTCGGGCTTCTGAAAGACCTCTCATTGTGTGCTATTGATGACAGATGTGTTGTGACTCGAAGGGTCAGACGTCTGTGCATTGTGTGTTCTGCAGGTGAATCACCGATTAGGAGAGTCAGAATGTCTGGGGGATAATTACCTCAACTGAATGTCATTATCTAAAAGAATGTGACTGAAGTTCATTGTGTGATGTTGGGGGGTGGAGTGTTCTTTGTCCCTGTGATTACTGACATGCTTGTAACTGCATAAAAAGCGAAGAACTACCCATTAAAGAATCCATATTTAGCACACAGACAAGTCTCATCTCGTTGTGTGTTTCAAGGAATCTGAAATATCTGGTAGATATGTGCAGACTGGAATATTTCGTTTCGTTTTTTCGTTTGGAAAATAAATGTATTTAGTTACTCCCGAAAATCGTTTTTCGTTGGGAAATAGCTTTCGTCCGAAAATCCAATAATACTTGGTTTCTGTCGAATGGTCAAAAGAATATTCGACGGAATGACGAATCTTTACATCTCATAAAATCGAAAATCTATTCTCTGTAATGGCGAATCTTTTCCCTATGGCCGTGTACACACGGCAGAGAACCTCGACGGGCAGAACACATCGTTCCGCCCATCGAGGTTCTCTGCCGGCCGTCGAAATCGGCGACCCGCCCGTCGGGAATGGCAACCAGCCATTCATCCAGGCGGGCCGTCGAGGAAATAGAGAGCGTGCTCTCTATTTCTGCTTGACGGGCTTCCCGACGGGCGGGGCGAGCCAGGAGCGTACACACGGCCGAGGTCCTCGCTGGAATGCAGCTTCCAGGGAGGTTCTCGCTGGTTTCCAGCAAGAACCTCGATCGTGTGTACGCCGCCTCTGATGTCGAATCTTTTCTCTATAATGTAATTTTTTTTCCCTATAATGTCGAATCTCTCGATATCGAATTTTTACCGCAACAAAAACGAAAATAAAGCATTTTTTATGTCGGATCTTTCGGTTTTCGTTTCTTGCACTTTCGTTATCGTTTGTTAAAACGATAACGAAAAACCAGATTTTCGGACAAAAATGCATTCTAACGAAAACGAATGCACATGTCTAATATCTGGTATCTCAGGCTAAGGACAGGCTAAGGACAGGATAAGGACAGGCTAAGGACAGGATAAGGACAGGCTAAGGACAGGCTAAGGACAGGCTAAGGACAGGCTAAGGACAGGATAAGGACAGGCTAAGGACAGGCTAAGGACAGGATAAGGACAGGATAAGGACAGGATAAGGACAGGCTATGGACAGGATAAGGACAGGATAAGGACAGGATAAGGACAGGCTAAGGACAGGATAAGGACAGGCTAAGGACAGGATAAGGACAGGCTAAGGACAGGCTAAGGACAGGCTAAGGACAGGCTAAGGACAGGATAAGGACAGGCTATGGACAGGCTAAGGACAGGATAAGGACAGGATAAGGACAGGCTAAGGACAGGCTAAGGACAGGCTAAGGACAGGATAAGGACAGGCTAAGGACAGGATAAGGACAGGCTAAGGACAGGCTAAGGACAGGCTAAGGACAGGCTAAGGACAGGATAAGGACAGGATAAGGACAGGATAAGGACAGGCTATGGACAGGATAAGGACAGGATAAGGACAGGATAAGGACAGGCTAAGGACAGGATAAGGACAGGCTAAGGACAGGATAAGGACAGGCTAAGGACAGGCTAAGGACAGGCTAAGGACAGGCTAAGGACAGGATAAGGACAGGCTATGGACAGGCTAAGGACAGGATAAGGACAGGATAAGGACAGGCTAAGGACAGGCTAAGGACAGGCTAAGGACAGGATAAGGACAGGCTAAGGACAGGATAAGGACAGGCTAAGGACAGGCTATGGACAGGCGAAGGACAGGCTATGGACAGGATAAGGACAGGATAAGGACAGGCTAAGGACAGGCTATGGACAGGCTATGGACAGGCTAAGGACAGGCTAAGGACAGGCTATGGACAGGATAAGGACAGGATAAGGACAGGATAAGGACAGGATAAGGACAGGCTAAGGACAGGCTATGGACAGGCTAAGGACAGGCTAAGGACAGGCTATGGACAGGATAAGGACAGGGTAAGGACAGGCTATTGTGATGTTTAGGAAAGGGTTTAGTGGCACTGCCCTCTCTTATGGTGTAGGGGGGGGGGGGGGGTGGAGGTGAGTATTACAATCCCAGGAACCATTTATTCCCAAAGAAGACGTAGCAGTCTGGGTGGGAGCAATTGTAAACTCCAGACTGGACTATGCAAATGCCCTTTACCTCGGACTCCCCAAGTACCAAATCGCTCGTCTACAAGTCGTTAAAAATACGGCCGCCAGACTTGTGACTGGGAAAAAACCCTGGGAATCCATCTCACCATCTCTGAGATCCCTTCACCGAGATCCCTTCACTGAGATCCCTTCATTGGTTGCCAGTAAAGGACAGAATTGCTTTCAAAGCTCTCTGTCTAACGCATAGATGTATCCATGGGAATGCCCCGCAGTATCTATGCGAAAAGATAGAAGCCCACAATCCCAATCGCGTCCTGCGATCCACGGACCAAAATCTGGTCAAGATACCCAAAGCCAGATACAAGTCCAAAGGAGAAAGAAGGTTTGCTGTCCAAGGTCCCAGACTATGGAACGCTTTACCAACCAGCATTTGGTTGGAGGAAAACCACCTGACCTTCAGAAGACAGATTAAAACTCTGCTCTTTTGATGTCAAGAGAGACAGAAACAACAAGCGCCCAGAGGCGATTTGGTTTGCATGTGTCGCGATATATAAGTTTTTCATTCATTCATTCATTCAGGAACAGATGTTATATGTTATATCTAACTCACATGGGGTGTGATGTCGCCGTCAGGGGTGCCTATATTCCCTTTGGCAATGGGGTTCCCTTTTTCTGGCAAGCAGTGAGTGGAGGTATCATGTCCCATCCCCCCCCACACACGTGTGACGAAACCGAAGAGGAATCTCTCAGATGTTTATGTGACGAGTCATAAAATCTTCATTCATAAACATGAACTCCAATAAAAAGATTCCAGAGATGAGTGATAATGACATTCCAGCTTCTGTCCTCATAGATCCACACATTGTACAATCCGTACCGATATACCCCACCATCCATCTCATGGGACCCCCGCATACTACAGAGGAGACCCCGTACTACAGGGGAGACCCCATACCACAGGGGAGACCCCATACTACAGAGGAGACCCCATACCACAGGGGAGACCCCATACTACAGGGGAGACCCCATACCACAGGGGAGACCCCATACTACAGAGGAGACCCCATACTACAGAGGAGACCCCATACCACAGGGGAGACCCCATACTACAGAGGAGACCCCATACCACAGAGGAGAGCACATACTACAGAGAAGACCCCATACTACAGAGGAGACCACATACTACAGAGGAGACCCCATACTACAGAGAAGACCCCATACTACAGAGGAGACCCCATACTACAGAGGAGACCCCATACTACAGAGGAGACCACATACTACAGGGGAGACCCAATACTACAGAGGAGACCCCATACTACAGAGGAGACCCCATACTACAGAGAAGACCCCATACTACAGAGGAGACCCCATACTACAGAGGAGACCACATACTACAGGGGAGACCCAATACTACAGAGGAGACCCCATACTACAGAGGAGACCCCATACTACAGAGAAGACCCCATACTACAGAGGAGACCACATACTACAGGGGAGACCCCATACCACAGAGGAGGCCCCATACTACAGAGGAGACCTCATACTACAGAGGAGACCCCATACTACAGAGGAGACCCCATACCACAGAGGAGACCCCATACTACAGACAGAGGAGACCCCATACTACAGAGGAGACCTCATACTACAGAGGAGACCCCATACCACAGAGGAGACCCCATACTACAGACAGAGGAGACCCCATACTACAGCGGAGACCCCATACTACAGAGGAGACCCCATACCACAGAGGAGACCCCATACTACAGAGGAGACCCCATACTACAGGGGAGACCCCATACCACAGAGGAGACCCCATACTACAGAGGAGACCACATACTACAGAGGAGACCCCATACCACAGAGGAGACCCCATACTACAGAGGAGACCCCATACCACAGAGGAGACCCCATACTACAGAGGAGACACCATACCACAGAGGAGACCCCCATACCACAGAGGAGACCCCCATACCACAGAGGAGACCCCATACCACAGAGGAGGCCATATCTAGAGACCATTACTAGAATATTGATGAGTGATGAGACTTCCATCCTCATACACGGCGGAAAGATGCACACATTGTACAATCTGTACAGATACCTCACTATCCATCTCATGGACCTCATCTCTGAGACCACATACCACATAGGAGACCATATCTAGAGACCATTACTAGAGAGAGATGCAGAAGGGGCAGAGAGAGAGAGAGAGAGAGAGAGAGAGATTGGGGGGCTGAGAGATATGGGGTGAAAAAGAGAGGGGGTTGAGAGAGAGGGGGTGAGAGAGATGGGGTGAAAAAGAGAGGGGGTTGAGAGAGAGGGGGTGAGAGAGATGGGGTGAAAAAGAGAGGGGGTTGAGAGAGAGAGATAGAGAGGGGGTGAGAGAGAGGGAAGTGAGAAAGAGAGAAGGGGCTATAAGGGAGGACTGAGAGAGAGAGAGAGAGAGAGAGAGCAATAGAGAGAGAGGGGGGTGACCAAGAGGTGGCTGACAGAGAGGGGGCTGAGAGAGAGAGAAGGGGGCTGAGATGGAGGAGTGTTGAGAGAAAACATAAGTGAGAGAACAAGGGTGACTGAAAGGGAGGTGGGCTGACAGACAGGGGTGTGAGGGGAGATGAGAGACATGGGTTATGGGGTGAGATGAGAGAGACTCGTAGCCCCTAGAGAGAGAAAGATGGGGGGCTGAAAGAGAGGGAGTGAAAGAGAGCGCAAAGGGGGTCTGACAGAGAGGGTGGATAAGAGAGAGAGAGAGGGGTGAGAGAGAGAAGGGGGTGGGAGATGCAGGGCTGAGAGAGCAAGGGGGCCTGACAGAAAGGGTGACTGAGTGAGAGAGATGGTGTGAGAGAGAGAGAGAAGAGGCTAAAAGTGAGGGGGTGAAAGAGAAGGGAGGTGAGAGAGGGGGGCTGAGAGAGAGGGGTGAAAGAGAGACAGGGGTTTGA
Source organism: Rana kukunoris (assembly GCA_029574335.1). Taxonomy (NCBI): domain Eukaryota; kingdom Metazoa; phylum Chordata; class Amphibia; order Anura; family Ranidae; genus Rana; species Rana kukunoris. Next base: position 139,468,880 of record CM056056.1, on the reverse strand, counting down.
GAGACAGGGGAGATGAGAGAGAGAGGGGTCTGACAGAGAGGGTGGATAAGAGAGAGAAAGGGGTGAGAGAGAGAGAAGGGGGTCGAGAGGAAGGGGGTGAGAGATGGAGGGCTGAGAGAGCAAGGGGGGTCTGACAGAAAGGATGACTGAGTGAGAGAGATGGTGTGAGAGAGAGAGAAGAGGCTAAAAGGAAGGGGGTGAGAGAAAAGGGAGGTGAGAGAGGGGGCTGAGAGAGAGAGGGGGTGAAAGAGAGAGAGGGGGGGCCGAGAGGAAGGGGGTGAAAGAGAGACAGGGGTTTGAGAGACAGGGGAGATGAGAGAGAGAGGGGTCTGACAGAGAGGGTGGATAAGAGAGAGAGAGAAGGGGGTCGAGAGGAAGGGGGTGAGAGATGGAGGGCTGAGAGAGCAAGGGGGTCTGACAGAAAGGATGACTGAGTGAGAGAGATGGTGTGAGAGAGAGAGAAGAGGCTAAAAGGAAGGGGGTGAGAGAGAAGGGAGGTGAGAGAGGGGGGCTGAGAGAGAGAGGGGGTGAAAGAGAGAGAGGGGGGCCGAGAGGAAGGGGGTGAAAGTGAGACAGGGGTTTGAGAGACAGGGGAGATGAGAGAGAGAGGGGTCTGACAGAGAGGGTGGATAAGAGAGAGAGAGAGAGAGAGAGAGATGGGTGAGAGAGGAGAGAGAAGGGGGCCGAGAGGAAGGGGGTGAAAGAGAGACAGGGGTTTGAGAGACAGGGGAGATGAGAGAGAGAGGGGCCTGACAGAGAGGGTGGATAAGAGAGAGAGATGGGTGAGAGAGGAGAGAGAAGGGGGCCGAGAGGAAGGGGGTGAAAGAGAGACAGGGGTTTGAGAGACAGGGGAGATGAGAGAGAGAGGGGTCTGACAGAGAGGGTGGATAAGAGAGAGAGGGGTGAGAGAGGAGAGAGAAGGGGGCTGAGAGGAAGGGGGTGAAAGAGAGACAGGGGTTTGAGAGACAGGGGAGATGAGAGAGAGAGGGGTCTGACAGAGAGGGTGGCTGAGAGAAAGGGGGTGAGAGAGAAAGAACGGGGCTTAGAGGTAAGGGGGCCACGCTGAGACCATTGCTAGAATATTCATGAGTGATAACGAGACTTCAGATTCTTATAGACATCTCTCCCACCCATCCAATGGACCTCATCCTTTCCTCCACATAATGCAAAGCAACATACAAAAGTCCCCAAAACTATATATAACTAATCAACACTCAATGGGACCAAATATCTTCTACACAGAGAGCATTTTAGAGATGAATTGAACAAAGTGCATCAGTCATTGGAGTCCATTGGGGTAACAAGCAAAAAGAATAAAATAAAAGCCTATGTGGCTACATTTTGTGTAAAAAAAACGAACAAATGAGAAAAAAGGGTAAAAAGGTACAAAGTAGAAAGGAAGTGATGGTTCCAGCAGCCAATGGCCTCCTCCATAGGAAGTGACATCACAGGATGTGACCTCCACATAGGAAATGACCAAATTAGGACATTCCAGAAGAAATGAAGGGAGTGATCAGGGTTAGGTTCTGATATGTAACGGAAGGCCGTACCAAGCTGGCCACAGACGGCAGGTAAAAGGCAGTGATGGTAAATCATTTTCAGGTTTTTATAATCTTAGGCAATACTATTAATGATCTTTCATGTGACTGACAGAAAACTAGCTAGAAAAAAGTCTAGAGAAACCTAATATGAACATATCACAGGTTCCAGGTGGCTTACACCCATGAGTCCCTAAGGAACTTAGCTCAGTTATAGACGACGCCTCCTGACCGGCATGGTATGAAATGATTGGCGCAGAGAAAATGTGGTACAACTTTACTATAAAGGTTGAAAATGTACAGCAGGAAACCACAGACCAGTCATGACAACATTAGAGGAATTGTAAAGGATTTTTTTTTAAATAACAAACATGTTATACTTCCCTCCACTGTGCAGTTAGTTTTGCCCACAGTGGCCCCGATCCTCCTCTTCTGGGGTCCCTCGGCCGCTGTCGTGGCTCCTCCCTGCACACAGAAATGCGAGCTTGCATGGTGTATAGCCGCCGCTGTATCACTCGGCCCTGCCCCCCTGCAGCCAATCAACAGCCGGGCTTTGACTTGAGGAGGATGATGGGGGCGAGCGCGGGACTTTCGAAGGGTCAGGTAAGTAAAACAGGGGCTCGGGGGGGGGGGGCGGTATTTTTTCACCTTAATGCATACTATCCTGTTAAAAAAGGGATGGGAGGGGTTTGGGACTTTATATGAGATGCGTTTTAGCAGTATGCGATTAATTATATATATATGTGGAATATAAAAGATGTTTCCATAGTAACCAGGCTCAGAGTTACCAACCAAAAAAGCACTAAACCAAATGAATCTGTCTCGCTGTACGTATAAAAACAGAGGTTTAGTTGCATGTATTTGCAAATACCTGTGTGAGCTGCAGGCCCCATCAAGGCTCTCTGTGTACTGCAGGCCCCGTCAAGGCTCTCTGTGTACTGCAGGCCCCATCAAGGCTCTCTGTGTACTGCAGGCCCCATCAAGGCTCTCTGTGTACTGCAGGCCCTGTCAAGGCTCTCTGTGTACTGCAGGCCTCGTCAAGGCTCTCTGTGTACTGCAGGCCCGTCAAGGCTCTCTGTGTACTGCAGGCCCTGTCAAGGCTCTCTGTGTACTGCAGGCCTCGTCAAGGCTCTCTGTGTACTGCAGGCCCCGTCAAGGCACTCTGTGTACTGCAGATCCCGTCAAGGCACTCTGTGTACTGCAGGCCTCGTCAAGGCTCTCTGTGTACTGCAGGCCCCGTCAAGGCACTCTGTGTACTGCAGGCCCCGTCAAGGCTCTCTGTGTACTGCAGGCCCTGTCAAGGCTCTCTGAGTACTGCAGGCCCCGTCAAGGCACTCTGTGTACTGCAGGCCCTGTCAAGGCTCTCTGTGTACTGCAGACCCCGTCAAGGCTCTCTGTGTACTGCAGGCCTCGTCAAGGCTCTCTGTGTACTGCAGGCCCGTCAAGGCTCTCTGTGTACTGCAGGCCCTGTCAAGGCTCTCTGTGTACTGCAGGCCTCGTCAAGGCTCTCTGTGTACTGCAGGCCCCGTCAAGGCACTCTGTGTACTGCAGGCCCCGTCAAGGCACTCTGTGTACTGCAGGCCTCGTCAAGGCTCTCTGTGTACTGCAGGCCCCGTCAAGGCACTCTGTGTACTGCAGGCCCCGTCAAGGCTCTCTGTGTACTGCAGGCCCTGTCAAGGCTCTCTGAGTACTGCAGGCCCCGTCAAGGCACTCTGTGTACTGCAGGCCCTGTCAAGGCTCTCTGTGTACTGCAGACCCCGTCAAGGCGCTCTGTGTACTGCAGGCCACGTCAAGGCTCTCTGTGTACTGCAGGCCCCGTCAAGGCACTCTGTGTACTGCAGGCCCCGTCAAGGCACTCTGTGTACTGCAGGCCCTGTCAAGGCTCTCTGTGTACTGCAGGCCCTGTCAAGGCTCTCTGTGTACTGCAGACTCCGTCAAGGCGCTCTGTGTACTGCAGACCCCGTCAAGGCACTCTGTGTACGGCAGGCTCCGACAAGGCACTATGTGTACGGCAGACCCCGTCAAGGCACTCTGTGTACTGCAGACCCCGTCAAGGCTCTCTGTGTACTGCAGACCCCGTCAAGGCGCTCTGTGTACTGCAGACCCCGTCAAGGCGCTCTGTGTACTGCAGACCCTGTCAAGGCTCTCTGTGTACTGCAGACCCCGTCAAGGCGCTCTTGTTCCCTAACCATACTTCTGCTAGATCCCTACCTGATATATCTGTTACTGGACCCCGCCTTCTGTACCTCCTGGTGGGGCGATCCTGAGAATCGTGACCTGGTACTAACATGCAGCAAAACCCATCCCCACCATCGGGGTCTCTGGGGAACATTGATTAGTACTTAGACCCGGCGCCTTGAGTGAGCCTGTGTCATCCATCAGGGTGACCTTCTTGTATACCTATCCTGCTGGTCTGTGGGAGTTTCTGCACTGCTATAGCCACTGGTCTCTGAGCTTGACCCCGGACTATGACGGAATGGTAAGGGGCTCTTTATGAACATCCGTTCTAGTCAGAATAACCTGTTATCCCCCAGCGCATAGTAACTAGATGTCGGCAGTGGTGGGGGGAGGGGGGGAGATTGAATTGGCTTTGTCTTAGGGGACACAAGGCTGAATTTAGGGACAAGGTTGAATTAAGGGACATGGCTGATTTAGGGACATGGCTGAATTTAGGGACATGGCTGAATTAAGGGACATGGCTGAATATAGGGACATGGCTGAATTAAGGGACGTGGCTGAATTAAGGGAATTTAGGCTGCATTTAAAAAAAAGTATCGGTATTCGGTATCGGCGAGTACATGAAAAAAAGTATCGGTACTTGTACTCGGTCCTAAAAAAATGGTATCGGGACAACCCTAGTTACATTTATGTGTAGACCGGAGTGTAGTTAAACTCTGATCCAGATAGTTAGTAGCAGAATGTGGTCTCTGTCTCAGCTTGGCTGTGCTGTGGGTCATTCTGTTGTACTGGGTGTTCTTCCAGCCCCGGTGCTGTAGGTGGCAGCAGTGGAGTTGAGGTTTGGGTGCTCTTTCCCAGCAGTCAATCAGGAGGGTTTGTCCTCGCTGAGCATGCTGGGGAGGGGTATTTATGGGGCAGACACCATTGGTTCTGGGTCTACTTCTTCGAGTGTGGCACCCACCTTTACGGTAACCACATCATGGCGCCCTGGCGCTATGGCCTACCTGGCCGGGGGGGGCGTGCGTGCCACGCAGTGTTCCTGGTTCCGGGACCATGCTGGCCTGAAGCATCTGAACAGTGACTGGGACCCAGTGAGTGACTAGGTTCCCACCTTTGAGGATCCCAAGCTTTATTGCTGTTTGGTGGGGAGTCTGTCTGAGGAGCGCCATTGAGAGGCTGGCGGTCCAAAAGGGCCTAGACAAACCGCCGGGGATCGAGGTAGCTTGACACTGAGGGATTGATCACCTGTCAGTCGGTACCTGGGCAACAAGCTAAAGGATATACAGACGTAATTCACCTAAGGAGGATTTCTTACATAACTACAAGTCAGAGAGGACCTGTGGCAGAGGTGTCTCCCTGACGTTCACCAAGGAGGGTCTGTGGCAGAGACTTTATCCTACAATTGTCCGAGTGATAATCCGGCTGCCAGGTCAGGGAGAGAGGCCTGTCCGGGTCAGGGAGAGAGGCCTGTCCGGGTCAGTGAGAGAGGCCTGTCCGGGTACACTAAACCCACTCCGGCAGGAGTAGCGCAGAGAAGTGTTACGTTTGGGATCAGGACTGTTTCCTATCATTACACCTTATTCTGCTGTTCTCCTTTCTTCTTCAGCTTTACTTTCCTCACCACAAGTATATTGTTTTTCCCCGGCTGGGTAATAACGAGCACAGCAAAGGGCAGTTGTCTGGACATTCCTTTACTTCTACTACATGCAATACACATAATTCACCCCTAGGAATTCGGAGAGCCACGAGGTAAATGTGCCACCCAAAACAGTCAGCAGCTCCTCCGGGGGTAGTGCTGCACGTGGGGGCTCGTCCGGGGTAGTGCTACATTTCTTTTACTGCAAGGTAACTTGAAATAGAGAAAGTAGGAGGGAGGAGAAGAGCAGGGGAAGGTTCAGGCACACGGTGCAGAATAAATCAGTCTCCACTCTCAGGTATTGAGTGGGTATTTCTCACCCGGACAGTCCCCTCTCACTTGGCCTAGCAGCCAGGATGAAGCACAAACTAATGTCCAAATGGTCTCTTGCACAGACCTTTAAATGAATTTGGATGCGTCCAGGAATCCTCCGCAACAGGATTTCAAAGTCCCGAACCTCCAGCCGAACAGTAGAAGAGCCTTTAAGCCGGAACCGGCAAACTACAGGGATTTCAATGTAGTGGATCCCTCCTTGATTGGGTCACCAGGCCTAACCCGAGATGTCAGCACTATGCCAGTCTCCTCCAGGGCAGGTCCTCCCCCGGGTTCCTTCATCAAAACAACCTCCTCCCTTGTGGACAGACGGACAGCCTGGGATCCCCCTTTAGGATCGTAGGCCCCCAGCCAGCATAGCTGAGCCTACTCAATAGCAAAATCACTCCGGGCCAACATGGCCCTGAAGTCGGGCGCACACACATGCACCCCTCATGCCAGGTGGGCTGCGAGTCGAAGGAAGAGTCGCTGGCCAGTCATCTAGGTGGAATTTATCAATGTACAATCACAACAGTTTCTCAGGCCCTATTGTTTGATTGTGTTGCCTTTGTGTGGTTGATAGTTGTATCTCTTGTCTTTCTCAGGGCTTATGTCCATTAATAAAGTCCAAAACATTTGTCAGTGGTCCCTCCGCTCCCAGGTACAGAATGGGTCCTCACCGGTGCACTGCAGGAGGACCCAAGCATCCCCATGGTCACTACATCGGTGATTGGTTGGTGGAGATGTCCCCTGTAAATTATCGGTGAGTGGAGACGTCCCCTGTAAATTATTGGTGGGTGGAGACGTCCCCTATAAATTATCGGGGGTGGAGACGTCCCCTGTAAATTATTGGGGGTGGTGATGTCCCCTGTAAAGTATTGGGGGTGGCGATGTCCCCTGTAAATTATCGGGGGTGGCGACGTCCCCTGTAAAGTATCGGTGGGTGGAGACATCCCCTGTAAAGTATCGGGGGTGGAGACGTTCCCTGTAAAGTATCGGGGGGTTGAGATGTCCCCTGTAAAGTATTGGGGGCTGGAGACGTTCCCTGTAAAGTATTGGGGGGTGGAGACGTCCCCTGTAAAGTATCGGGGGGTGGAGACGTCCCCTGTAAAGTATCGGGGGTTGGAGACGTCCCCTGTAAAATATCGGGGGTGGAGACGTCCCCTGTAAAGTATTGGGAGTGGAGACATCCCCTTTAACGTTTCGGGGGGTGGAGGAGTCCCATGTAAAATTTTGGGGGGGTGGAGACGTCCCCTGTAAATTATCGGGAGTGGAGACGTCCCCTGTAAAGTATTGGGGGTGGAGACGTCCCCTGTAAAGAATTGGGGGTGCAGACGTCCCCTGTAAAGTATTGGGTTGTGGAGATGTCCCCTGTAACGTTTCAGGGGGTGGAGGAGTCCCGTGTAAAATTTTGGGGGGTGGAGACGTCCCCTGTAAAGTTTGGGGGGTGAAGAAGTCCCCTGTAAAGTATCAGGGGCTGGAGACGTCCCCTGTAAAGTATTGGAGAGTGGAGACATCCCCTGTAAAGTATCGGGGGGTGGAGACATCCCCTGTAAAGTATCGGGGGGTGGAGACGTTCCCTGTAAAGTATCAGGGGTGGAGATGTCCCCTGTAAAGTATCGGGGGCTGGAGACGTTCCCTGTAAAGTATCGGTGATGGAGACGTCCCCTGTAAAGTATCGGTGATGGAGACGTCCCCTGTAAAGTATTGGGGGGTGGAGACGTCCCCTCTAAAGTATCGGGGATGGAGATGTCCCCTGTAAAGTATCGGGGGATGGAGACGTCCCCTGTAAAGTATCGGTGGGTGGGGACATCCCCTGTAAAGTATCGGGGGTGGAGACGTTCCCTGTAAAGTATCGGGGGGTTGAGATGTCCCCTGTAAAGTATTGGGGGCTGGAGACGTTCCCTGTAAAGTATTGGGGGGTGGAGACGTCCCCTGTAAAGTATCGGGGGGTGGAGACGTCCCCTGTAAAGTATCGGGGGTTGGAGACGTCCCCTGTAAAATATCGGGGGTGGAGACGTCCCCTGTAAAGTATTGGGAGTGGAGACATCCCCTTTAACGTTTTGGGGGGTGGAGGAGTCCCATGTAAAATTTTGGGGGGGTGGAGACGTCCCCTGTAAATTATCGGGAGTGGAGACGTCCCCTGTAAAGTATTGGGGGTGGAGACGTCCCCTGTAAAGAATTGGGGGTGCAGACGTCCCCTGTAAAGTATTGGGTTGTGGAGATGTCCCCTGTAACGTTTCAGGGGGTGGAGGAGTCCCCGTGTAAATTTTTGGGGGGGGTGGAGACGTCCCCTGTAAAGTTTGGGGGGTGAAGAAGTCCCCTGTAAAGTATCAGGGGCTGGAGAGACGTCCCCTGTAAAGTATTGGGGAGAGTGGAGACATCCCCTGTAAAGTATCGGGGGTGGAGACATCCCCTGTAAAGTATCGGGATGGGTAAAGTATTGAGACGTTCCCTGTAAAGTATCAGGGGTGGAGATGTCCCCTGTAAAGTATCGGGGGCTGGAGACGTTCCCTGTAAAGTATCGGTGATGGAGACGTCCCCTGTAAAGTATCGGTGATGGAGACGTCCCCTGTAAAGTATTGGGGGGTGGAGACGTCCCCTGTAAAGTATCGGGGATGGAGATGTCCCCTGTAAAGTATCGGTGATGGAGACGTCCCCTGTAAAGTATCGGTGATGGAGACGTCCCCTGTAAAGTATCGGGGGCTGGAGACGTCCCCTGTAAAGTTTTGGGGGGTGGAGAAGTCTCTCTAGTGGGAGGTGTTTCTTGTCTCAGGCCTCGTACACACACACGAGGCAATAGATTTGTTCAAAACGGTCTGTCGGTTTGAACAAATCTGTCTGTTTGGATTTTGGTTTGCTCGCGTGTACACACGAGCAAACCGAAATCCCCGCCAGCAGACGGCGCGCTGACGTGTCGGTGTGTACGAGGCCTCATAGTTACAAAGAACGATGAAGGACGGCGTGGAATTTGAACGCAAAGCTTCTCCAGATCGGAAGAAATCCCATATAGAGGAATGTTCGGTCTTCTTTATAACATTCGGACATTTCCTCATTTTATTTTTCTGCGGAGACCGATTAGTAAACAATTTTCCAGCACAAGTCACTTGTAGGATTCCCTTCCTGGGGGTGGGAAGAGATTTCATGTAATCAGTACCGGATCCCACCCTGGGTAATGGTGCGGAGGGCAGAGGCGCCAAATCTTCCCCCTCTGGGCACCACCAACAAGGACATGCGTTTATAGTGCGTGCGTCAGGCTCTTTTATAGGGGGACATTGAAGGCCCGCTGAGTTACATTCTTCCACCGTTTGGACCATCAAACATTGTGGGTTTAATTATAATGAATTATTTTGCTTTATAGGTAAGGTGACCAGATTTTTAAAATGAAATCCGGGGACATATTTTTTCTTTACTAGTAATGTCAACAATCAGCGAGACTCTGCCCGTCGCCTCCCGCCTCACAGCCTCTCAAGTCTTACTCTTCGGGCCCCCAGGCTACTACTGGATGGGGAGCGGAGGAAGATTACTCCCCCAGGGAAGGCAAGGAGATGGGCAGGTGGCTTGAATGAATGAAAACTTATATAGCGCGGCACATGCAAACTAAATTGCCTCTGGGCGCTTGTTGTTTCTGTCTCTCTTGACATCAAAAGAGCAGAGTTTTAATCCGTCTTCTGAAGCTCAGGTGGTTTTCCTCCAACCGAATGCTGGTTGGTAAAGCGTTCCAAAGTCTGGGACCTTGGACCGCAAACCTTCTTTCTCCTTTGGACTTGTATCTGGCTTTGGGTACCTTGACCAGATTTTGGTCCGTGGATCGCAGAACGCGATTGGAATTGTGGGCTTCTATCTTTTCGCATAGATACTGCGGGGCTTTTCCATGGATGCACTTATGTGTCAGACAGAGAGCTTTGAAAGCAATTTTGTCCTTTACTGGCAACCAGTGAAGGGATCTCAGTGAAGGTGAGATTGAGTCCCAAGGTTTTTTCCCAGTCACAAGTCTGGCGGCCGTATTTTGAACGACTTGCAGACGAGTGATTTGGTACTTGGGGAGTCCGAGGTAAAGGGCATTTGCATAGTCCAATCTGGAGTTTACAATTGTTCCCACCACGACTGCTATGTCTTCTTTGGGAATAAATGGAGTAAGCCTGCGTAGTAGGCGCAGCAGATGGTGAGATCCGCTGACTACTGACCCTATTTGTGCGTCCATTGTCATGTAGGTGTCGAAGGTTGCCAGGATTTGAGCCAAGGCAGAAGAACATGTGAGCGGAGCTGAATGGACATGCACCCCTAAACTGAAGAAATATTCCCTTCATTCCGACCAGCACATGATCATCAGAAAGGGGTACAGATAATGGGAAAAATACAACCCCCCTATGCTAGAAGGCACGATGGAGCGGGGGGGGGGGGGTAATTCTAATTTTTTTATTTTAATTCTGCACTGAATGTCTTTGAAATTGCCCCTGCCCCCTATTAAATCCAATCTGGGGACAAAACCGGGGACAGACTTGGTCTGGGGACAGTGTCCTCAATCAGGGGACTGTCCCCTGAAACTGGGGATGTCTGGTCACCCTATTTATAGGACCTCCCTGTTCCGTGCCGGCCAATAAATACATTTGGCGGGATGATTGAGTCTGACTGAAATCCCTTCTACTGATACAAGAGGCTCAAACCCTAACCTGAGACTCCATCATGTGGGCGATGTCATGGCCCAGATCCACAGAGAGTTGGGCGCACATTACGCCCCCGTAGCGCAAACGCCGTACGCCGCGCCGGCACAGCGCGGAGAGGCACGCACTGTATTCAGCAAGCTATTGCTCCCAATGCTGCTTCGGCGTGGCGTATTTTTCGAAGACGCAGGCCGGCGTAGGTGGAAGTGGGCGTGACCCCATGCTAATGATAGTCCGAGCATGATGCAGTGTTTTACGCCCAGCGTATCACAAACTGCGCATGCGCCGTGACGTAGCCGTGACGTGGATGCATGGAACTGCACCCTTATGCGCATGCTCACAACTATGCCGACACAACTGCCTAAGCTACGCCGGATCACCAGGTACGCCGTAAACGTAACGTGCGCCCAATACGCCGGCCTGTGTTCTGTGGGGCGGACCTTTGCATGTCTGTTGCCGGGTTGCGCCTCATCTATGGGGAATAACTTTACGCCGGACGTACAATTTACGCGCACCTCGCGTTCCATGCATTGGGTGCACATACGTTCGTGAATCGCCGTATTTCCCTCATTTGCATGTTTGAATGGCTAATCAATGGGAGCAGCAACATGCGTCCAGACGGAAAGTGCGCCCGCGCCACGCCGGGGTATATAAGATACGTCGGGGGAGGGTGGCCAGTTTTTAGGCGTATGTTGGTTTGTGGGTCCGGCGCACATTTGCACTTACGTCGGTAGATGATGTAATTGGGGGCACATTGTGGGGGACATGCTTTGGGCCATTAACACTTCACAATATAGAAGGTTATAGGAAAGTATAAGGAATAAATCCTTGTGTAATATATTAATAAAAAGCAAATTATGGACTAGATTCAGGATGGAGAGCCTGGGCCAGATTCTCAGAGGCGATACGTATCTCAGATACCCCGTCGTATTGCATTTTTTCCCCCCGGGTATCTATGCGAGTGATTCCTAGGATCACTTACGCATAGATACCGGTGAAGATCCGACAAGTGTAAAACAATTACACCGGCGGATCGTAGATGTAATAACAACTCCAGCCACTAGGTGGCCTTTACGTTGTTTTCTCATTTGCCTATGCAAATGAGTCTAATACGCCGATTCCCGATCGCTGTTACGCCGCCCTGTCGTAGTTTTCGTACGCGTAAGGTTACCCCTGCTAATATGTGGAGTAACCTTACGCAGAAGCGTCGGATGCCGTTGGATGCCATGTTAAGTATGGCCTCGGGGACCGCGTCGTGTTGTGCGTCGTTTACGTCGTTTGTGTACGTCGATTCTCAATGGGGCTGGCGTACGCTACGATTACGTCGTTTACATTGAGAAAATATGACGTCCTTTGGAGCATGCCGACGCATGCGCAGTTCAATCGGCACGGGGGCGCGCTTAATTTAAATACAAGCCGCCCCCTTCGATTTACGCGGGGATACGCTGGGCCATTTACACTACGCCGCCGCAAACTACGGAGCAAGTGCTTTGGGAATAAAGCACTTGCTCTAGTACGATGCGGCGGCGCACTGTAAATGGCTAACGCTACGCCGCCGGAATTATATGAGAATCTGGCCTCGTATCTTTGTAAATGACGCGCCGAACGTACTGCGCATATAGTCAATGAAAGCGACGTGAACGTAACTTACGCCCAGCCCTATTCTGAATCGACTTACGCAAACAACGTAAACGGCGTACAATACGACGCTGAACCGATGTCCATACTTAACATTGGCTGCGCCTCATATAGCAGGGGTGACTTTACGCCAGGCGTAAGCCTAATGTAAACAACGCAAATAGATACGCCGGTCGCAACTACGTTCGTGAATCGGCATATCTAGCTCATTTGCATATTCAATGCGTAAATCGAATGGATGCGCCACCTAGCGGCCAGCGTAAATATGCAACTAAGATACGACGCCATAACAGACTTACGCCGCTCGTATCTCAGCTAAATCCCGGCGCATCTTAGAAGTTACGCGGCGTATCTCGAGATACGTATCTTCTTACTGAATTCGCCCCAATATGTGGAAATGAAAATCCTATGCATAGCTGTGTATAAAACTAAAAGTATAACCTACAGACTACATAGAAATATCGCACAGTGATACTTATAATTAGAGGGGTAGATTCACATAGATCCGCGTAATCTATCGTATTTACCATCCGCCAGCGCCAGTATTCACAAAGCACTTGCCTCTAAAGTGGCGCCGGCGGCTCATAAATCCCCCGGCGGAATTCAAATTCCGCGGCTAGGGGAGTGTATTATTTAAATCAGGCACATCCCCGCGCCGATTTAACTGCGCGCATGCGCCACCGGCTAAATTTCCCAGCGTGCATTGCTCCAAATGATGTCGCAAGGACGTCATTGGCTTCGGCGTTAACGCAAATTACGTATGGCCGTGTTCCCGAACGACTTACGCAAACAACGTAAAAAATTCAAAACTCGGCGCGCGGGAACGACGGCCATACTTAACATAGGATACGCCGCACTTACCCCCCATATAGCAGGGGTAACTATCCGCTGGAAAAAGCCGAACGCGAACGACGTAAAAAAAAAAGCGACGGCCGGGAGTTCGTTTCTGAATCGGCAGATCTCCTCATTTGCATATTCGTCACGTATACAAACGGAAGTGCCACCTAGCGGACGGCGGGAGATTGCAGCCTAAGATCAGACGGTGTAAGTCAGTGTAAGGGAGATCTATGTGGAACCTGATTGGATGAATCAGCCGACCGATCCGACCGACGGAACTCAGAGATACGCCGTCGTACCTCTACATGAATCTACCCCAGAGGGCCAGATTCTCAGCTGAGATACGCCGGTGTATGGCAGGAAACACCGGCGTATCTCTGTTTTTCCCCCGGGTATTATTGTTTATTGTTTGTTTCTTATACAAGGCGCATAATTCACAAAACATGTTTGCATCGATGCGCCTGCTTCCCATCCAATCACGTTACCAGAAACATACCAAGAAAAAAAACTTTAAAAATAACATAAAATCGAGTGGCGGTTACAATAAACATATTGGGCCAGATTCTCAGAGGCGTTACGACGGAGTATCTCAGATCCCCCGCCGTATCGCCTTTTTTTTTTGCCTCGTATCTATGCGCTGTTACCTATAAAATTTGTATTTTAAGATTTAATATCATCAAGATATGATATGAGTTGAATAAGAGAGTTCTTTCACCAGAATTGAAAGCTTCAATATAATAAACATTTATTAGAGCTTATACAAAGCCCAATCTATCACACAGAACCTATAGTCCCAAACAAGCAGGGAACCGTAGGCCTAAAACACCAACATTTACATGGAGGAAGATACAGCATATTCCTCTAAAACAGAGTACAAACATAAAAAGATATAGTACAAGAGAGTGCAGTTGCTATATGCAAGTAGAAAATACCTACATCATATTTACCCTTTTTAGACCTATCCTTAAGGTCATGACTCCAAAAAAAAGTGCTCTCTTCCCCTTTTGCTGTGGAGTATATCTCTCTATGCTGACATCCCATTGGTTGGCCTAGCTAGAATCAGGATTGGAGGCCTGACTACATTAGTCCGCCCCCCTTTCATGCAAATCCTGCTGGCTATCTCAGGGCAAGCCATTACATAGACATTCCCAGGGTTAAAAAGGGTGGAGATCTCCCAGCCGGGGGTCCATCACATAAGGTGTTTTATTTCCCTGACTCCGAAATGTCTGGTGGCGATCAAAAGGCTTTGCTATGTGCTAAATGCCATGAATTAGCAAGCTCAATTAACAATATACTCTGTACTCTGAATGCCACTACTAAGAGAAATATATTCATAATCACAACACATATATATTCTTATATATATATACACATAGACACAGACATAGCCATACCTACACATATATATATATATACATATATATACATATATATATATATATATATATATATATAATATATATATATATATACCCATATCTATCTAATTTAGATTACCAAAAACCATATGGCAACAGATGGCCCCTTGTGGCCAGTTGAGAATATGAGACTTGGCCACACCTACAATAATGGTTTTATGTGTAATCTTTCATTTGAAACTTTTGGCCTTCCGTCTCTCTGAAATGGTATAACTCTTTGAGAAGAAACCAAACTCTTAAACTTTCCGCCTCTACAGTTCATATGTCTGGATCCCAGTATTGGTAGTCATCACTTGTTCTGGATATAATAAGTCCATAATAAAATCATAAGATACCGAACATACAAAAAAAACGAAGGGGGAAAAACTGGAGGATCCTTGTTCTCAACCGTCCGATAATAATAATGCGAAAGTCCATAATGTCAATCAGGTCCTGTTTCTCTTGCTTCTGGGACAGCCTTCCATGGTGATTCCAATTGGATGCATCATACAGTAATGGTCTTTGGACCACCTTTCCTGGCTTTCTGTGCTTGCACTTTATTAGTGTGGGCAAAGTTAGAGAAGGAAAACCACGAGTACTTTTACGACATATGCCTTCAAAGAATGCTTATCTTGTCATTCTAAATATTAAGGACATTTGAATAAAATTGTTATAGATATACTGTGACCTAATATGAGGCCCTTTACCATTGACATGTGTAACAATTTACATGAGTGCGCCCCCCTCAGCCAGGTAGTCTGATTGCCATCACCCATCTTTCTTCCTTCATTGTCATATGCCTGCAAGTAACTCTGCCCAGCCTTCTGCTGAATGCCCCTGTGTGTGTGTGACCCTTCAAGTTTCCCGGGGGATCTTGTTGTCCTCGCAACTCACCCCAAAACTTTTACTGATGCTGTGTTCAGTTATATCAACCCTGATGGGTTGAAGCCTGGGCTGGTGCCCAACTTTTGTGCATATAGCTCTGTCCTTGGCTACCGTGTGTAGCTGCTGTTAGGAGTCCGGCCTTTAGCAGGCTAGGAAAGAGGTTGTCACTTTAAGAGGTCTCCGTGCAGATTTAGGCAGTGTCATCTATGCCGACAAAATAACATGCTTTCAGAATGCGGATAAGTGTGATGTCACCAGTTACTTGTGGCTTCAGGAATGATTAGACTAAATTACTTCTTAAGTACAATTGTACTATATTCTGTTCTTTGCCAATCACTATGAGTCTCACCAGTCCCAGTATATCTATATGATTTTTAAGCATTGCTTTTTGAACTTAGTTATGGCACAAAAAGAAAACTGACCAACAACAACAAAAAAAAAAATTACCCATGACCACCTATGATGACTGCCCAATATTAGAACTGTAGAGAGGACACTATGTGACTTATACAAGGACCCTAGTCACATGACTGTTGCTAAACCTCAGGTGTTACTGTTACTATTTTCATAGTTGGTAATAGCTACAATGTCACACATTTATATAAAACATTTATCCAGTGTCAAAAGAGAAGAAAAAAAAAAAAAACAGTTGGAACCTTGTCCGATCTCCCACATGATATAGGGAAGCTTTAATATTCTATATCAACATTATTTGTTTTAACTGTTCTAAATGTTCTCCATATAATGTTACCCCTACTCCCCTCTCTTTTTTTTTTTTTATTTCCCCATAGCGACCTCAAGAATGACCAAAAAAAAAAGGTGATATAGGAAATAAAGAAAAATAGTTTTCCTTCGAAGACAAAAGAGAGAAGAAGAAAAACAAAGTACCCCCAAAAGTACACCTAAAAAGGTGTACACAAAAAAAATAAAAAAATAAAAATTCAGATTCAATGCTGCCCCAACCTTTGCATTGTTAAAGAGCATTCAATCTGTATTTTGTTAAACAAAAATACAAGAAACAAAAAATTGCATTGCTTTTTGTACAGAAGGCAATGTCCTCTCTGTAGTGATTACCATATTAATTGATTCTCAGTGAAAATCAATTTGCAAGTCCAACAGGCCACAGGAAGTGGTATCAGAGAGAGAGAGACCTGATCATGTTTAATGAAACAGACCACAAAAAAATTAATAACATTTTAGAATTTAGTTAGGCCTGGCTTTAAATAATTCCATTCAAGGATTTTCCTTAAAACAAACAAAAAGTTTTAAGGTCCTCTGTATTTTTACAGTAATTTGACCAGTCTTGGTCCGATCATCTGTCCATGTGTGTATTTCTTCCTAAAATACAAAAGTCCAAACCATTAATAACATCACACTGTACCTCTTCTGAGAGGTTTAATGGGCTAACTGGTAGTATATGCTTGGCACAAACTGCCAGAGGAGGTAATGAGTCCATCCACAGTAAGTACAATGACCCATGTCCCGACTCCTTCCCATATCTGTATTTTGACAAACGAAAATCATAGGAAAAACGTGGTTGGATTGGTAAGTACTTACAGTCTAAGAAGACCCTGTGTTGACATAAACATTTACACATAATACCAGCACATGCGTTTATTTGCCAGGAGAAAACCAGAGAAACATAGGACCTCCTGAATCCCTAATATGCCACAAGTTGCAGCATAATATTTTATGTAGTTTCCAAGTGTCTGAGTGAATGACACTTCACTCATACCCCAGGAAAAAGAGAGAAAAAAAAAACAAAATCAACTAATCTTGTATCTGTGCACAGATTTTTTTTTTCCTTATTCGCGAATACATTTTAACTATAAAAAAAAAAGGTATAAATTTTAAACTGGTACCAGTATTGAGCTCATTACAAACGAGAGATTGGGGGAGAGAGAGGAGAAGAAATTATCACATAACAAATCGTACATGGTATGCGCATTAGTGTGATCATAAAACAAAAACAAAACTGGTTTACCCCTAGACTTTTCATACCCATTCATTCCATGACACACACATACAACTTTGGTTAGTTTAAAACCCCTAGCTTTGGTAATTTGCAAATGAATTACTAGGCATTTCTGCCCCTTGGGAGAATACAAAGGGACTGAATAAGAGAAAAACAAAAGCCTATACTTGACCTTTTGTTAGGCGCGTATTTACGCATATGTACAGCTTTCTGTGATTTGTACTCTCAGGATTCACCCTGAAAAAAAAAAAAACTTGCAGCAAAACAGACATTACTTTATCCCAATTTTTCTTTAACTTATTTAAAGGAAACAATACAACATTTTTACATGTACATTGGTAAACTTTGATCTAGTGAAACTAAATGCCCTAGACCTTTAAAACAACCCTTCTATCTTGCATTTCATCCCCAATTTTAGTGTACAGGTTTGGTTCCTGATGGACAAATTTCCTCCCGTAATTTTTCAAATTTAAGTCAATAACTTTTCTTTTAAAGGATTGGAATTCTTTCACAAACTCATCCCGTTCCTGTTTCATTTGCCTAATCTCATACTGTAAAGCCTCATTTTCGGCCTTAATAGTTGAGGAAGGGATATATGAATTTATATTTTCATATTTCTTAGGTTTATCACCCCAGCGAGGTGAGTACACTTCA
Organism: Rana kukunoris; assembly: GCA_029574335.1. NCBI lineage: Eukaryota > Metazoa > Chordata > Amphibia > Anura > Ranidae > Rana > Rana kukunoris. The sequence continues at coordinate 139,451,166 of CM056056.1, read as the reverse complement.
ACCTCACGCCTCTTTGTTGTATACTGCTTTGGCTTTAATATCTTTTCACCAGAAGATAAACAAAACTGGGAAATGTGGCCTAATAAACCACACGTGAAGCATTTTATCTTCTGTAAAGTATTAAAGCATCTCTTAACAACTGGTATGGTTTTAGGCTGAAAACATTCAATGGCTACAACCTGATTAACACCTTTTGCTGTATGTGAAATGGAGGCCCTTTCAAAAGAGCTCCCACCTTTACATGAACTGTTGGCCCTATCACCTACTCCAGACAGAGGTGATTTCCTGTTGCAACTAGAAATACTTAAACTGGTTGCATTACAATCTATGGTATGTGTAGATTGTACCCTCTGCACTGTGCTGGAAGATGCCAATAATTTTTCACATTTACTGTCTGCAGCCCCCAGCCCCTGTATTGTTGGAGGCTGGTGGCTAGCATTCGGATTTGTCATAGAAACTGTTAGAGTACTTAGAGTACTGATATTATCTTTGGCTATTTTGAGATCTTCCTTGAGAGAAATGGTCTGCAGTAATAACGCCCTATAATTGTTAGCTAGCCAAAAGGCAGCAAAAATTAGAGCGGTCTTACCCTCACGTTTGCTGTATTTCTTCTCTGCAAGTTTTATATTTACATACTCCTGTGCATTGTGCCATGGGCTTTTGGATTCCTCCAAAGCCCTTATTATCTCTGTGCTATTTTTAACTTTAGCCATCCTGGCCATCAATTTTTCCATGATTTAAAAGTTCAATGGTGATACAATACTATCCACAGATTAGACTTATCAAAGTCTTGCACTTAAAATTTGCAGATACAAGCCTTACTAACACTACAATCTTCACAGAATGAAGTCTAAACCAAAAACAAAAGTGCTGAGATCCACACCCAAGGAACAATAGATTTCCTTTAGGTACACAATGGAAGTGTAACCAAATTCAGATTTAAAAAAAAAAAAACAAATCTCCCACCAACTTAGTTTATCCAATTATTGGTACTGGGTAGAGTTTATCCTAAAATAGAAAAAAAAATCAAGGTATAAAATACAGTATGCTAAATGCACCTTATTTTACATGTATAACCTTTTCAGCTATTAGTTTCAGTAGCAAGCCTTCCACAGTCTTGTACTAAAACTAACAACAATGAGAATATTACTGATTGTAACTTTCACAGTTGAAAAAGATATAAGTAAAAAAAAAACAATCTTTTGTAGATTTTCAATGTCCTAAAAATTTCAACGTTAATGGACATAAAATTTAAATAAAACAAAACTTGTTGAACCTTTTCAACATACCACCAAGACCACTATTTCAGTGTCTTTTGAATACAACTGTATCCACCATCCAGCAAACTCAAACACTGGTTTGAGTTTGGGGCACAAAAGCCATAATTAAAACAAAATTAATCCCGTACGTCCTCCCTATTACAGTGACCGGTTATAATAGTTCATCTAAAGTACTTGTATCATTATGATTTTGGGATATTAATGAAAAAAAATCAAATCAAAAAGGAAAAATATTTACCTATATTTTCCCTAGCTAGATAGGATAAACTGACTCAGTTTGAACTCCTACTAACCATAAAAAATAACTTTAGAGGTTATACCCACTAATAAAAGGAAAAATATTTACCTATATTTTCCATAGCTAGGTCGGAATAGCTGACTCAGCTTGAATTCCTCCTACTAACCTTAACTTTTAATACACAAATATTTTGTTATTATATTAAATACTTTCAGTCTTGGTCATAACTTCTGTGGTCGCCACTTGTTACCTATAAAATCTGTATTTTAAGATTTAATATCATCAAGATATGATATGAGTTGAATAAGAGAGTTCTTTCACCAGAATTGAAAGCTTCAATATAATAAACATTTATTAGAGCTTATACAAAGCCCAATCTATCACACAGAACCTATAGTCCCAAACAAGCAGGGAACCGTAGGCCTAAAACACCAACATTTACATGGAGGAAGATACAGCATATTCCTCTAAAACAGAGTACAAACATAAAAAGATATAGTACAAGAGAGTGCAGTTGCTATATGCAAGTAGAAAATACCTACATCATATTTACCCTTTTTAGACCTATCCTTAAGGTCATGACTCCATAAAAGTGACTCTCTTCCCCTTTTGCTGTGGAGTATATCTCTCTATGCTGACATCCCATTGGTTGGCCTAGCTAGAATCAGGATTGGAGGCCTGACTACATTAGTCCGCCCCCCTTTCATGCAAATCCTGCTGGCTATCTCAGGGCAAGCCATTACATAGACATTCCCAGGGTTAAAAAGGGTGGAGATCTCCCAGCCGGGGGTTCATCACATAAGGTGTTTTATTTCCCTGACTCCGAAATGTCTGGTGGCGATCAAAAGGCTTTGCTATGTGCTAAATGCCATGAATTAGCAAGCTCAATTAACAATATACTCTGTACTCTGAATGCCACTACTAAGAGAAATATATTCATAATCACAACACATATATATTCTTATATATATATATATACACATAGACACAGACATAGCCATACCTACACATATATATATATACATATATATACATATATATATATATATACATATATATATATATACACCCATATCTATCTAATTTAGATTACCAAAAACCATATGGCAACAACATGTTCTTCTCAATGGGGTTCAGATCAGGTGAACAAGGAGGCCATGTCATTAGTTTTTTTTCTTTAATACACTTTCTTGCCAGCCACGCTGTGGAGTACTTGGACACGTGTGCTGGAGCATTGTCCTGCATGAAAATCATGTTTTTCTTGAAGGATGCAGACTTCTTCCTGTACCACTGCTTGAAGAAGGGGTCTTCCAGAAACTGGCAGTAGGACTGGGAGTTGAGCTTCACTCCATCCTCAACCCGAAAAGGCCCCACAAGCTCATCTGTGATGATACCAGCCCAAACCAGTACTCCACCTCCACCTTGCTGGCATCTGAGTCGGACTGGAGCTCTCTGCCCTTTACCAATCCAGCCACGGGCCCATCAGTCTGGCCCATCAAGACTCACTCTCATTTCAGCAGTCCATACAATGGTAGAAAAATCATTCTTGAGATATTTCTTGGCCCATTCTTGACGTTTCAGCTTGTGTGTCTTGTTCAGTGGTCGTCGTCTTTCAGCCTTTCTTACCTTGGCCATGTCTCTGAGTATTGCACACCTTGTGCTTTTGGGCACTCCAGTGATGTTGCAGCTCTGAAATATGGCCAAACTGGTGGCAAGTGGCATCTTGGCAGCTGCACGCTTGACTTTTCTCAGTTCATGGGCAGTTATTTTGCGCCTTGGTATTTCCACACGCTTCTTGCGACCCTGTTAACTATTTTGAATGAAATGCTTGATTTTTCAATGTTCACGCTTCAGAAGCTTTTCAATTTTAAGAGTGCTGCATCCCTCTGCTAGATACCTCTCTATTTTGGACTTTTCAGAGACTCTCAAGTCCTTCTTTTGACCCATTTTGCCAAAGGAAAGGAAGTTGACTAATAATTATGCACACCTGATATAGAGTGTTGATGTCATTAGACCACACACCTTCTCATTACAGAGTTGTACATAACCTAATATGCCTAATTGGTAGTAGGCTTTCGAGCCTATACAGCTTGGAGTAAGACAACATGCATAAAGAGGATGATGTGGTCCAATTACTCATTTGCCTAATAATTCTGCACTCCCGGTCTGTGCTAGACACATAACAAGTGTATAGACATGATAATGATTGATTAATAAGCAACAGAAATATTTTATGTATTTTTAAGGGTCTTTGAAAACAAATTGTTTTTTCTTATATCCTAACAGCTGCAAAAAAAATTACGCTGCTCCAAGCAATTCTGTCCAAAACTTCACAAAAAATCCGGGGTAACCATAGACAAATTTGTTACCTTCTCAAGCAGAATGAACAGATGGAGGAGGAACAGATGAAAGTTTGGTTAGAATTGGAAGAACAGCAGAAGCTTCTGAACCAATACCTTGGATTTTGATATTGTAAATAAAAAGTGTTATTTTTTTTAAATGTTTCCTTTCTTTTTGAGATAGATTTTTAGGTTTGTCAACACATCTAACTTCACAACTAACACATCAACATCAACACATCTAACTTCATAATAAGCAAAATCATTTTATACTATTATTTTATTTAACACAAAACTAGGACAAACTAAAGTACACAGACACAGTCACGACGAACACAAACTAAACTGTTGAAAAATGAACATAACAAAAGCAACAATAGATATATATAGATATAGAGAGAGAGAGAGCAAGAAAGAGAGAGAGAGTGCAGATTTGCTCTTGCATACAGGCTAATGGTTGCAGTATAATGGTAGCAGTATAAAGGCCGCAAACCAGGGTTTAACATAAACTTCATTGTTTTAGTTACACTTGCTGTTACGATCCGGTCTGGTAGCTTGTAGCAGAGGCTGTTGGTGGATCCGCTGTGCCAGAGAGGTCATGAAGCATTACTCAGCATGGAGGCAGCAGCAGTAGTATTAAAATCTAATGTAACTAGAAAAGATACAATTTCAGGGTAAATTGTGTGGCGTGGTCTTGCCTCCACCAATACTACTGACTGGAGACGGTGCCCCTAGAGATGTAAATGTGATCCAACCGTGTGTCAATCCAGTTCGGTCCATTGCCCCATCAAAAACTGCTCCATCAAAAACTAGTCCATCAAAACTGCACCATAAAATCTAGGGCTGCGCATCTTCACCCGTCTCACGATTCGATGCGATTTCGATTATCAAGTCCACGATTCGATTCGATTCCGCGATGCATCACGATTGCAGCGCAAGTGCGCATGGCTCTCCCCCCAAAATACTAAAGGAGATTATCAGAGACTGCAGACATAGTACAGGAGATGGTCAGAGACTGGGGACATGCTACACGAGATAAGAGACTGCGTGCATGCTACAGGAAATGGTCAGAGACTGCGAAAATTATACAGAAGATCAGTAGGTAAGTATGATTTGTAATTTAATTTTAAAGAAGAAAATAATACCCTTTAGTAACACTTTAACAAACCCATTGAGTCTTTTGGCAGCAACTTGCATAGTAAACAGGTCAACATCAGTGCACAAATAAAAAAAGGGAGACATTCCAATCAGCAAGAAATCTACTGCTTGAAGATCAGTAGATGGTTCCAGAGGGGAGAGATGATAGGGAAATCACAGCAAGAAATTATACAGTAAAAGAGTTTGCCTTACACATTGGGGGCTGCACAAACAGTACACACACACAGAGGATAGCTGCAGCAGGACGGGGGGGGGGATGTTGCCACCTCTCTACACTCACCCATATATCAAGCATGACAGGCTTATCTCTCACCTCCGGAGCCCTTCCATCCCCCCCTCCTCTCAGCTCATTTGTAGTTTGCAGAAGCCAAATTTATGGCTCATCCCACGGATGTTACAACAGCTCCGTGCAGTCATGATCTGTATGCCTCTGTCTTTCAGCTCCTCGTGCGGCTCGTGCGGCTCGGCACTGCCCATTGGGGAGATGAACAGTGTCACTGTCCAGTCAGACTCAGAGCTTCAAATCACAGAGGAAGGGAGGTCGTGGGTGGGGGCAGCAACGAGGCTCAGGCTGAGGCTACACTGTGTGAGTTGAGGAGGGGACAGCGCCAGGCACAGCCAGCCGATCGGCGGCATATCTTTCCAGCAAAGACATTGCTGTGCGTGGGGGAGGGTGAATGGCCGCAATGACGTCAATATTAATCGATTATTGTACAATACCGAATCATGGCAGAATCGTCCAGGGTATAATCGCGATGCATCGATTCAACGATTATTTTCAACACCCCTAATCAAAACTGCACCATGCTATTAGCCCCATCAAAAAGTGGTTGCTATGGAGGGTTGCTATGGACTGATGGCTATGGACTGGTTGCTATAGACGGTTGCTATGGAGTGGTTGCTATGGAGGGTTGCTATGGAGGTTTCATATGGAGGGTCGCTATGGAGGGTTGCTATGGAGTGGTTGCTATGCATGGTTGCTATATGCAGAGCATGCAGAAGTTACGCATAGTCAAAAAAAAAATTAGCCATATCTCCTCACAGTGTGTGGGAGGAGCTATAGAAAGCCCTCACAGATGTGTGTATGAAGGATTTTACCTCAGCGTCTCCTAGGAAACCAATGTAAAACATATGCAAACACACTCTACCAGGCATCTCAAACTGGCGGCCCTCCAGCTGTTGCAAAACTACAAGTCCAATGAGGCATTGCAAGAATGACAGTTACCAGCATGACTCCCTCAGGCAGAGGCATGATGGTAACTGTAGTTTTATAAAAGCTGGAGGGCCACCAGTTTGAGACCCTTGCCATAGGAATGAACTGTTTGTGAGGTGTTATTAAACTCTTTAGCGTTTCCTAGGAAACCAATTTTTTGGTTTGCAGGCTCTCTGTAAACACAACAGAAATTGAGGAATGTTTTTTGAATACTTGTCCTTCAAATGAAGCTATTTACCTCACAGAAAACACTTCACAACTACCGCACAGCTGTGTGTATGAAGGTATTTACCTCACAGAAAACACCTCACAACTGTGTGGGAGGAGCTATATAATCCCCTTACAGCTGTGAGGACTTTTAATTACCTCAGCGCCTCCAAGGAAACCAATGTAAACAAATGCAAACACACTCTTGGCAGATTCTCAGATCCTGGATTTATTTTTTAATAATTGTCCTTCAAATTGTTCTATCTTAAAAACTAGAAATCTCACAGTGAATGTAGTGTAAAAAATGTGGGAGGAGATACCGTTTAAAATTTGGCTATAATAAGAATAATATATATGTGAGATACAGTGGCGGAATTTTCATAGGTGCAGCAGTCGCGGTTGCGACTGGGCCCTGTGGTTTAGCCAAGTCGGGGGGGCCCGCTCGCCGCCCGTGTGAGGGGCCCGCCCACCGCCTGCCAGTGTGGAGCCGTTCTGCCGCTGGATCGGGTGCTGACAAGGCACTGGCAGTAGATGCAGGGGCGGCATCGCAGCAACTCCCCCAAGACCCGGCATCTCCCCCTGCACCTCTGGCTGGCTGTTTAGAGTGCAGTGGGGAGATGTGTTAGGAGGTGGAAGCTGGAGATCGGCAGCTCTATGGTGCCTGTGTGGGCAGCGTGATCTCCCTGGGGCTTTTAGTACTCCAGTGTCAGTGTATACAGAGAGGGGAGGGGCCTTTGACCCGAGCAGGTATCAGTTTCACTTTCTCTCTGCTTGCACACTGTTGTTGATGCCCGGGTCAGAGGCCCCTCCCCCTCTGCTGTATTCATGATTCGGAGAACTACAAGCCCCAGTGAGATCCCCCTGCCTGTGGACACCATAGAGCTGCAGATTGCCACCTCCACCAGCCAGGTACAGGGGAACTTCTGCAAGGGGGAATCCGCTGTTTGGGGACCCTGATGTAAGAGGGGGGGGCCTCTGTGGACACTAATGTAAGAGAGGGGGGCTTCTGGGGACACTAATGTAAGGAAGGGGGCCTCTGGGGACACTAATGTAAGAGAGGGGGGGCCTCTGGGGACACTAATGTAAGAGAGGGGGGGGCTTCTGGGGACACTAATGTAAGAGGGGGGCTTCTGGGGACACTAATTGAAAGGGGGGCTTCTGCGCACACTAATGTAAGGGGGGGGGCTTCTGGGGACACTAATGTAAGAGGGGGGGGGGTTTCTGGGGACACTAATGTAAGAGGGGGGGGGGGGCTTCTGGGGACACTAATGTAAGAAAGGGGGCCTCTGTGGACACTAATGTAAGAGAGGGGGGCTTCTGGGGACACTAATGTAAGAGGCGGGGCTTCTGGGGACACTAATTGAAAGGGGGGCTTCTGGGCACACTAATGTAAGGGGGGGGGCTTCTGGGGACACTAATGTAAGAGGGGGGGGGCTTCTGGGGACACTAATGTAAGAGGGGGGGGGCTTCTGGGGACACTTATGTAAGGGGGGGGCTTCTGGGGACACTAATGTAAGGAAGGGGGCTTCTGGGGACACTAATGTAAGGGGGGGGCTTCTGGGGACACTAATGTAAGGAAGGGGGCTTCTGGGGACACTAATGTAAGGGGGGGGCTTCTGGGCACACTAATGTAAGAGGGGGGGGCTTCTGGGGACACTAATGTAAGAGGGGGGGGCTTCTGGGGACACTAATGTAAGAGGGGGGGGCTTCTGGGGACACTAATGTAAGGGGGGGGGCTTCTGGGGACACTAATGTAAGGAAGGGGGCTTCTGGGGACACTAATGTAAGTAAAGGGGCCTCTGGGGACACTAATGTAAGGAAGGGGGCCTCTGGGGACACTAATGTAAGAGAGGGGGGCTTCTGGGGACACTAATGTAAGAGGGGGGGCTTCTGGGGACACTAATTGAAAGGGGGGCTTCTGGGCACACTAATGTAGGGGGGGGGGCTTCTGGGGACACCAATTGAAAGGGGGGCTTCTGGGCACACTAATGTAAGGGGGGGGCTTCTGGGGACACTAATGTAAGAGGGGGGCTTCTGGGGACACTAATGTAAGAGGGGGGGCTTCTGGGGACACTAATGTAAGGGAGGGGCTTCTGGGGACACTAATGTAAGGAAGGGGGCTTCTGGGGACACTAATGTAAGGGGGGGGCTTCTGGGGACACTAATGTAAGGAAGGGGGCTTCTGGGGACACTAATGTAAAGGGGGTGGGGGGGCTTCTGGGGACACTAATGTAAGGGGGGGCTTCTGGGGACACTAATGTAAGGAAGGGGGCTTCTGGGGACACTAATGTAAGGAAAGGGGCCTCTGGGGACACTAATGTAAGGAAGGGGGCCTCTGGGGACACTAATGTAAGAGAGGGGGGGCTTCTGGGGACACTAATGTAATAGGGGGGGGGGGCTTCTGGGGACACTAATTGAAAGGGGGGCTTCTGGGCACACTAATGTAGGGGGGGGGGGCTTCTGGGGACACTAATGTAAGAGGGGGGGGGGCTTCTGGGGACACTAATTGAAAGGGGGGCTTCTGGGCACACTAATGTAGGGGGGGGCTTCTGGGGACACTAATGTAAGGGGGGGCTTCTGGGGACACTAATGTAAGAGGGGGGGCTTCTGGGGACACTAATTGAAAGGGGGGCTTCTGGGCACACTAATGTAAGGGGGGGGGCTTCTGGGGACACTAATGTAAGAGGGGGGGTTTCTGGGGACACTAATGTAAGAGGGGGGACTTCTGGGGACACTAATGTAAGAGGGGGGGCTTCTGGGGACACCAATGTAAGGAAGGGGGCCTCTGGGGACACTAATGTAAGAGAGGGGGGCTTCTGGGGACACTAATGTAAGGAAGGGGGCCTCTGGGGACACTAATGTAAGAGAGGGGGGCTTCTAGGGACACTAATGTAAGAGGGGGGCTTCTAGGGACACTAATGTAAGAGGGGGGGCTTCTGGGGACACTAATGTAAGGAAGGGGGCTTCTGGGGACACTAATGTAAGGAAAGGGGCCTCTGGGGACACTAATGTAAGGAAGGGGCCCTCTGGGGACACTAATGTAAGAGGGGGGCTCTCTGGGGGCCCTGATGTAGGGGGGAGACTCTCTGGGGGCCCTGATGTAGGGGGAGACTCTCTGGGGACCCTGATGTAGGGGGAGACTCTCTGGGGACCCTGATGTAGGGGGAGACTCTCTGGGGACCCTGATGTAGGGGGAGACTCTCTGGGGACCCTGATGTAGGGGGAGATTCTCTGGGGACCCTGATGTAAGGGGAGACTCTCTGGAGACCCTGATGTAGGGGGAGACTCTCTGGGGACCCTGGTGTAAGGGGAGACTCTCTGGGGACCCTGGTGTAAGGGGGGCTCTCTGGTGACCCTGATGTAAGGGGAGACTCTCTGGGGACCCTGTTGTAAGGTGGGGTTCTCTGGGGACACTAATGTAAGAGGGGAGACTCTCTGGGGACACTAATGTAAGAGGGGAGGCTCTCTGGGGACCCTGGTGTAAGGGGGCTCTCTGGTAATCCTGATGTAGGGGGAGACTCTCTGGGGACCCTGATGTAGGGGGAGACTCTCTGGGGACCCTGATGTAGGAGGAGACTCTCTGGGGACCCTGATGTAGCGGGAGACTCTCTGGGGACCCTGATGTAGGGGGAGACTCTCTGGGGACCCTGATGTAGGGGGAGACTCTCTGGGGACCCTGATGTAGGGGGAGACTTTCTGGGGACCCTGATGTAGGGGGGAGACTCTCTGGGGACACTAATGTAAGAGGGGAGACTCTCTGGGGACACTAATGTAAGAGGGGAGGCTCTCTGGGGACCCTGATGTAAGGAGGGACTTTCTTGGGACACTAATGTAGGAGGGGAGGCTCTCTGGGGACACTAATGTAAGGTGAGGTTCTCTAGAAACCCTGATGTAAGGTGAGGTTCTCTAGAGACCCTGATGTAGGGGGAGACTCTCTGGGGACCCTGATGTAGGGGGAGACTCTCTGGGGACCCTGATGTAGGGGGAGACTCTCTGGGGACCCTGATGTAAGGGGGGACTCTCTGGGGACCCTGATGTAAGGGGGGACTCTCTGGGGACCCTGATGTAGGGGGAGACTCTCTGGGGACCCTGATGTATGAGGAGACTCTCTGGGGGCCCTAATGTGTGGGGAGACTCTCTGGGGGCCCTAATGTATGGGGAGACTCTCTGGGGGCCCTGATGTAGGGGGAGACTCTCTGGGGACACTAATGTAAGGGGGGCTCTCTGGGGACCCTGATGTAAAGAAAGGGGCTCTCTGGGGACACTAATGTAAGAGGGGAGACTCTCTGGGGACACTAATGTAAGGAGGGACTTTCTGGGGACACTAATGTAGGAGGGGAGGCTCTCTGGGGACACTAATGTAAGGGGAGGTTCTTTGGGGACCCTGATGTAAGGGGAGGTTCTCTGGGGACATTAATGTAAGGGGAGGTTCTCTGGAGACCCTGATGTAAGGGGAGGTTCTCTGGGGACCCTAATGTAGGGGAAGGCTCTCTGGGGACCCTGATGTAAGGAGGGACTTTCTGGGGACACTAATGTAGGGGAGGCTCTCTAGGGACCCTGATGTAAGGAGGGACTTTCTGGGGACACTAATGTAGGAGGGGAAGCTCTCTGGGGACACTAATGTAAGGGGAGGTTCTTTGGGGACACTAATGTAAGGGGAGGTTCTCTAGGGACCCGGATGTAAGGGGAGGTTCTCTGGAGACCATGATGTAAGGGGAGGTTCTCTGGGGACCCTAATGTAGGGGAAGGCTCTCTGGGGACCGTGATGTAGTACATATGCCGTCTACCAATGAGACAAGAAGGCATCCTGGCGGGAGATTAGAAGGCACAGTGATGGTGACGGTAACTGATCGAATAGAATTCCCAGGGATTCGATTGATTGACAGTAAGTGACATTTTTTCAGAGCTGAGCAATCGATGCCAACCTCCACCACCTGTGCCTCTTACTGATCCCATCCCCCCCACCACTGATCTCATCCCTATCCCCCCCATTACTTCTTCAACAGAGGTGATGGGGGATAGGGCTGAGATCAGTGGTGGGAGGATGGGATCAGTAATAGGCACAGGTGGTGGTGGGAGAGGATGGCACCAACACTGCTGCTGCAGCCACCCCCCTCAAGTACCACTGCTGGTACTTGAGGGGGGGGTGGTAGCGGTGATACTAGAGCGGAGTGGTAGTGGTGATATATGAGGGGGGTGGTGCCGGTGGTACTTGAGGGGGGTGGCAGTGGTGATGCCATCCTCTCCCGCCACCACCCGTGCCTCTTACTGATCCCATCCCCCTACAGCTGCACCACTGATCTCATCCCTATCCCCCTATTACTTCTACAACAGAGGTTGTGGGGGAATAGTGATGAGATCAGTAAGAGGCACAGGTGGTGGTGGGAGAGGATGGCACTGCCACTGCAGCCACCTCCCCTAATGTGAAATCAGAAACAGAATTGTTTTACTTTGTTGTACAGTGTAAAAAAATTAAGTATCAAAATCAGTCTTTTCGGGGGGGGGGGGGGGGGGCCTTCATGATTTCTTGCACCGGGGCCCTGAAGTCTCTAGTTACGCCACTGGTGAGATAACAATAAGTGCTCTTGCTATGCAAGACCACTTAACTATCACACAGGCAGCATTTACAAGCAGTATTGGTAATATTACTAGATAGGATCTAAACACGTTGTCAGTGATTAGAAATAGACCAGTACTGTGTGATTGCAAAAGAGGAATCCAAACAGATATAGGTAAAAAGGGTGATTTATTTAAGAAGAGGGGGTAACACCCCACCACCTTCAACAAGCTCAGTGCAACAAACAAAGATCCACAGTGAAAAAAATAACACTAAAGACAATATGTACAGCAAGGGAAATACCGGAATCATAAACAGGCCAGGCCGAGGTCATACACGGGGGATCAGGAAGTAGCTGCGGATGGGGAATGAACAGGAAGGGAAAGTCCAGGAGAGGGATCAGGTCAGGATGGATCAGGATGGATCAGGATGGATCAGGATGGATCAGAAGTCCAGGAGGGAGACAACAGGTACAGGGTCCAGATAACAGGCTCAGGGTCGGGTTGATAGACGGATACCAGGGCAAGTTCTGTTTGAACCTGCCGGGTATAAATAGGGCGTGTTGATTGTGTTCAGGTCACACCTGAACGTAGCAAGGGCCAGGTGCTCCACACTGCCAGGGTCCATCCGCTGGTGGAGGTCAGTACTGCGTCCCAAAGGTGATATACCAGCAGGGGGAAGTTCCCCTGACAGCTCCGAACTGCCAGGAGACCCCTGCTGGTGGGACGCAGCACTGCAAGAAAGAATATAAATAGCACCAGAGGATGGAACCTTTCCTGACAGTACCCCCCCTCAAAGGAGCGGCCTCCGGACGCTCTAACTATCCGTTGCCGGGAAAAGTCCAGGGTGACTAACTGGGCAATGGGAGGCTTGAACCGAGAGGTGGGTACATCCGAGTCATCAAGCTGGGCAGCAGACGACGGCTCCGGGTCGTCGAGCTGGGCAGCAGGCTCCGGGTCATCGAGCTGGGCAGCAGACAAAGGCTCCGGGTCATCGAGCTGGGCAGCAGGCTCCGGGTCATCGAGCTGGGCAGCGGATAAAGGCTCCGGGACATCGAGCTGGGCAGCGGGCTCCGGGACATCGAGCTGGGCAGCAGGCTCCGGGTCATCGAGCTAGGCAGCAGGCTCCGGGTCATCGAGCTGGGCAGCAGGCTCCGGGTCATCGAGCTGGGCAGCAGGCTCCGGGTCATCGAGCTGGGCAGCGGGCTCCGGGTCATCGAGCTGGGCAGCGGGCTCCGGGTCATCGAGCTGGGCAGCGGGCTCCGGGTCATCGAGCTGGGCAGCTGGCTCCGGGTCATCGAGCTGGGCAGCAGGCTCCGGGTCATCGAGCTGGGCAGCAGGCTCCGGGTCATCGAGCTGGGCAGCAGATAAAGGCTCTGGGTCATCGAGCTGGGCAGCGGGCTCCGGGTCATCCAGCTGGGCAGCGGGCTGGAAGTCATCAAGCCGGGCAGCTGACTGGAAGTCATCAACCTGGGCAGCAGACTGGAAGTCATCAACCTGGGCAGCAGACTGGAAGTCATCAACCTGGGCAGCAGACTGGAAGTCATCAACCTGGGCAGCAGACTGGAAGTCATCAACCTGGAAGTCATCAACCTGGGCAGCAGACTGGAAGTCATCAACCTGGGCGGCAGACTGGAAGTCATCAACCTGGGCGGCAGACTGGAAGTCATCAGGCTGGGCAGCGGACTGGAAGTCATCAGGCTGGGCAGCGGACTGGAAGTCATCAGGCTGGGCAGCGGACTGGAAGTCATCAGGCTGGGCAGCGGACTGGAAGTCAGGCTGGAATTCATCGGACTGGCAGGCTGGCACAGGAACATCAAGCTGGCAGGCTGACACAGGGTTGAAAGGTTGAGCAACTGGCACTGAAACGGGCAGAGCAGCTGGCACAGGCAGAGCGGCTGGCACCGGAGCAGGCTGGTCGGATGTCACAAGCTGGGCGGCTGGCACTGGAACTGGTAGAACAGCTGGCACAGGAACAAGCTGGGAGACTGGCACTGGAACAGGTGGCACTGGAACAGATGGCACTGGAACAGGTTGAGCAGAGGGCACTGGGACAGGCTGGGTAACTGGCACGATGGTATGGGTTGGGAAGTACTTCCGTTTCTTTTTAGATTTAGACACTGCAGGTTTGCTAACAGAAGTGATGTATGAAGAGGATGGAATAAAGTAGGAGGAAGGATTGGAATATGGCAGAGACACAGGGATGGTGACTGGAGGAGGTTTTTGTGGAGGAGTTACAGGTGGATTAAAGGCAGGGTAGGTACAATTAGTAGAAACTGGGTAGTAATATTTGGTAGGAAGCGGAATTAACTGGGCTATAGCTGAGGTTGTCATTGGCAATGGACGGCTAGATCCTTGGGAAGGTAAATGGTTAATGGCAGGGCTGGGATGCAGTGGCTTGGCTGGGATCAGGAGATCTGACCATGCCTGCAGCACAGGTTGAACAAAGGCTGGTTCCCACACACCTTGTTTAATCAAGGACTGCACTGAACTAATGCAGTCAGATAACTTCTGCTGGGAACAAGAGCAATAGTGTTCATCAAAGGAGGCTGGATCATCCTCCATCAACCATACCAGGGATTCAACTTGGTCAGGACTGAAGGGGGGAGAGAAGTCGTCACTACCATCAGGAATAACAGACGGAGCCAATTCAACACATAACTGAATCAGTGAGTGAATATCGTCAAAAGACATATAACCCCGATCCACCAAAGAATGAGCTGATTGGATGGTTTCCATCTGCTGATCCCTTGTCCACCCCTCAAAAACCTGGCGACAATACTCCCCATCCTCCTCAGCCAGTAGGGAAAAGTAACAGATTTCATTGAAATCCATGCTTCAGAAAAATGCACAACAACAGGGTGGTTCCTTAATGCAAGCACGTCTGGTCTAGGATGGCCCTGGTATACTGTCAGTGATTAGAAATAGACCAGTACTGTGTGATTGTAAAAGAGGAATCCAAACAGATATAGGTAAAAAGGGTGATTTATTTAAGAAGAGGGGGTAACACCCCACCACCTTCAACAAGCTCAGTGCAACAAACAAAGATCCACAGTGACAAAAATAACACTAAAGACAATATGTACAGCAAGGGAAATACCGGAATCATAAACAGGCCAGGCCGAGGTCATACACGGGGGATCAGGAAGTAGCTGCGGATGGGGAATGAACAGGAAGGGAAAGTCCAGGAGAGGGATCAGGTCAGGATGGATCAGGATGGATCAGGATGGATCAGGATGGATCAGGATGGATCAGAAGTCCAGGAGGGAGACAACAGGTACAGGGTCCAGATAACAGGCTCAGGGTCGGGTTGATAGACGGATACCAGGGCAAGTTCTGTTTGAACCTGCCGGGTATAAATAGGGCGTGTTGATTGTGTTCAGGTCACACCTGAACGTAGCAAGGGCCAGGTGCTTCACACTGCCAGGGTCCATCCGCTGGTGGAGGTCAGTACTGCGTCCCAAAGGTGATATACCAGCAGGGGGAAGTTCCCCTGACAGCTCCGAACTGCCAGGAGACCCCTGCTGGTGGGACGCAGCACTGCAAGAAAGAATATAAATAGCACCAGCGGATGGAACCTTTCCTGACACACGTGGGCAGGACTTTACAGCATCAGTAGTGACCATAGTAGTCAATAGTGTCAAATAACTAGTGACATAGGTGTCGTGAGCAGCAGCAGTATTAGTAACATTAGACAATATAGTGTCAAATCACTCGGGAAAGAGGTGCCATGAACAGCAGCAGCAGCAGTGGTAATAGTAGTATAGAGTGGCAAATAACTTGTGACATAGGTGTCTTGACTGATCCAGAGGACTCATGGGAGAAATTCATGTGGTCAGATGAGATCATAATATAACTTTTTGGTCATAATTCCACTAACCGTGTTCGGAGGAAGAAGAATGATGAGCACCATGCCAAGAACGCCATCCCTACTGTGAAGCATGGGGGTGGTAGCATCATGCTTTGGGGGTTTTTTTCTGCACATGGGACAGGGTGACTGCACTACATTAAGGAGAGGATGTCCGGGGCCATGTATTGCGAGATTTTGGGCAACAACCTCCTTCCCTCAGTTAGAGCTTTGAAGATGGGTCGAGGCTGGGTCTTCCAACATGACAATGACCCAAAGCACACAGCCAGGATAACCAAGGAGTGGCTCTGTAAGGAGCATAACAAGGTTCTGGCGTGGCCTAGCCAGTCTCCAGACCTAAACCCAATAGAGAATCTTTAGAGGGAGATCAAACTCCGTGTTTCTCAGCCACAGCCCAGAAACCTGACTGATGTAGAGAAGATCTGTGTGGAGGAGTGGGTCAAATATCCCTCCTCCAGTGTGTGCAAAGCTGGTGAAAAACTACAAGAAAGGTTTGACCGCTGTAATTGCAAACAAAGCCTACTCTACCAAATATTTACATTGATTTTCTCAGGTGTTCAAATAATTTGTTTCAGCACTGTAAATAGATCAGGGAATGCATGACAAGGGACCCTTCAGCGCCCTGAACCGACGGCGGGTGCCAGAAAGTCACCGCCGATCCAGGACTCATTCATCTTTATGAATGTGAGTCTGTCCACGGAGTCTGTGGACAGACGGGTCCTCTTGTCCGTGACCACCCAACCTGCCGCGCTGAATGTCCGCTCAGATAGTACGCTGGAGGGGGGGCAAGACGATAGCTCCAGCGCATACTGAGCGAGCTCGCGGCAGGTGTCCAATCTGGCAACCCAGTACTCCATGGGGTCGTCGGTATGCATACTCTCAGAAGCACCGGCGGACGCCATGTAATCTGCCACCATGTGGGCCAGCCGCTGGTGGTGACTGCTTCTGCTGCTGCTGGTACTGGGTCGCTCCGATTGGAAGAACATCCTCATCTCTTCCATTAGGTCCCCTGCTCGGCTGCTGCTGGGTGCAGCCACCTGCTGGGTGAGATGAGGGGGGACAACTGGAGGCCGGGGAGTTGCCTGCTCCAACCGGCTGACAATGCCTGCCTGCAGTTCCTCCATCCAGCGCTGCCTCCGGCTGGCTGGGATGAACTGCTCCACTTTCCCCTTGCACCTGGGATCCAAAAGGGTGGCCATCCAATAATCATCCCTGTCTTTGATGGTCTTAACCCGGGGGTCCCTCCTGAGGCATCTCAGCATGTGGGCAGCCATGGGGAAGAGAGCAGCCCGCTGTGACTCCTCACTGCTGCCCAGGTCAATGAGGTCAGACTCTTCATCCCTGAGGCGCTGCTGCTCACGCTCAGAGATGCCCAACCCCCGGACTATAGGTGCCACCAACACTGGATCTCCCTCCTGACCAGGCCCTGACTCCAGGACGACACCAGCAACCTCCTCATCATCATCATCATCCTCCTCCTCCTCCTCGTCCTGGCCCTGGTCTCGGTGGAGCAGTGCTGCCTCCTCCTGCTCCACCAAGGCACTCTCCCCAGCTTCGAGCAGGCGATCTAGTGTCCTCTCCAGCATGAACACTATAGGGAGCACGTCATTGAGGCCGACATGCTCCCTGCTGACCATCTTGGTCGCCTGCTCGAAAGGGCCCAACACCTGGCAGACCTGGTGTATCTGCCCCCACTCCGCACAGGTGATGTACGGGAGTGTTGGTGCTGGCCCGGCAGTGGGTTGCTCCAGCAGGTACTGCCTCACCGCCCTTCGCTGCTCCCACAACCTCTCCAGCATGTGGAGGGTGGAGTTCCACCGCGTCACACTGTCCACAATCAGCCTGTGAGGGGGCAGCCTGTTGACCCGCTGCCACTTGGACAGGGACGCGGTAGCGGTTGGGGAGCGCCTGAAGTGGCTGGCAATCCTACGCACCCTTGGCACAATGTCACTCAACCCGGAAGAGGTGCGCATGAACTTCTGCACCACTAGGTTGAGGACATGTGCCAGACAGGGCACGTGGGTCAGACTGCCAGCCTGAAGGGCGGAGAGTAGGTTGCTGCCGTTATCACAGACAACCATACCTGCCTGGAGCCTTCGGGGTGTCAGCCACTTCTGGACCTGAGCCTGAAGTGCGGTCAGCACTTCTTGTCCAGTGTGTCTCCGGTCCCCTAAGCTAACAAGCTGGAGCACGGCCTGACAGCGCACGTGCACCACACCTGAGTAGCTACGGGGGCGCTTGCTGGGAGGCTCAGCAGCTGCGGAGACAGAGGCTTGACGGAGACCAGCACTTCTCCCCTGGACACCCCGGGGCGGCACCACCAAATCTGTTGCCGCCGATCCCTCCCCGGTGCCTTGGAGGGAAACCCAATGGGCAGTGAAACTTATGTAGCGCCCCTGCCCATGCCTGCTGGTCCAGCCATCCATTGTCAGATGCACCCTGTCGCTGACAGCGTGATCCAGCGACAGGGTTACATTCTTCACAATGTGCTGGTGTAGGGCAGGGACACCAGTCCTGGCAAAGAAATGGCGGCTGGGGACACGCCATTGGGGTTGGGCCTGCTCCAACATCTGTCTGAAGGGGTTGCTGTCCACGATGTTGAAGGGCAGAAGATGTTGGGCAATAACCCTTGCCAGGAGCCCATTGAGGGAACGCACACGTCGGTCTCCGGTGGGGAAGGGAGTGCTGCGTTCAAAGGCGTCTGAAATCGTCGCCTGGCGCCGGACGGCAGTGCGGGACACAGACGCGGAGGGTGCTGTCAAAGTAGAGGTCTGGGTGCCGGTACCAGTACCTGCTGGGAAGAGATGAAGCTGTGGCAGGGGCTGCTGTACCCTGCTCACTTGTAGTGGTGGCGCTGCTACCACCACCACGCTTCATCTCGTCATGCACCCGCCAGTGGTTAATCCTCAGGTGCTGGTTCAGGGCTGTGGTACCCACCCGAGCCAAATGCTTCCCTCTCTTCACCCTGACTGAACAGATCCGGCAGATGGCCACTAGAGGGTTGTCTGCCACCAGGGTGAAGTAGGCCCAGACAGGTGACTTCAGCGCCACCCTCCCGTCAGATGGGGTGACGCTGACTTGCACCTGCTGGGACTCGGTGCGCACAGGTGGAGCTGCCTGCTGCTGCTGCTGCTGACACCTCCTGCTGCCATGTCCAGTGGAGACCCTGACGCTGGTCTCCCTGGTGGTGACCTGGCGCACCGTTTCCCCAGGGTGCCCACCTTCCCCGTCGTCACTGACGCAGTGAGCCGACGAGCCAGATGGCAACCATGATGGGTCACCCTCCTCATCGCCCCCAGAGATGTCAGACCAAGGGCTGAGATGTTGTGGTCTGAGGGAACCAGCTGACATGGAGCCGATAGCCTGGCTCCGCTGTCCCCTCACCCACGCCTGGGTCTGACTAGGTGCTGCTGTTTCCTGCACCAAAACAGCAGCACCACTTTGAATGGATGTCTCTGGGATACTGACAGCAGGTATCCCATCCTCCTCGTCCATCCCTTCAAAAAGGTCCTGAGCATCAGGACAGAGCTGGAGGTCTGCCCGATGCATGGCCTCCCCCAAGAGATCCCTCTCACTGTCGCTGTCAAACAGTAAGATGCTGGACTCTTGGGGGCTGGGGGGGGGGTACTACAGGTAGCGGTGTAATGGTGGAACTACTGGGAGTCGGGACCGACGACTCAGTGGCACTGCTGTGCCCCATGTAGTCCACCACTACTTGAGCCTGAGATGGCAATATCGGGCGGCTGCCCGATGTAAAAAAATCCCGCATGAGGCGGAGTCCCCTTCCACCCGATCCTCTACCACTAGTAGGGGCACGAGAGGTACCCCGTGCTGGCAGCGACCCAGCACTGGGAGTAACTCCCCTACCCCTGCTGCCACGGCCACGGATGCCGCTCATGATTGCTGATGTGTGTGGGGGGGGGGTAAACTTTATTGGGGGGGGAAATGTGTGTAAAATGTTTTTTTGTGTTTTTTTAAAAGACAGGCACGCAGACAAAGATGTACACAGACAGCTACTAAACTATATTAAAACTAGTACACCAAAGACAAGGACTACAAAAAAAAAATGCACTACACAAACACTAACTGCTTACACAAACGTATATGACTATAAATTAAAGCTAATTTTTTTTTTTTTTTACACACTAACTGACAAGGACTACAACTACAAAAAAAAAATTCACTAAAGAAACACTAACTAATAACTTTTTTTTGTTTTTGTTTTTTAAACACAGACACTAAACACACACTAAAGTAAGCTAGCTGAAATAAATGTACAGTTAACAGTATGTACACTTACTATACAGAAATCAAACTAAACTGAACAACACAAAACTTCGCTTTTACAAAACCTCTTGGGCCTTTTGCTTTGAAAATTAGCAAAAGCTAATCAGGAAAATATGCACTTAAATCAATAAGAAGCAATCAAAAGCTAAGCTGCAAGATACTACAGTAACACAAGCTGAACAAGACAGCACAAAACTTAGCTTTTAAAAAAGCTCTTGGGTGTATTGCTTTGAAAAAAGCAGTTTATAAACTGGAAAATATCCACTGGAATCACTAAGTAGCAAATAGCAACGATGAAGCACAATGCTGATGATGCAAGATGCAAGATGCAAGATACCAGCAAGATGCAAGATACCAGCAAGATAACAGCAACACAGACACAGTCTCCACACTATCAAGCCAACTTCTGAATCTGCAATGAAATGCTGCTGGGAGTGACCTTATATATTGCCCGTGCGGGCAGTTTCCTATTGGTTGCTAACCTATGACGAGTGTGGAAGGAGAACTCTGATTGGCTCTGATACAAAAGGGCGGAGTAAATAATCACGCAATATTCCGATTGCCGAATATTCGCATTGCGAATATTTGGCAATATAAAAAGATCGCTTCAGCTACTCGAACCAAGGTCTCTAATCATAACAGCAATGCTTTTAGACGTCGAAGGAGATCACTAGGATGTGATCTGTTTTAAAAATGAAACTGAAATAATCGCTCTGTGGCGGCAGATAGGGCGGAGAATATAATCGCGCGATATCGCTATTGCCGAATAATCGCATTGCGAATATTCGGCAATATAAAAGGATCGCTGCAGCTACTCGGCCCAAGGTCTCTAATCATACCAGCAATGCTTTTACACGTCGATGGGGATCTCTAGGATGTGATCTGTTCTAAAAAAAAAAATGAAAAAATACGAATATTCGAAATAGCTAATATTCACCGCGAAATTCGGAATATATCGCGAATACTCGAATATGCCATATTCGAGCCGAATATTCGCAATACGAATATTCGTGAGCAACACTATTGATTTCTTCACAACAAGCTGCTTGCCTATTGCAGATTCAGTCTTTCCAGCCTGGTGCAGGTGTACAATTTTGTTTCTGGTGTCCTTCGACAGCTCTTTGGTCTTCACTATAGTGGAGTTTGAAGTGTGACTGTTCAAGGTTGTGGACAGGTGTCTTTTATACTGATAACAAGTTCAAACAGGTGCCATTAATACAGGTAATAAGTGGAGGACAGATAAGCCTCTTAAAGAAGAAGATACAGGTCTGTGAGAGCCAGAAATCTTGCTTGTTTGTAGGTGACCAAATACTTATTTCCCACCATAATTTGCAAATAAAATTCTTTCCAAATCAGACAATGTGATTGTCTGGATTTGTTTCCACATTTTGTCTCTCATAGTTGAGGTTTACCTATGATAACAATTACAGGCCTCTCTCATAATTTTAAGTGGGAGAACTTGCACAATTGGTGGCTGACTAAATATTTTTTGCCCCACTGTACATAGGCAAAGCACACAAATTAGAATACAATTTTATACAGAATTTTAAATTTCTTTAACAAAGGCAAACTTAGACGCTCAGCAGCGTTATCCATATGTTACTCCTCTGGAGCAGCACGTTGCTCCTCCTCATTGATATCATCATCACCAAAATTACCTTCAGTGCTATTGTAGGAAAATTAAGTACCTATTTCAGAATATAGTCATTGCATAATTAAACTGTCTGACAAAGCTCCATGACAGGCCTCAAAACATTAGGGTGTCCTTTTTTTGGATGCAGCACCAGTTATTTGCTCTTTTTGTACTGCTCAAGAAACACGCAAGGCAAAGTTTAAAGGTCTTGGTCATGTCTATTTCTACAGAACAAAGAAAGAAATTGCTGACCTGTTTTTGTTCCTAACTGTCTAAGAATTGATGGAAAGCACATAAGAATAGTAATGCCATCATGTGTCGGGAGCACATACTTTAACTGCAAGAAGTATTTTATTTTGGACTATCGGCAGATTACTTCTTCACTTACATTGATGTGGGATCTTACAGAAGCATTAGAGATTCCACCATCTTTAATAATTCGAAATTCTGAGGGATAACCAACTACACATAACAGAACAGACCATGGCCTGGAACAAAAGAGCCAGTGTCCCCTTTTGTTTTTATTGCTGATGAAGCTTTTGCTCTGGGTTAACATTTAGTGGTGCCTTATTTTCAAAGCAAAGTCATGCAAGTTTAAATTATAGTTTGTGCCATGCTCACAGAATGGTAAAGTGCACTTTTGGCACATCCTGGCAGACAAATCAAAAATTTTGCATATAGATGGCTCTGGAGAATGCTACCAATATCATTAATACCACATGCATTCTTAATATTTATGTATGTGTTTGGTTTGGAATCTATTAAACGTTATTGCAGTAAAAGCCAAGGAAGCTTTGACCTCTGTAGTGTAATGATACCTTTACTAAACTGAAAAGCAGCACATACAACTCCAGGATACACACTTCATAGCATGCACACAGAGTAACAAATTGGGCCTACAACATGCATAAGCTGACTATCTTCCTAACAAATAAGCAGGTACAATATGTGTGAAATAAATATACAGTACTAAATAGCTAGTCAACTTCTTTATGATGGAGTAATCTCCTGGAGTCCAACACCAAACATCTGTTTCCTCCGAAGTCTCTAGAACAAATCTTGCATCTTTGTCTTCCAGAACAACTCTCTTTGTCTGACCACATGCATGTTCAAAGTCCTCCCGTCCCCCTAACTTCCTTTACATCATATCCTGTAAAGAGCTTCCTCTGCTTAGCTCATAAACCAGTCCAATGGGTTAATTTGCACTTCAAAAGGGAGAGCCTTGGCTTCTTTAAACAGCAGGTGGTCTTAAAATCTAACAAATAACAAATAAATATGCGATAAAATCACCTAAATATCCATAGCAACACAGTATGAGAGAGGGACGGCTACAATTTTGACAATTGTTTATGCCACACTATAGAAAATGCTCAATGGAGGAGTGCTTGAGGTACTTGTTTCCTGCGCAAACAAAATGAATCACAATGCAGTGATGTCAGAAGCATTCATAGAAAACCATGCTTTTTTGAATGTGTACTTTGGGAAAGTGTTTGCAAACGCACCCTAGCATGTCTGGTGTGTATGGGCACTAAAGCCATCTTTCAAACCATGTATAATGCCACACCCAGGGTGTGATAGAAACATGGTTGGCTACAGCCATCCACCCTCAAAACAAATCCTCTACAATGAGGCAATTGAACAAGCACATTTTTGATTTCTGCAATTCTTAATTTTTTTGAAAAAGGTGGAATTCTCCTTTTAGCAAATTAGCCAACTAAGATAATTTTACAAAGGTCCCCATAAGAATTACCACTGCAGACCATATGGATTTTCCCTTAGACTGCATTTACACCTAGTAATTTGGAACCCAGAATAAACGGCAGAAGGTCTGCTTTAACATGAAAGTGGTTGGATTTGCCACATGATCACTTTTATGGACGATGGGAGAGGTATACCCCCCTCCTCCCACCGGTTCCTGGTCATTTCCGCTGCTTACTGGAGCAGTCGATAGTGGCGAAAACTATCTGGCCAAAGAATGGGTTAAAAGCGCCTGTGTTATGGCACTTCTAAATCACTTTTCAGACACTTTGGAATCACTGGCCATTAATTTCAATGGGCAGGGCATTTTGGGAGAGCTGTTTATAGCGCTCCCAAACTGCCCCAAAGATGCTGTTTACAAGACTTTGCCTAACGTCCCACAAGCGCACCGCCCCAGTGTGAAAAGTCACACTGAAATTAATGGGAGGTGGTTTTCAGGCATATTACAGGCACTATTTTTAGCGCTAAAATGCCTGGAAACTACCTCAGTGTGAAAGGGGTCTAAAGAGGACCTGTCCTGCTTATTTCCATTACAAGGGATGTTTACATTCCTTGTAATAGGAATAAAAGTGATCAAAACATTTGACAGTGTAAAAATAAAAGAATAGAAGTAAAATAAATAAGAAATTACCAGATAATGATGACCCTCATTGAAGAAAAGTCATAAAGGCATTTTGTGCTGGCTCTGGACCAGTTCGATCCATCCAATTATAGCAGAGCAGTATCTTTCACAATAGTGTCACTACATACACTGGACATTGGGGCTCCATATATGGATATCCCCATGAAAAGAAAAAATACTATCCATAGTGTGAATCAATTTAAAACAACGCCTATTTCTGACACTTGTTTACAAGTAATTTTTTTATTTGCTAGAAAATTACTTAGAACCCCCAAACACTATATTATATATATATATATATATATATATATATATATATATATATATATATATATATATATATATATATTAGCAGAGACCCTAGAGAATAAAATGGAGATCATTGCAATACTTTATGTCACACTCTATTTGCGCAGTGGTCTTACCAAACGCAATTTCTTTTTTAAAAATACACTTTTTTTTACTAGAAAAAAGGAAACAGTACATTTGCCCAATTGTTCTGTCTGAAATGTAATGTTAAAGATAATGCTATGCCAAGTAAATTGATACCTAACACGTCATACTTTAAAATTGCCCATGCTCGTGCAATGGCAACAAACTTTGGTACTTAAAAATCTCCATAGACAACGCGTTAAACGTTTTTACAGGTCACCAGTTTAGAGTTACAGAGGAGGTCTTGGGCTAGAATTATTGCTTTTTCTCTAATGATCGCAGCGATACCTCACATGTGTGGTTTGAACACCATTTACGCATTTGGGCACGACTTGCGTATGTGTTCGTTGCTGTACGCGAGCTCAGAGAGATGGTGCGCTTTAAAACATTTTTATATCCCGATCTTACATCCACTGTGGTAAGTCACTGGGATTTGGAAGTCTGTTCCTTCTGAGATATACCCTTTCATTGTGTCAATAGATCGCCAGTCACCTGAGATTTTTTGTATGGAACTTTATAAATATTTTTTGCATGGGATTTTTTTATTTTGATACATATCATTTCCACTTTCAGCACTGATTTTTTTTCATATTACACAATATTTGCAATACATATTAACCACTTAAGACCCGGACCATTATGCACGTTAAGGACCTTGCCCCTTTTTGCGATTCGGCACTGCGTCGCTTTAACTGACAACCAACTGACACGTGTGACGTGGCTCCCAAACAAAATTGGCGTCCTTTTTTTCCCACAAATAGAGCTTTTTTTTGTGGTATTTGATCACCTCTGCGGTTTTTATTTTTTGCAATATAAACAAAAATAGAGCTATTTTTTGTTATAATAAATATCCTTGTCGGGTAAGAGTCATGACCAAATGGACTCCCGAAGCAGAAACAGCTTTTCAGGCTTTAAAACAGGCCTTATGTAGTCAGCCAGTTTTAAATTCGCCTGATTTTGTGGTTCAGACAGATGCGTCAAATGTGGGGTTAGGAGCTGTACTGTCCCAGATTATCGAGGGGGAGGAACACCCTGTTATGTACCTCAGCCGAAAGTTGAAGGCCCATGAGGAGAATTATGCCACCATTGAGTGTTTGGCGGTGAAAGGGGCTTTGCATTCTCTCCGGCACTACCTTGTGGGTAGACAGTTTAAACTGGTGATGGATCATGCCCCATTGAAGTGGATGGCACAGAACAAGGAGACCAATAGGAGAAAAAATTGGTGGTTCCTGGCCCTTCAGGAATTTAGTTTTGTGGTAACGCATCGCCCCGGTGTTAAAATGGGGAATGCAGATGGGTTGTCCCGAGTGCAAGCGTGCCTGGCAACCTGTGTCCCAACCCTAGGGTTGAAACAAGAGGGGGGGAGTATGTGACAGGAAGTCTGGTAAATCTGTGGGTGTTGTCACAGACGGGAGATACATTTCTGCCTTGTTTCGACAATTCACCAATTACTACCAGGTGTCGACGGCAGAAGTAGCCAGAGAGGTTTAAGAGTGTTGAAAAAACTTCAGCTGTTCAGAATGAGGCAATTTAGGCCTCTATAAGTCATCCAGAGGATGACTACTGATTGCTGCATCCTGAGGCTTTTGAGGAGGGCAGTGAGCTGAGAAAAACTCCTGAAGGTGAGGTAGTGTTAATTTTTCTATGTGAAAAAAAATCAAAAAGACTATTGTTTCTCTGCTGTATGACCAGCAGTGTCTGCCCAGCAGTAGGCTGTGCCAGACTCCATGGATAGGTTCCTGTGTGGTGAAGGTAGACGCCCCAAGGTTTATTTTATGTTTTGTTTTGTTTATGCTGTTTGGATGCTTGCACTTGTTTCCAGCAATATGGAAGAATAAACCAAACTCTTTGTTTTCAACCGTCTTCGGCTGCCTCTCTGTATAGTTCAGTGTGTAGTGAACCCATCCAGGGGGCCACACACCCCCGCTACCGAGCTAACCCCTTACAATAGTCACACTGCTATGGAATATTATGCATTTAATTTATATTTTTTATGTATTTTGATCCTACTAATCTGGTGACCCCGGGGGTGGGACTGAAAAATCTCACTTCCGGTGTCCTGACTGTCCATTAAGTATTTAAGTGTGATGTGCTGGCGTGGGAGGATAGCCTTCGTTCCCAGTTGAAGCCATTTTTGGGGAAATGCGTCGGGTGGAGCACTTCCTACGCCATCACTAAATCGTACCCAGTGTGAACCTGGGCTTAATCTGACCACCGCCTTCCTATGTGATTTGGTCTGGAGAAACAGCTGAAGGTTTTTCCTCTACCTGCAAGACAGAAGCACCTCTCCCTGGGCTGAGTAATCAATTACCATTACCTGGGCAGGCAGGCTGATGCATATGCCTCTTTGACCTCCTTAAAACTGAGGTCCACCTTGTCGGGTAAGAGTCTGTATTTTTACATCTTTGGCTGGGAATAAGATTTGTGCATCTTCCAGATACTGTACAGTATTGCAGCGATCGGTAGGGTTGCCACCTCATCCCTTTAAAACAGAACACATATGAATTACACAGGTTCTGAGGCTCAGGCTAATGCAGATTAGGCACCGAGTGAGTTTAATTACCACCATAATCAGCCACAGAACCTGTGTAATTCATATGTGTTCTGTTTTAAAGGGATGAGGTGGCAACTGGCAACCCTAGCGATCGGTGAACTGATCCCTAGGAGTGTCCTGCTGTTAACAATTCACTTATTGGGACTTGATTTTCACTTCATATTGTTTGTACTACCCCCCTCCTTTATGGGTAGTTAACACTTGGTTATTTTGATAACACTGTGTTTTATAAAAAATTTGTGTGCATTGATACACCTTTACCCACCTATTTTACCTATTATTTATATGCACTATTCATATGCACTAGCACTTTGAATTTATTGCACTTTGATATTTGGATTGCACGCTTATTTTCTGTTTGTATAATAAACATCCCCCAAAAAGATATAAAAAAAAACCTTTTTTTTCCCTCAGTTTAGGCTAAAACGTATTCTTCTACATATTTTTGGTTAAAAAAAATCGCAATAAGCGTTTATCGATTGGTTTGCACAACATTTATAGCATTTACAAAATAGGGGATCATTTTATGGCATTTTTATTAATATTTTTTTTTTTTACTACTAATGGGGGCAAGCAGCGATTTTTTTTTTTTGGGGGGGGGGGGCTGCAACATTATGGCGGAGACATTGGACAATTTTGACACATTTTTGAGACCACTGTCATTTTTACAGCGAAAAGTGCTATAAAAATGCACTGGTTACTGTGAAAATGACAATTGATGAGTTAACCACTAGGCTGTGGCTCTCTCCGAAGGGCCCTCCAGTATATGTGTGTGTAAAGACATGCAGCTGTGCATGATAAGCAGATCCCGCCCCCAAATCAGTCCCTAAAAGGGAAAGCTCGAATCTGCCTCCCTGAAGTGGTTTGGCAAATGCTCAGCTGCAAAGGCAACAGCCGCCACACAGCGTCTCCTCCAGCGTCCCCATAGAAATCTGTTATCATGCACAGGTGCTTGTCTTTGCACACACATATATACTGGAGGGCTCTTTGGAGAGAGCCACAGCAGACTTCTTAGGCTCTGAGGAAAGGGGTGCGCCCCAGAAACGTTAGCCATTCTGTCATTAAAAGGGATACCATTGAATCCTCTGTATCATCTTTATTTGCTGGCTAGGACCAAGATGACTGGTCTGACCAATTGATCAAGCTGTATCTAGACTCTCGTTTGTGAGTATAATTTACTTGTTTTTATTAAAATACAAATCTCTTATGATAAATTCACTAGGTCGGTGCACCCTCCCTCTTTTATTTTTTTCTCTAAGGTGTGTTTACACACACCTCTCCCCATTTATCAGCTCCTGTGACCGATCGCGGGACACCGGCCGGCTGGGCTCTTAAAGAGGACGTACAGGTACATGCTTGTGCCCAGCCGTGCCATTCTGCCGACGTATATCGCGTGAAGGAGTCCTTAAGTGGTTAAAGGGGTTGTAAAAGTTTGTTTTTTATTTTCTAAATAGGTTCCTTTAAAGCGGAGGTTCACCCTAAAAACATTTTTCTAACATTACATTGAGCTCACTTGCAACATTGACAGTATGCTGATTTTTTTCCCGCGGGAGTGGGCATTTCTATGCAGCGGCTAAGTGATTGACATGATGACAAACACGTCCCCCCGGGGCATAAGGCGCATCACGAGTTGCCAAACGTCGGTGTGCAGGCGCCGTATAGAGCTGACTCGCAGTTTGGCTTCTTTCGGAAACGCGTGGCGCGCCTTATGCGCCGGGGGGAAGTTTTTGTCATCACTTCAATCACTTAACCTCTGCATAGGAACGCCCACTCCCCGGAAGCCGGGGGGGGGGGGGAATAGCTATACGACGGTATGTACAGCAAAAAAATATATAAAACATCAGCACACTGTCAATGTTGCAAGTGAGCACAATGTAATGTTAGAAAAATGTTTTTAGGGTGAACCTCTGCTTTAAGCTAGTGCATTGTTGGTACACTTACCGTTTCCTTCGATTTCCCTTCTAAATGTTTTTTCTGTTTGATTTCTTTGTCTGAATTTCTCATTTCCTGTTCCTCCTCAGTAAGCTGTTCAGTAAGCTGTTCTGGCTGATTAAACACCATTCGGATGATGGTGTCAAGTTTACTGAGGAGAAACAGGAAGTGAGAAATTCAGACAAAGAAAAAAAACATTTCGAAGAGAAATTGCAGAAAAAGGTAAGTGAATCATGCACATGCACTAGGAACCTATTTCAAAAATAAAAAACCTTTACAACCCCTTTAAGTGCTACACTCTTGTGTTTATTTGGATATATGCTTTGTATTAGGGTATTGTGACAGCTGTTATTTATCTTGTTTATGACTTTTTAGGCATCCAGTGTGGTTCTTTGTTTGTTTTTAGATTCGGCTAAAATTGCCGTAAAATGTGTAAAGCATGTGTTGGTGCCATTCATTCTTAATGGCACCCTAAACAAGGTGTGATTTTGCCGTGATTGTCGCTTAACAAAAACACATGAAAATTACAGCAAAACGCACGTGAGAAAAATAATGCAAAACTAGTTGCCCAAGAAGGTGCATGTAAATCGCTCTGAAAACTCACGTTCCCACTTCAAAAATATGAACATAGACATGCACAAATGAGGAGTTGTCAGCGTCACAGTTTTTTTTTTTTATTAGATTTACATTGTTGCAGAGCAGTTGAGGGAGGAATTTTCCAATACATTTTTTATAGTAAACTGGCCTCACTGCTCCTGCTGAGTATTGTCTTGCGGTACAACAGAATTAATAAATGCCTCCTAGAGTGTGAAATGATCCAAGATAGTGACAGTTGTTGTCTATGCTAATAAAAGTACTAGGTGAAAGTTTGGGGAATATCCATCCTTCCTAAATACAAAGCGATGGGAACGGTCCGAAGGACCGATGAAGCTGACTGATGGTCTGATGTGCCTACACACCATCGTTTAAAAAAACGATCGTGTTAGAACGCGGTGGCGTGCTAAAAAAACGAAGTTTAATGCTTCCAAGCATGCGTCGACTTGATTCTGAGCATGCGTGGCCTTTTAACCAATACTTTTGCATACTAACGATCGGTTTTGACCCATAGGTCAGGCGTCCATTGCTCAAATTTTAAAGCAAGTTCTCTTTTTTTTGACCGAAGGATAACTGACCGATGAGTCCCACACACGATCGGTTTGGACCGATGAAACGGTCCTTCAGTCCGTTTTCATCGGTTTTGACCGATCGTGTGTATGCGGCCTAAGAGCTCAAGTATGTGTACCTTTAGGAATGTGGCATAATACCTATTAGTGCTCACGCAATGTAGAAGTACACTGCCTTTAATAATTACTTCTACTTCAAAGCACATCTCCAGTGTGCTACAACACACCTTAGCTGGAGAGCACTGCATCTCACATGTATTGTGCCCTAGAAATGCCCACGGGTTGAGGTTTTGTTAATTTGCCTAATAAATGCCCAATATGATATTGGTTTTCCCATGAATTTAATATCTGCATGCAACCATGAGACAGACCCAACAAAGCATGTAAACTCTTTTAAGAGCAAGCTTGTAAATTATAATATGGCTTTCACACTTTTTACATGGTTGACGTTATTATTTAATTTAATTTATCTTTATATAAAAGAGTTTGGTCAAAGTAGCTACGGTATTGAATGATCACTAGCATCAATCAGCTAGAGAATCGAATGCTTTCAATCACTCAAAGCAGACTGATGGACACAGCAAGATGATCACAGCCAGTCCTAGCAAGCACTGCTACTCACTAAACATCACTTAAGACACTCATGCTAGGGCTTCCCTAGGGAGTGATAAGTGCTTTTGACTGTCAGTAACACCTGTCATTCCATATACTATACATATTTCTAACGTGCTAAATCCCTGTGTGAGTGGATGACAAAGGTTCACTTTTCTGTGGAGAAACATGACCTTTGTTGTTGCTTAAATTTCCCCCCTTAATGATCAGGCCATTTTTTGCGATACTGCATTGCTTTAAATGACAATTGTGCAGACATGCAATGCTGTACCCAAACAAAATGTATGACCGTGTTCTTTTTTTGTCCTCCTCCTAGGACCTATGTTTTTCTTTTTGAAAAAAGAGAAGAAATACCTTTTGTTTCCAGTCCTATTGGTTCTGCACATAGAGCCCACTTGTTCAGGCGGCTCTGGTCTTCAGCAAAACCCAGCTATTAGCAGGGCAGACATGGGCAACGGTTCCAATACCTGACGTGCTTAATAACCAGCCATTGGCAGGCAAGCAGCAACAAGGCCAAACGTCCTAGCTATTAGCTGGAGGCCTCTATTTCTTTGAAAATGCCCGAGTCGTGCAGAGTGAGCTCCATAGCTCTCAGTTTCAGGACGGGTCGGCAATGGTATCCTCGGTAACGTATTATCCTTTCTTATTAAGTTTTTACATGGCAGCCGTTTTCTATGTTGTTTTGTTTCTTGTCTGGTCTCCGCCGTGGCCATGGCCGCTGGAACGCATCTGCGTTCCAGTTCGTCGCTTTCTGGTTCTCTGCGCCTGCGCTAGTTCCAGCCGATATTGAGGCTTGAGCGCGCATGCGCAGTACGATCGGGTCGCCCACGCGACCGCGCACGCGTGCGAGGTCTGTCTGGGGAATCACGCCTGTCACGTCGCAAATTGCGGCGTGAGCGGCGTGCGCGGTGACGTCATCGTCAGGGCGGCAGGTTTAAATAGCTGTCAAAGACAGCTATCATTGGGACACACGCATGCTGCGCTGTTGCTGGTTTTGTGGCCCCAAAATTGAAAGTTCTTACTTTTACAAGGTATTTTTCTTTCCTTCTGCCTTTTATAGCCCTGTATGATTGATTCATCATTGCTGTATCTTCATTATGGCGTGTTTGTCTCAGCAGTTCTGTTCTGGTGACTCCTTCCCATTATGGATGTCTCACCGCCCCCCAGTGGCCAACCCTTGCGCTGCAGGTAGGATGGAAAAATT
Organism: Rana kukunoris; assembly: GCA_029574335.1. Lineage (NCBI taxonomy): Eukaryota > Metazoa > Chordata > Amphibia > Anura > Ranidae > Rana > Rana kukunoris. Next base: position 139,419,110 of record CM056056.1, on the reverse strand, counting down.
ATCTTTTTCCCTACCTGGCTGTTTGGGTTTCTGTGTGCTTAGAGGTTGTTAACTCTTTCCTCCCCATCAGCCCCTCTAGGTCTGAACATCAACCTTCAGCACGTGAAGTTATTGACAAATCCAGGCTACAGCATCGTCACTCCAGATCAAGTTCCAGACGCCCCAGGTCATCCTCTAGACACCGTAAACAAGGCTCCAGATCCTCATCTGGCCGCCATTCTCACCGCCATTCCAGCCACTTTAGTAGAAGAGTCTGCTGGGGATGTGGGTCTCGGAAGGAAGATCCCTTTGTGACTTATGCTATTCCAAGGCGGTGAGGGAGAGAGGAAATGATGGTCATCAAGTGGAGGCTCTGGTCAGGAGAGTAGTCCAGGAATCCCTTAACAAATCTGATTCCAGGTGTGATGTTACTATTCCTGATGACCCAGTTCCAGCGCTTGCACAGGATAATCCTGAAACGCTTGGCCCCTCTCAACGTGTACGCAGTTCAAGTGCGTCTTCCGTCAGTGAAGCTGAAAGTGTTGTTAATCCTGCAGGATTTGATTTTTCCCTAGTACCAAGTTTAGTGAAAGCGGCCAAAATCGCTTTGAAGTGGGAAGATCGGGTGGAATCTCCTTCCAAACAGAGAAAATATTTCAAACAACTCAAAAAGGAGCGCCCTAGTTTTCCCCTCCTAGGTGAACTTAGAGAAATCATTACTGATGAATGGGCCAGCATGGACAGAAAGAATTCTTTGCTTTCAAAGGTAGCAAAGATGTACTCGTTCAAAAGTGAAGATGTTAAACACTTAGGCCTCGTACACACGATGAGATATGTCCGCTCAAACTTGTCCGACGGACAGTTTAGAGCGGACATGTCTCATCGGATTTCGGTCCGATGGCGTGTACACACCATCGGATCAAAATCCCGCCGGCAGACAGTGTGGTGACGCGGCGGTGATGTTGACGCCGCCACGTCACCGCACCAGGAAGTAAACACTTCCGCGCGCATGCGTCGGATCCATTCACAGGATACGACATGTGCGAGAGGATATGTCCGCTGGTTTCCCGTACTAACCAGCGGACATATCCGACGGACAGGTTTGTAGCGGACAAATTTCAAAGCATGCTTTGAAATTTGTCCGATGGACAAATCTGTCCGCTAGCCCGTACACACGATCGGATATGTCTGCTGAAACGGTCCATAGGACCGTTTTCAGTGGACAAATTCGATCGTGTGTATGCGGCCTTAGAGTCAGCTCCCTTGGTTGATGCCGCTGTAATGAGGTTGGTGAAACACGTCACACTCCCTCTGGAAGATACCGTCTCCTTCAAGGATGGTCTAGATAGAAAGATAGACACAGATCTGAAACGTATATATATCACAGCAGGCATGGCTTGTAAACCGGCTCTAGCCCTAGCTGCCTTGTCTAAGGCAATGGAATCCTGGACGGATGAAGTGGATTCTACCTTAGCGAACGTCTCCGAAGATGTGCTCAGCAGCACACCGATTCATGAGCTGAGAATGGCGTCCGTCTTCCTGGGGGAGGCCTCCCTTGACATTATCCGGTTAGTGGCACGGATCATGCTCTCCTCTGTCACAGCTAAACGTGCTCTGTGGTTGCGCCCTTGGGCGGCTGATCCCGCTTCAAAACAGGGGTGGTGTAGGATTCCCTTTCAGGGGTCTTCCCTGTTTGGGAACAAGCTGGACAGCGCCATCACCCGTGCCACTGGGGGTAAGTTTGGGTTCCTTCCTCAGGATCGCCGTCCGTTCGGTCAGAAGAGATCCTTCCCTAGGCAAGATCAAGACCGTATAAGAGATGCGCGCTGGTACAGACCCGGTCGTGAGTTCTGGAAAAACTGGAGGAGAGGCCAGCTCTCTGGACAGAAGCCCCCTAAGGGACCCTCTTCTGCTGGACGCGATGCCCCTAAATCCTTTTGATGCGGGGCCAGCCCAGACGGAAATAGTAGGCATCCGGTTACTACAGTTCCGACATGTCTGGGCAGCCTCAATAAAAGATTTTTGGACTGTCAAAACAGTATCTACAGGCCATACCTGGACCTTTATCAGTCCACCCGTTCTCCAGTTTGTACCCACAACAATACCCGGTTCAGAAGAAAAAAGGGAAATTCTTCTGTCATACACAAGCTCTCTCCTAGCTCTGGGCGCTGCTATACATGTTCCATCTTCCGAAAGAGGTCAAGGGATGTACTCGCCCCTGTTTATGGTTCTAAAAAAGACAGGTTCTTGGAGACCGGTAATAGACATGACACATCTAAACACCTTTATCAAAAAGGAAAAATTCAAGATGGAGTCCTTGCTTACTATTCGCCAGATGGTTCAACCAGGCGATTGGCTGATGTCCATAGACCTAAAAGATGCCTACTTCCATGTCCCAGTCGCAGCGGAGTTCCAAAAATACCTTAGATTCTCAGTAGACAATGTCCAGATCCAATTTACGTGTCTCCCGTTCGGGCTAACAACATCGCCCCGGGTGTTCTCAAAACTTCTGTTGGCTGTCGTCGCCCTGATCAGAACCAAGGGCATTCGACTTCATCACTACCTCGACGACTTACTGTTACTTTCGCAAGACAAGGAACAGCTGTTGACACACCAGATCCAGGTAATTTCCACCCTGACCGTTTTCGGTTGGCTGATAAACAGGGAAAAGAGTCATCTGCAACCCATACAATCTCTGATTTTTCTGGGAGCCCAATTCAACACAGTTCAATGTTCCATCTCCTTACCCCTGACAAAGATCCTGGTAGTCCGGGACAGGATCCGGCTTGCATTGGAATCTCCCTTTCTAAAAGCCTCGCAATGCCTCAAGATAGTGGGCACTATGGTGTCCACAGTCCCCATGAGATGGGCACAATGGAGGATGCGGCCCTTCCAGAAGGGGTTTCTCCAACAGTGGGATCCGAAGCCTCAGGATCAGCGCATTCGAATAACTTCGTCCATGCGAGAAAGTCTCCTTTGGTGGCTACTAAGGAAAAATCTCCTCAACTGCCATTCGTTAGCCCCGATCTCCTGGATCACAATTACATCAGATGCCAGCAACAGAGGCTGGGGGGCTCTGTGCCTGAAGGAATTTGCTCAAGGGAAGTGGACCTTACCTTCTCGGAGTGTGAGTTCCAATGCCCTGGAACTCTGTGCGGCCTACTGTGCCCTTCAATCCTTTCTTCATCTAGTAAAAGGGTCGTCAGTCCTGTTAAGAATAGACAACACGACAGCTGTGTCGTACATAAAGAGACAGGGAGGCACCCGCAGTTTGTCCCTACTGAGGGAAGTGGATCCGATCATGTCATGGGCACAAGTTCATCTCTCAGACCTGACAGCTGTGTATCTCCCCGGATCTAAAAATCTCCAAGCAGACTTCCTCTCGAGGACGACACTCGACAACAACGAATGGTCTCTCCACAGCAAAGTCTTCAGCTGGGTCCTATCCCTGGGAGTTATGCCGGAAGTGGACCTGTTTGCATCTCCATGCAACTTCAAACTAGAGAAATTCTATACGAGGGGTCGCTGTCCCCAAGCTTTCGGAGTGGATGCTCTAACAGACCAGTGGAACTTTCACAGAGCCTATGCTTTTCCTCCAGTCCCGATCATCCTCCGGTTCCTGGCAAGACTCAGGTGGGAGGCGGTCGAGGTGGTGGCGATAGTCCTTTATTGGCCCAACAGACCATGGTTCCCGTTGCTGCTTCATCTGAGCTTCCGGGCTCTGGTCCCGCTTCCGAACAGGGCATATCTCCTGTTACAAGGGGTAACCCCTCATCCATGTCCGTCCCATCTTCATCTGATGGTCTGGTTTTTGAAAGGGAAAGGCTTATTGCACTAGGCTGTCCAAGTCAAGCCATCTCCACTCTGTTAAGTGCGAGGAGAACAAGCACCAACAAGGTCTACCAGAGAATATGGTCAAAGTTTGCAGACTTCGTCACTTCCATGGATGGGTCCCCTAGTAATCCTAGGATTCAGGATGTTATTGGCTTCCTTCAGACAGGTCTGGATCTGTCTTTATTGGTCAGCTCCCTGAGAGTCCAAGTTTCGTCCATTTCGGCCTTCACTGGGTTTTCATGGGCCAAACACACCCTTGTCAAGCAATTTTTCAAAGGTGCCATGAGGATTAGACCACAGAGGAAACCAAGGTTCTCAAAATGGAATCTTCCCTTGGTTTTGGACTTCCTTTCTAAACTACTCGGAAAACTTATCCATCAAAGATCTTTCCTTAAAAGCTGTCTTCCTTGTGGCCATAACATCGGCCAGAAGGGTCTCAGAAATAGGGTCTCTAGGATCCAAAGAACCGTTTCTTACTTTTTTCCCTGATCGGGTCGTATTAATTCCCATGCTGGGATCCAATCCAAAGGTAACATCGGTCTTTCACGAAAATCTAGAAATTGTCCTCCCCACTTTTCGATCTCCTGAGAGCTCTAATGTTCATCCTCTAGACGTCGGGGATGTATTAAGACAATATCTGGAAGCCACAGCAGCCTTCCGTCAATCTGACCATCTGTTCATTTCCTTCCATGGATAAAGCAAGGGAATGCGTGCTTCCCCCAGAACCATTGCGGCATGGATAGTTCAAGTAATCCAAGGGGCATACAAAGCAAAAGGGTTGGCTCCTCCTGAAGCGGTGACAGCGCATTCGACTCAGAGCATCTCCACATCATGGGCAGCCGCCCGGCATGTTTCCCTGGAAGTAATCTGTAGGGCGGCCTCCTGGTCGTCATTAAACACATTCATGACGCATTACTGCGTAGAACCGGCCTGTTTGTCGTCGGTTGATTTTGGTTTACATGTTTTATCTGTTGACAATGTCAATTAAACCTTTTTTTTCTTTAATCAGCAATTTCCCACCCGGGTGTGTTGGCTAGTTATTTCCCACACGTAGGCTGCCATGGAGTCTGTCGGGAAAAGGGAAAATTTATATCAAATACTTACCGTAATTTTCCTTTCCTGATGGACTCCATGGCAGCAGGAGTTCCCTCCCCTTGCTGGAGTAGGCTATATTACGGAACACAGTCTATGGGGAGACGCAAAGCTTTATGGGAGTAGGGTCCTATGAGGTATGAGAGGGGGGATTAACCCACACGTAGGCTGCCATGGAGTCCAACAGGAAAGGAAAATTACGGTAAGTATTTGATATAAATTTTCCATTTTATCAGTTAAGGTCAACATTCTTCTACATATATTAGCTAAAAAAAATTACAATAAGCGTATATTGATTGGTTTGCACAAAAGTTATAGCGTCTACAAACTATGGGATAGATTTATGGACTTTTATTTTTACTTTTAATAGCGACGATCTGCGATTTTTAGCAGGACTGCGACATTGTGGCGGACAAGTGACACTTTTTGGAGACCAGTGACATTATTACAGTAATCAGTGATAAAAAAAATTAACTGATCAATGTATAAATTACACTGGCAGGGAAGGGGTTATCACTAGGAGGCGATCAAGGGGTTAACTTTGTTCACTGTGTGTGTTTAACTGTGTGGGGGATGTGTTTACTGGGACAACACAATGATTGCTGTTCCTGATCACTAGGAACAGCAGATCTCAGTATTGTCCCCTGTCAGAACAGGGATCCGCCTTGTTTACATAGGCAGATCCCTGCTCTGCCTCTCTGTACCACACATGCGTGCCCACACGATTACATGCACAGACCGACGTACAGGTAAGTCGGTTTGCGCAGCCAAGCTCCTTACCGCAATATATATGGATTCTCCAAGTTTTTATGGATTTTGGACAGATGCTAAAAATATGGGATGGAATAGAATGCCCCCTATGTTTTAAGGCTGAAAATGCCAAGGTAAGGTTGGATTGTTTAGTGCTGGTGTGGTTACACATATTGCAAATATCTGAGTAGACAACCTGATAAAATTCTGTTAAGTAATAGCTTTCCGGTAAATCTAAAAATCCTTTGTCGTCCAAGTCACAACCCATTAGATTCACATGACCAAACCAAAGAGAAGAAGGGGATGTAGGGCAGGGAGACACAGACAGCCCAAAGACATGAATAAGGGACACATCAATACTGGTATATACAATTTGAGTCAGGTTGAACACAACCAAAAAGAACTCAAAATACTAAACCTAGGTTTGAAATGTGCGACTAAGAAAGTTATGAATAAATTTGCAGTGTCGAATTGCAAAAAATTCTCTGGACATTGAGCAGTCAATTCTTCCAGGGCTGAAGTAGTTAAGCTAAATGCAGCGATCTGTATCTTGTAGTAACTGCTGTTTCCTATGGCAACAACTTCACTTACAGTATCCCACTGTAGATCCTCAAGATTAGCTTTCAGCTACCTGCTGGACTATTCAAGAATTACTCACAGCTATCCGCTGTATTCTTCAAGCTTCAGCCACACTACCCGCTGAATCCCTCAAGCTTTACTCACAGCTACCCGCTGTAGTCCTATTTAAGCTTTACTTGCAGGTACCCGCTGTACTCCTTGCAACAAGAGTAGTTGTACCTCTGGCAATGGCTTCTCTGGCAACGATCAGGCTCCCCTCGGCCAAGCCTCTTTACACGTGGCTAGGCCTCAAGCTTAAGGCCTACACCTCAGCTGCTGTTCCACACACACCCACCCAGGCCGCAGCCCAGGTGGAAAGAACCCCAAAATCACCTGACTCTCTCCAAATAAATATACTATCCCAGCAGCCTCAGCAGTCAAAGAAACTCCTGCAAAGAAAAGCATATTCACTCTTAACCTAAATTCACTGTACTCTAATGCCAAAGACAACAGTGCCACCTATTGACAGAAGAGAGAAAACACAGTTAAACTCAAGATTAGGAGAAAAACATTTGATCAGACTACAAATTAGCCAGGCTAGTTACCACCTAGCAAAACTAAATTTACTAGCAGCCCTGTTTAGGACAAGGGTGCTACATGTACTTTTGACTCTTGCAGTAGATTTATTGATGTATCTGTTCATTGCATACATATATGTATTGTTTGTATGAATAGCGCAGCATGTTGGTTTGACAGCTTGAGCTTGTGTGCCTTTTCTTGATAAAAAAAAGGTATTTTAATCCTGGTGAGCTGCCACATTTGGCACCTTTTGGTGAGGGGGGAGCAGGTACCTGGTTTTGACAGTGAAAAACTGAACCGAAATACAGCCCCTCTTGATTCCACCACAGCCTTCTGGGACACTTCAGAGGTCCCAGAAGACTGCAGGCAATTCACAAAGTGTAGTGCGGATGCACAGTAAGAAACCGACTGTGAAGCTGCAAGGCTTCGCGGCAAGCTTCCCTTAGTCAAGATGGTGGCACCAGCACCCAATAATGGACTGAAGAACCGCTGGATTCCTGGACAAGTATGTGCCCTAATATTAAAAATCAGCAACTACAGTATTTGTAGGTGTTGACTTTTATTTTTTTGTGAAGGAGCCTGGAGCTCCACTTTAACACTATGTAGTTAAAATCACTTTACATTTTTTTTTATTGTGAAGTACTGGACTATTTTAATTGGCAATCGGCTTTCCTCTTTCACCTACTGCAATGTGCTGTTTCAAAGACCTTCAAGGAAGAGAGATCCCAAGTCATCCTCTTGGCTGTGGAGTGTGGAGCATCCCCAGCAAGGAAAAACTTGCAATTATGCCGACACTGTCACGCAGACTGACCTCCTGCCCAACAGTTTCGGCTTATATCTGGTTTTGAAATTATCAATACAGAAAGAGCAGTAGTGCGGGAGTGCAGTTCGTGATTAAGTTGGTAACCACTGAACACTAATGCTGGGGATAATTTTGTGCATACTGACATCAAGAATAACATCTAAATTTGCTCCCAAGAATAAAGCCTCGTACACACGCTCGTTTTTCACGGCAAGAAAACCGCTGGCAGAGCTTTTTGCAGAGAAAACCGCTTGTGTGTATCGTTTCTCATCAAGAAAACTGTTGTGAATCTTGATGAGAAAAAAAAAGAACCTGTTCTCTATTTTCTCGTCGGGAGTCTCAATTTTCTCATTGTGATGGTTTGCGACGAGAAAAACGTTTGTGTGTATCCTTTTCCGAGTCCTAAAAACCTGCGCATGGTCAGAATCAAGTATGAGACAGGATCACACCTTCAGTAAAACTATCGTTCGTAATGGAGATAGCACATTCGTCACGCTGTAAAAATGATTGCATTGTTTAAATGCTGCGCATTTAAATCTTCTTTAGAATGGTACAATAATGAACAATAATAAACTTGTTTTGCTGCTGATATTCACACAGTTCTTAATAACTTTTTGCAAAAATTTTAATGCTGATCTCATAATAATTTTTGATTTATTTTATAGAGCAAGATAATTTTTTTTATTATTATTTTGAATACAAATCTGCATTTTAAATTATTATTTAATTTCTAGTGATCTCCATGATTTTATTTTTAATTTTGTTGTGTCAAGTTATCCCAATTTAAACATTATCTTGTATTTTTTGACCTTCAAGGAGATTGTTTGTTGTTATCTGTCCCTTTTTAATTAGACCTTTTAATTTAGTTAGACCTTTTTAGGTTTAAGAAAAACACATAGGCAAGTATTAACTGTAAAAAAAAAAACATTTATTCTGGTATCTAATAAGAAAATAAATAGAAGGCAGCGCTGGAGAACCTGCTGCAATTTGTGCAACTCTGTGTGGACACTAAAATTGGGACCTTAAGAAGCACATACAGTAGGGACTCCCAGAGGTCAGGAACAGCAGCAGGTGAGATATATGTCCCACGTTTGTGGTACTACAGCAGCCTGCCTTCTGTCAAACCACATTGAAGCAAGGCCATCACTTTCTGGTCTTTCTGTCAGCCTTTCCTGCAGCCTTCTTTGCAGCCTGCCCTGCTCCGCCTGGCTGGAGCCTGTGCCTCTGGAGGTGTACTTGTGTCAGGAGGAGGAGAAGAAGGTGGAGGAGGTTGAGAAGAAGGAGGTGGAGGAGGAGGAGGAGAAGGAGGTTGAGAAGAAGGAGGTGGAGGAGGATGGCTGTGGTCACAAAATGCAGTGGGTTCTGTAATTGTCACCATCAACCCCTTATTTAAAAGGCTAATGAGCAGGGGCTCTAATAGGAGGCGTTTGCCAATGGGTATCTAGCTAGTTTTGATGCCAACTAGGGCAGCATAGCCCTCTTCAGGGATGGTTGGTTGTTGGAGGGTGGCTGTGCCCCCTTAATCAGGCCCAGTACTGCGTCCCTCCTGGCCCTTCTTGTTGGAAGGTGGATGGGAGGCACCTGGCACCTTGTTCTGCCACTTGGTGCTGCCACCTCCTCTCTGCCACCTTCTTTCTGCCACTCACCCCTGCCACCTCCTGGCTGCCACTTGGCCCAGCCTACTCCTGCCTGACACTTTCCAGACCCTCATCATGGCTGGTGTCCTCCTGTGTATAAACGAGACATAGTTTGAGTTTTGGGTTCATCAATCACACACAATTTTCAGCTCATGACTGTTGCAAATTGAATGAAAATCAATAGAAAAGACAATCATTCTGACCCCAGCAGTTTTCATTCTTTTCCCCCCAACTTTTTGGGCCGCTACTGTCTATTGATATATAAAACATTTTTTGATCAAACATTCTTTTTTTTCCATATTAACATCTATTTTACAGCATTAATTTATTCACAATAAATGTTTAGAAAATACTATACCTTGCTGCAGATGGGCACATCCGGGACTTCCTCCAGGATGGAAGGCTCTTCTTGCTCTAGAGAAGGATCATCTTGGCTGCAGGGAAGGCTGGATGAAAAGCTGGAAAGTGAGTGCCTTGCCTCCTTCCTCCGCACACCGAACGTAGGTACGACACATGTGTGTCAGCTTTACACATGCATGATACTCCGCACACATTGCCCATCCATGACTTTCTTTATTAATGTTTCCCCGCCCCTTCTCTTTCGGCGCGCACACGACATGGCAGAATCTGATAAGCAGGTGTCTGAATTTATTAATTCGTCTAACAACAACACAACAAGTCCAGAGCCTGAGGAAACATCACGAACAATGAGCAGATACAAGACATCTAACATGCCCTACACAGAAATGGTGGACATATTGAGAAAGACGGATTATGATGGCAAGCATGGGCCCTATACCCACCCTAATCTAAAATCATGAAGAAAGTTGTCAGAAGTCTGAAGAGACATTTTGCGGTGAAAAGATCGAAGGAGCAGCTCAGAAAGAGGTAGTCAGACCTCAAACTGAGGGAGCCGGAAAAGTTAAGGAGCATTAAGAGAATGTTTGAAAAAAGTAAGTACTTCTCCTGTGTCCCTATTATTGTATTTCAAAACTTGCATGTTGCTCCATGTTGTTGCTTTTTACTATTGGACCTTAGAAAATGTCATCTTTATATATCTAGTGAGCACAGTAATTGGTCCTTACAGATACAACGTTTGGCCACTACATACAATGTTTTTGGAAGATACAGGGTTAAAAAAAAAATAATATGCCTGTTTGTATTCCAGAAATGTTATTACATTGTTGTCAACATAATGTGTTTGTAACTAGAATGAAATGCAAACTTGAATCAGTGTAAAGGAGAGGCTGTTTACACATCTGCACTCAGGAGCACTAGTGTGGGCCACCAGAACAACATTTTTAGGGTGACTCACACAGGTGTTCCAGTAGATTTTTGGGGTGTCTACATGTGTGAAACGTGTTCCAAAAAGGTGAGTGGTCAAGATATGTGTTTGGAATAATCATGTCTTCTGCTTGTAACTCTGCCCAAACACACTTGTACCCCACTTCCAAGCAATGTTTCATGTTCCTATTTTTCCCCTCAAAAATCTGTGTGCTAATTATACCTTTTGTTTCATTGTCATAGGGGAGAAAAGACTGGGAGGACACCACTCCTCAGCGCCCAGGAACCCCAAACCTCGCCAGCAACCCCAACCTCGCCAGGAACCCAAACCTCGCCAAAAACACCATCATGAGAATGTGGAGGAAGAAGTCAAGGATGGAGAGGTGGAGGATGTGGTGGAAATTGTCACCACAACAGGTCAGTGTCTGTCACCACAGCTTCAGGTAATAAGAGATGTAGGCCTGCAAATTTATAATACCGTATTTTCCGGCGTATAAGACGACTCGGCGTATAAGACGACCCCCTAATTTTCCAGCCAAAATTTTGGTTTTGTGATATACTCACCGTATAAGACTACCCCCTTCCTACTAGTCATGCCTCGCCTCACGGTGCCACCATTACATGCCAGACTATGCCACTACATGCCAGACTGTGTCCCATTACATGCCAGACGGTGCCCCATTACATGCCAGACGGTGCCCCATTACATGCCAGACGGTGCCCCATTACATGCCAGACGGTGCCCCATTACATGACCAGACCTGCCCCATTACATGACCAGACTGTGCCCCATTACATGCCAGACTGTGCCCCATTACATGCCAGACCTGCCCCATTACATTACCAGACTGTGCCCCATTACATGACCAGACTGTGCCCCATTACATGACCAGACTGTGCCCCATTACATGACCAGACTGTGCCCCATTACATGACCAGACTGTGCCCCATTACATGACCAGACTGTGCCCCATTACATGACCAGACTGTGCCCCATTACATGACCAGACCGTGCCCCATTACATGACCAGACCTGCCCCATTACAAGCCAAAATTTGAAGATGCACACATCAAAAATTTTCTAAAGACCATGGCCCAGATTCACAGAGCAATTACGCCTGTCTAACTGGTGTTAGACAGGAGTAATTTCAAATTTCGCGCGCCGTATCACTAGTTTGAATCCTCAAACCATGATACGGCGGCTTCGGGCTTCGATCCGAGAGGCTTACGTCTTCGTAAGCCTTCGGATCTACGCTGCGATATTTTTGCGGCCGCTGGGAGGAGTTCGCGTAGTTTTCATGCGTCGGGATATGCAAATGAGTTTTTACGGCGATCCACGAAGATACGAGCGGTCTTCGCAATCGCTTACGTCTATTTTTTTCTACGTACTGTTAGACCAGCTTTTTGCTGGTCTAACAGTGCGTAACCCATGTTAAGTATGGCCGTCGTTCCCGCGTCGAATTTAAAATATATATATTTTTTTTTACGTAACTCGTTCGGGAATAGAAAAAATTACGTAACGACGTGATTTCGCGCAATGCACGGCGGGAAATTTGGGAACGGAGCATGCGCAGTTCGATCGCCGCGGGAACGCGCCTATTTTAAATGCTTCACGCCCCCTAATCGCGTATATGGATTGCGCCTGGAGAAATACACTACGCCGCCGTCGTTTACTGGACAAAATCTACCTGGATTCCACGTAGAGCCAGGTAAAATACGGCGGCGTAGTGTATTTGGGAAATGCTACGATAATCTAATTGTATCTGAATCTGGCCCCATGTGTGAATGTGCACAAAGTAAAAAATTTGAACAAAAACAACAACAAAGTGTGGCTTCTTTTTATCAAATCCGCTATAAAACCTTTTTTGTGTTTAGTTTTGGTGTTTTTTTTACCAGTGAAATGGTTGTTATTTCCTAAGGAAAATACACTTGACACTACAAGTGCGCTAGGAAAAACTAGGAGACAGCTAAAAGAAACACAAGCAAGACATTAAAAAATGTAATTTAACCAGATTTTTTTATGTTTAAAAAAAAAAAAATATATATATATATTATACATTGGCTAGCATAGGAATGCCCCCCCACCTACCCGTGAAATACTCAACATATTTCTGCCGTACTGCACAGACACTTTGGGGAGGCAAGCCAGGACAGGCATGTTCTAGGCCCAGCAGGGTATTTTCTGCAGAGTAATGTCCGGCCAAGGGCCTAACTGTGGCCATATAAGTTGGTGAACGTCTCCGTAAGTAATTGTGCAGCAAAACACAATGTAGTTGATTTTATATTCCACCATGTGTACAGAAGTGAGAAATAGGCGGAATGGCTGGCCATTATCCCAAAGGCATTCTCCACAACTCTTCGGCTCTGGCCTATCGGTAATTGAACACCCTCCTCTCCAGGGTAAGGGTCCTCTGGGGGAATGGCCTCATTAGATGCAAGCCCAGTCCAAAGGCTTCATCAGCCAGAAACACAAAGGGGAGTCCTTTAACATTCTCTGCATCCGGTGGCAATGCAAGCTCATCGCTCTGTAAACGAAGAGCAAACTCCGTCTGGCCATTATTCCCCCACATCCACATAGAGGAACTCATATTGTGCTGACACCACCGCCATCAACACAATGCTATGAAACCCCTTGTAATTGTAATAATAGGAACCCGAACGGGGTGGTGGCACGATGCGCGTGCAAACTCCGATGCCACAGTCTGCCATTCCTGTGGCATGGAAGGAAGCTGTGGAGTCAAACAAGATAAAACAAATTAGTACTTTTGCACATAATATTGCAAGCAGATTATAGAACATTATTGGCCAACATCATTATAACATTTATTTTAAGGCGTATTTAAATACAAAAATATAAGGCCCAATTATCTGATTCCCCACCCCCTCTGATGGCCCATTTGAAACATGTTAGGGGGGCTAGATCAGTTTGGGACCAACCTCAAAAAAAAAAAAAAAAAAAAACATTTCAATGTGAAAATATACTTTAGAACACATTTTAGGGGGGGCTAGATGAGTTTCAGACCACAATTTTTTTTTAAATAATGTGAAAATGTACTTTAGAACACATTTTTAGCACTACAATGGATCTTACAAAATACATTGGGAAGTGACTAGGCTAGGTGCGTTTGGGCCCAGGATAGCATGCTGGAGAGGTTAGTTATTGGAAATATGCATGTAGGCCCAAAAATGGGCATTAAAAAATTACAGCCTGCATGGGGACAAAGGGGACATTCACAGTATATTAAAATCATGGTAATTAGAGAAGGATGAAAGAAATATAATACATTAGCATACATTAAATACATAGAATGTGATATAAACCACTTAAGCCCCGGACCATTATGCAGCTTAAAGACCTGGCCACTTTTTGAGATTCAGCACTGCGTTGCTTTAACTGACAATTGCATGGTCGCCCGACGTGACTCCCAAACAATTTGTGTCTTTTTTTCCCCACAAATAGAGCTTTCTTTTGGTGGTATTTGATCACCGCTGCAGTTTTTAGTTTTTGCTCTATAAACAAAAATAGAGCGATAATTTTGAAAAAAAATGCAATATTTTTTACTTTTTGCTATAAAAACTACCCCCAAAAATATATATATATAAAAAAAATGTTTTCTTCAGTTTAGGCCGATACGTATTCTTCTACATATTTTTGGTAAAAAGAATCGCAATAAGCGTTTATTGATTGTTTGCACAAAAGTTATAGTATCTACCAAATAGGGGATAGTTTTATTGCATTTTTATTAATATTTTTTTTTTACTAGTAATGGCGGCGATCAGAGATTTTTATCGTGACTGCGACATTATGGCGGACACATCTTACACTTTTGACACTATTTTGGGACCATTGTCAGTTATACAGCTAACAGTGCTATAAAAATGCACTGTTTACTGTAAAAATGCCACTGGCAGTGAAGGGGTTAACCTGTAGGTAGCGCTGTAGGGGTTAAGTGTGCCCTGATTTGTGTTTCTTACCTGACAGGGAACAGACGATCGGTGTCAATCTCACTAGGAAGCACGGGGAGAGGTTTGTTTACACTTACTTCTCCCCGTTCTTCCTCTCTGTGACCCGATCGCGGGACACCAGCGGCGATCGGGTCCGCAGTTTCCGCGGGGATGGTCATAGAGCTTACATGAACGTGCCACCGGCGGCGCACTGTGCGACCCACAACTGGCCTCTTAAAGGGGACGTACATGTACGCCCCGTGCCATTCTGCAGACGTATATCTGCGTGCCACGGTCCTTAAGCGGTTAAAGGAGAAAACTTACCCTAATATAGTCCTCCTGCGGGACTTGTATAATGGCAGAACAGGTGTCTGGGATAATGAGGCCCAGAGCCTGGGGGGAGATGCCTGTCGTGAACTTCAAGTCCTGCAAGCTTCTCCCAGTCGCCAGATAGCATAAAGTGGCAACTAGTCTCTGCTCAGCACTGATGGCTTCCCGCATAACGATATCCTGCCTGGTGATATAGGGGGACACCAAAGCCAAGAAATGCTGAAAAACGGGGTCAGACATCCTAAGAAAATGCCTGCAGTCATCAGGATTATTCTCCTGGATCTCCCGCAGCAGAGGCATGCAAGAGAATTGGTCCCTCTGGAGCAACCAATTCTTGGTCCATGAACGCCTCCTCACCTTGTTTATGGACTTGTCTTGGTCTAAAACAAGAAGACCAACACAAACTGACTGCACAGCATGAACTCTAGGACGAGAACGTACCTACAACATGGATAGAAAACAAACATCTGATCAGAATGAACTAAACAGAATGCACTGAAGAACAGCAAGTCCTATGAAGAACGACCTGAAAATCAGAAACGAGTGGACAGGAACGCACTCTAAAACAAGGGTCGCGCCAGTGGAATCGAACTTCCCCTTTATAGTGCCGTTGTATGTGTTGTACTTCGTTGCGTTTTAGAACGACGAGATTTTGTGTGTATGCAAGGAAAGCTAGACAAGAATCCTGTCGTCAGGTATAGGATCTATTTTTCCTCCTACTGGGACTTTTTTTTATGCCCACTGACAACGATAGTGCTCTTTTTTTGGCCCATCTATACCAATGATGAGGTTTATTTTTGCTACCACTAACTCCAATGATAGGGTTTATTTGCATTAATTTTTGTGTGCAATTGGATACAACTGTAAAAATGTGTGAATCTTGGGTAAAAGTTGTCTGGATCTGGTGTGGAAGCCTTGATAAACAGATTGTGTATGGACAGCCAATTGTAGTGCAGTAATTAAAGTGGAACTAAGGTGTGGATGTCACCATGAGTGGTCTCCTTCCCAGGTTTTTTTTGACCCCAGTTTATTTTTATTATGTTTTTCTAACGTTTACTGGTTCTGGTCTGGCTCTCCCCCAGTGGTACGCTGATAGTGTGTCCCAGCTATTCCCTATCTACCTGTAACCTCCAATGTTCTGTCATGTCATTCGGCTATGTTAGCCGTGGTTTCTGTTGTTATGTTACTGTATACATAAATGTTTAATAAACACAACCTGATTGTTAAAAAAAACAAATAAAAAAGTGGAACTAAAGTTGAAGTTTAACCACTTGCTGGCCAACCTCCATAGTTTTACTGCGGCAGAATGACACGGCTGGGTAAAAAAACGACAATACCTTACGTCTTTTTGCCTTTTGGCCACTAGGGGCACACCCGCAACGTGTACCTGGAGCTAATGCGAATGCCCGGTGGTCGCGATTACCGCCAGGCACCTGTGATCGCTCGTGACAGAGCGAAAAACCATGCTTTGTGTGTGTAAACACACAAATCCCAGGTTTTCTCATGGGAGAGAAGAGAGATGATGTGCTCATACTAAGTATGAACACCGATCTCTCTCTTCCCCTAATCAGTCCTATCCCCCCTGCAGTTAGAACACACCTAGGGAACAGTTAACCCTTTGATCGCCCACTGGTGTTAACCCCTTCCCTGCCAGTGAAATTTATACAGTGATCAGTGCATTTTCATAGCACGGATCACTGTATAATTATCAATGGTCCCAAAAATGTGTCAAAAGTGTACGATCTGTCCGCCGCAGATCACCGCTATTACTAGTAAAAAAATAATAATAATAAAAATGCAATACATCTATCCCCTATTTTGTAGACCACAGGTGTCAAACACAAGGCCCGCGGGCCGAATCCGGCCCTCCAGGCCATTTCATGTGGCCCTCTAACCTCTCCTGCAGCAGTAAGAGAGCTCCAGCCCTCCTCTAGTCCTCCTTCAGACCCCTACTTTCTGCTTTCAATCAACGCATCCAGCTTCTTCCCAGCAACATCATAAGAAAGGGGGGTGCACTGTGATGTAAGGGAGAGTGGGGGACTCAACTTCTGAGGGTGGGGTGGCTCTTGACATCTAATGTAAGGGGAGGGAATGCACTGGACATTTAATCTTACAGATACAACCAGCCCTTTTGAGGGCAATCATAATGCTGATGCGGCCCACGATGGAATTGAGTTTGACACCCTTGTTGTAGACGCTTTAACATTTGCGCAAACCAATCAATATACGCTTATTGTGATTTTTTACCAAAAATATGTAGAAGAAAACATATCTAAACTGAGGAAAATATTAGTTTTTTTGGAAAAAAACGTGGGATATTTATTATAGCAAAAAGTAAAAAGATATTGTTTTTTTTTCAAAATTGTCGCTCTTCTTTTGCTTATAGTGCAAAAAGAAAAAATACCACCAAAAGAAAGCTCTATTTGTGAAAAAAAGAAAGTTGATTTTTTTGGGGGTATAGCGTCGCACGACCACGCAATTGTCAGTTAAAGTGACGCAGTGCCGTATAGCAAAAATAGCCTGGTCATTAAGCAGCTAAATCTTCCGCTGCTGAAGTGGTTAAAGAATTGTTAGCACATTCCTTGCCTGCTAGCAGTTCTTTCGAATTGCATGCTGACAGCCAGGCATGTGCACCTCAGTGTACTATTCCCAAGGATAACGTGACACTGCTGATAAAGCACTAATTGGCAGCACTGATTATCAGGACTGATCGGTACTGATCAGCAAATTTGGGACTGATGTCTCTTTAACAAAAGCCCGCTATTGGCTTTACTTTTTTCTCCATTTTATCTCCAAGGTCTCCGCTTCTAGAAAATTATCTTTGGGAGTTCCAAGTCATTTTCTAGCAGGAAGGTTTCGATTTTAACATGTGTACAAAATAGGAAAGGATTGGCCTGGTAGACTAGTTATTGGCTCTTATTCCATGTGTGCATTTTGAGGACTTGTCCTATAGTCATGGACTGTCACCTCCCAGGCACCTTCCTTCCGGTCTCTTCTCCCAGCATGTTGTCGCAGTTCACCTGGCAAAGAAGGCCGAGTAGCTGCCCCCCCCCCCCCCTCACATAGGAAGCGAGCCCGCCGCCAAGCCGGGGAAGTTTGGAGGGGGAGCGGTCTGCATTGTGTACGGATTGCCGGGATTCGTGCACACAGTATACTTTATTATGTATGGACAGGGCATATCAAAGCCACCACACCAGAGTGTCTCCCTTCCCTGAGACTCCAAGCACTACCAAACGGCTGAATTTCACAGAGTCACGCATCTACGCGTGCGCGGCCCTCAGGCAGACGTCGCGTCAGACGTCACTTCGCCCCGCCCCCCACAGCCTGGCGCTGATCTGTAGCTTGCCTTTGTTATTCTGAGCTCCCCGGCTCACACGGGTTGGCGGGAAAACCCGGACTGGAGTGCGTGGTCGGAGAGTGGCTGAGAAGTGAGTGCTCAGCCTTGTCACTGCTGATGTGCAGAGTGCCTCCTGTGGGTGTTGGGTGTGCAATGCATGTCACAACACCATAGATACAAACATAGCAACCAACAGCAGAAGAGGGACAACCCGGGAAAGAGACAGCATGGACTGTGCTGTTGTGGCAAATAGTGAGTGTGGTTAAATTGCACTGATATTGGACGTGGCCTAATAAATGGGTAAAGGGTTAAATGCTCCTTTACCAAAAAGCTTCAAATGTAGATAAAGGGAGTCTGTAGATACATATAAACTGTACAGGTCTGACTGAGGCGGAATAATACCCTTTCTATAGGTGTAGGTCATTTACTGACCTCATGAAGCCTGACTGGAATACTCCTAGGTCATTGCTTAGAAACTCCCAGCTGTTACTGTTCACCATAACTCTCAAAAGCTGAGCTCAGAGCTACTGCAATCCGAGGAGAGAAAGCACTTTAATCGGGTAAAACGCATGTGAGAGGGAGAGAAAGCACATGTGAGGGGGCTTCAATCGGGTAAAACACATGTGAGAGGGAGAGAAAGCACATGTGAGGGGGCTTCAATCGGGTAAAACACATGTGAGAGGGAGAGAAAGCACATGTGAGGGGGCTTCAATCGGGTAAAACACATGTGAGAGGGAGAGAAAGCACATGTGAGGGGGGCTTCAATAAGAGAAAGCACACGTGAGGGGGAGAGAAAGCACACATGAGGGGGCTTCAATTTAGAGAAAGAGCTTGCTCCTATAGACCCCTTCACACTGAGGTGCTTTGCAGGTGCTATAACGCTAAAAGTTGTGCCCTGAAAGAGCCACTCCAGTGTGAAAGCCAAAGGGACGTTAAAAAATGCCCTGCAAGCAGCATCTTTGGAGCGGTATGTATACCGCACCTCCACTGCTCTTGCCCATTGAAATGAATGGGCACCACGGCCATACCGCCACTGCTGTGGCGCGTTGCAGGTGGTTTTAACCCTTTTTTGGTCGCTAGTGGGGGTTAAAAGCACCCCGCTTGCGGCCGAATAACTCCACAAAAATGACGGTAAAGCTCCTCTAAAAATAGTGGTGCTTTACTGACGCCTGTGCCTCAGTGTGAAAGGGGCCTTAAGGGTGAACAGTAACACCTACAGTGAGGGAAAAAAGTATTTGATCCCCTACTGATTTTGTATGTTTGCCCACTGACAGTCTAGAAATTTAATGGTAGGTTTATGTTAACTGTGAGACCCCTTACACACTGGGGTGTTTTTCAGGAACCTTAGCGTTACAAAAAGCGCCTAAAAGAATCTGTATCTGCAATCCCAATGTGAAAGCCTGAGTGCTTTCACAATAAAGCGCCTGAAAAACGCCCAGTGTGAAAGGGGTCTTAGCGTAAAAAAAAAAAGCGCTTGTAAAGGGCCTGAAAGAAGCTGCATCTGCAATTTCAATGTGAAAGCCTGAGTGTTTTTTACACTGAGGCGCTGCGCTGACAGGGCGTCAAAAAAAGTCCTGCAAGCAACTTCTTTGCAGAGTCCTAAAGAGTCCTTACCCATTGAGGGAGAGCGTTTTTTAACGCCAAAGCGCCCGAAAAATGCCCCAGTGTGAAAGTGGTCTTAGCGACGCTTTACCAGCATTTTTTCGGGTGCTGGCAGTGTGAAGGGGCTCTGAAAGCACTCTGGCTTTCACATTGGGATTGCAGATGAGGCTTCTTTCAAGCACTTTACAGGTTTTTTTTTTACGCAAAAATGCCCCAGTGTGAAAGGGGTCTTAGAGACAGAATAATAACAAAAATATCCAGAAAATCACATTGAAAAAAAGTTAATAATTTGCATTTTAATGAGTAAAATATATTTTTGACCCTTTCGCAAAATATGACTTAGTACTTGGCAATACCCTTGTTGGCAATCGGAGGTCAGACCTTTTTTGTAGTTGGCCACCAGGTTTGCATACATCTCCGGAAGGCTTTTGTCTCGCTTCTCTTTGCAGATCCTCTCCAAGTCATTGAGGTTTCTAAGCTGACATTTGGTCACTCAAACATTCAGCTCCCTCCACATATTCTCTATCGATTAAGGTCTGGAGACTCTCAAGCCGCTCCTTTGTTGCCTTGGCCGTGTGTTTTGAGTCATTGTCATGCTGGAATACCCATCCATGACCCATTTTCAATGCCCTGGCTAAGGGAAGGAGGTTCTCACCCAAGCTTTGATGGTACATGGCCCGTTTATCGTCCGTTTGATGCAGTGAAGTTGTCCTGTCCCCATAGCAGAAAAATGCCCCAAAAGCATAATGTTTCCACCTCCATGTTTTTGCGGTGGGGATGGTGTTTTTGGGGGTCATAGGTAGAATTCCTCCTCCAAACACGAGTTAAGTTGAGGCCAAGCACCATCTGTTGTCACCCTCTCACCAAGCTGCTAAGCGATGGTCTTAAAGCCCATTCCAGCCTTGTGTAGGTCTTTTCCCCTTATGTCCATGGACAGCTCTTTAGTCTTGATCATGGTGGAGAGACTGGAATCTGATTGGTTGATTGTGGAAAGGCCTCTTTTATACAGGTAACAAGCTAAGATTAGGAGCATTCCTCCTCCTCCAAACACGACAAGTTGAGTTGATGCCAAGGAGCTTGATTTTGGACTCATCTAACCACAACACTTTCACCCAGTTTTCATCTGAATCATTCAGATGTTCATTAACCACTTGACTACTGGGCACTTAAACCCACTTAATAACCAGACCAATTTTCAGCTTTCGGTGCTCTCACATTTTGAATGACAATAACTCAGTCATACAACACTGTAACCAAATGAAATTTTTGACTTTTTTTCCCACAAATAGAGCTTTCTTTTGGTGGTATTTTATCACCTCTGCGGTTTTTATTTTTTTCACTATAAATGAAAAAAGAACGAAAATTTTGTAAAAAAATGAATTTTTCTTCATTTCTATTATAACATTTTGCAAAAAAGTATTTTTTCTTCATAAACTTGGCCTAAAATGTATACTGCTACATATCTTTGGTAACAAAACAAATTTTTTTTAGATATTATTTAGTCTGGGTGAAAGTTATAGGGTCTAAAAGCTATGGTACCAATTACTGAAAATTGATCAATTTGATCACACCTGATGTACTGACAGCCTCTCTCATTTCTGGAGACCCTAACATGCCAGAAAAGTACAAATACCCCCCAAATGACCCCTTTTTGGAAAGAAGACATTCCAAGGTATTTAGAAAGAGGCATTGTGAGTTTTTTGAAGTTGTAATTTTTCCCACAATTCTTTGCAAAATCAAGATTTTTTTCATTTTTATTTTCTTTCCACAAAATTTTCATATTAGCGGGTTATTTCTCACACACAGCATATGCATACCACAAATTACACCCCAAAACACATTCTGCTATTCCTCCCGAGTATGGCGATACCACATGTGTGAGACTTTTACACAACATGGCCACATACAGAGGCCCAACATGCAGGGAACGCCATCAGGCGTTCTGGAACACCCAGACCAATTCTGACATTTCTCTCCTACATGGAAAAATCAACACTTATTTGCTAGAAAATTACATAGAACCCCAAAACATTATATATGCTTTTTTAGCAAAGACCCTAGAGAATACAATGGCGGTTGTTGCAACTTTTTATCGCGCATGGTATTTGCACAGCAATTTTTCGAACACATTTTTTTTGGAAATAAAACAGTTTTGTGCTTTTAAAAAAAAAAAAACATTAAATTTATCCCAATGTTTTTGCATAATATGAAAGATGAATTTACGCCGAGTAAATAGATACCCAACATGTCACCCTTCAATATTGCACACGCTCGTGGAATGGCGCCAAACTTTGCGACTTAAAAATCCCCATAGGTGACGCTTTAAATATTTTTACTGGTTACATCATTTTAGTTGGAGAAGAGGTCTAGGGCCAAAATTATTGCTCTCGCTCTAACGTTCGCAGCGATACCTCACATGTGTGGTTTGAACACCGTTTTCATATGTGGGCGGGACTTGCGTATGCGTTCGCTTCTGCATGCAAGCTCACGGGGACAGGGGCGCTGTATGCCCAGAGTATTGCGGAGTATGCCCAGAGTATTGCGGAGTATGCCCAGAGTATTGCGGAGTATTGCCCCCCAGAGTATTGCCCCCCAGAGTGTTGCCCCCCCAGAGTGTTGCCCCCCCAGAGTGTTGCCCCCCCAGAGTATTGCCCCCCCGAGTATTGCCCCCCCCCCCCGAGTATTGCCCAGCATTGCAGAGTATTGCAGCAGGGATGGCTGAGGAGGGAGGGATGGATGGATGGATCTGTGACTGCATTTGTCACAGACCCAGCCCGCAGCACTGGCGCTGCCATCCGCTCCCTCCCCTCTCCTCTCACACTGTACCGATCGGTACAGAGAGAGGAGGGAGGAACCGGCATCATCAAATGACGCCGGTCTGTTTACATCTGATCGCGCCGTCATTGGACGGCGCGATCACGTGGTAAACCGCCGCTATCAGCGGCGATTTACCGTGATCCGTGAGAGGACCCGGCGGTCACGGACATTCCCGTGTGCGCGCCCCAGGGGGCACGCGGGAGCGCGACTCTGGAATCACGTTATATAACGTGATCCCAGAGTTAAGCAACCACCTTGCCGCCGTTATTTTTCGGCAGGTGGTTGCTAAGTGGTTAAAGTGGTTGTAAACCTAAATTTTGTTCTTTCTATTTCTAGAGGCATCCTAATATCCCCAATTCGTCTTTGTCTTTGTTTTTTGTCGTACCTGCTTCCTTCTCGGGTAATCGCCGATATCCCGAGTGGTGACGTCACTCTGCGCATGCGTCATCTGATCGGAAATCCGGCCAGCCGAGACCCTGCCAGTCAATAGCTCTGTTTGTCGGGGCTGCGTCATTTCCTCATTTAGACGTCAGCCCCGACATCCCGCGATACTTCGCCCACATTCATCACAAAAAGCATTATGGTTAGCACGTGACACTTGATAATTGGTACCGTAATGCGCACGCGTGGGATTACAGAGAAACAAAGGAACTGTGGGCGGAAATACTAATAGAATAAGATTTGGAAGACCACAATGGAGATGGCGCGGGCTTACTGGCGAAATTACGCTGTACAAGAACAACATTATATACAGTAAGACTAACAATGTGGATAAACATATAGTAATCAATCGATTGAGAAATATATGGGCTTTTTGAATATGTTAATTGTTCTGATGGCATTGGAGGGTTTACTACCTACCGCTTTAACAAACTTCAAACAGGCCTGTACATGTGCTTTCTTGAGCAGAGGGACCTTGTGGGCGCTGCAGGATTTCAGTCATTCACAACGTAGCGTTTTACCAGTTGATTTCTTGGTGACTATGGTCCCAGCTGCCTTAAGATCATTGACAAGATTCTCATTTGTAGTTCTGTGTTGATTCCTCACCATTCTCATGATCAATGAAACTCCACGAGGTGAACTCCTACATGGAGTCCCAGACCGACGGAGATTGACAGTTATTTTGTGTTTCCTCCATGTGCAAAAAAAGCACCATCTGTTGTAACCCTCTCGCCAAGCTGCTTAGCGATGGTCTTATAACCCATTCCAGCCTTGTGTAGTTATACAATCATTTCCCCTTATGTCCATGGACAGCTCTTTAGTCTTGGCCATGGTGGAGAGACTGGAATCTGATTGGTTGGTGGTGGACAGGTGTCTTTTTATACAGGTAACAAGCTAAGATTAGGAGCACTCCCTTTAAGAGAGTGCTCCTATAATTAGCTTGTTACCTGTATAGAAGACACCTGGGAGACAGAATTCTTGTTGATTGATAGGGGATCAAATACTTATTTCACTCAAATCAATTTATAACTTTTTTGAAATGCGTTTTTCTGGATATTTTTGTTATTCTGTCTGTCACTGGTAAAATAAACCTACTATTAAAATTATAGACTGTCAGTGGGCAAATGTACAAAATCAGCAGGGTATCAAATACTTTTTCCCCCTCACTGTAAATGTCTCTTAGTAACGCCCGCAGAGTTTCAGGCTGTATGAGGTACGTTAATGGCCTACACCTATAGCACAGGCATTATTTAACTTTACTCAGAGGTGCACAGTTTATTTTTATCTACAGACGAGCCTTACCTCCATAGGCAGTTTTCTAGTAAATGTAGTCTGAGTCTACTCGCTGTACACAATGCTCATGTAGGCTACAGTCCTTGTACCTACAAAATACTCAAGGCCCGATCTATACTTATTGCAGCTCTGCAAGCTGCGTTTCTGAAACGCAGTGGCAGGGAAATCGTGTGGTGCTTTTGCACCATGTGATTTCCAGGTGGTTCCTGAGTGAGTGAGAATGAGTGAGTGAGAAACTTGTATAGCGCTACATATGCAAACTGAATCGCCTCTTCAGCTTGGTATCCATTTCCTAAAAATGTTTTGCCTTCAGAATAGATGGGTTTTGAGTTTTTTTCTGAAGGCCTGATGATTCCCTTCCGTTCAGATGCTGGTTTGTAAAGCGTTCCATAGTCAAGGTCCTTGGACTTGTATCGGGCCTTGGGTATTTGGAGTAGATTTTGGTTGGTAGATCAAAGGACGCGGTTTGGGTTGTGACATTTAAATTTTTCGCATAGATATTGGGGTGCACTGTTTTGTACACATTTGTGCGTCAGGCAGAGTGCCTTAGACGTGATTCGATCTTTTACGGGCAGCCAGTGAAGGGACCTAAGGGAGGGAGAGAATGATTCCCATGTTTTTTTTCTCCTGTTACAAGTAGTGCCGCCGTATTCTGGACGACTTGTAGACGAGCAATTTGGTATTTTGGGAGTCCGAGGTAAAGGGCTTTTGCATAGTCAAATCTGGAGTTAATTAACATTACCACCACAACTGCTACGTCTTCTTTTGGGATAAAGGGAATGAGTCCAAGTAGTAGATGCAGCAGATGGTGGGATCCGATGACTACTGAACTTATTTGTGCATCCATTGTCATGTCGGAGTCTACTTTGGTGCCAGGGGTAATGGTTTGTCCCAAAATGGGCGGGGGCATCCATGTAGTCATAGCGAGTCTATTTTGGTTGTCGTGGAACAGAAGAAGTTCTGTTTTTGAGCCATTGATTTTAAGGTAACTCTTCGTCATCCAATTCTCTTATCAGAGTAAAGCATTTCTCTAGTCCGAGATAATGATCCTTTTTTGTTGCTGATACGGAAATGGAGTTGGGTACACTTGTGTGTAAGGCAGAGTGCCTTAAAAGTGATTCTGTCTTTCACTGGCAGCCAGTGAAGAGATCTAAGCGAAAGGGAGATTGACTCCCATGGTTTTTTACCAGTCACTAATCGAGCAGCCGTATTTTGAACGACTTGCAGACGAGTGATTTGGTATTTGGGAAGTCATAAATAGAGGGCATTTGCATAGTCGAGTCTGGAATTGATGATTGTTCCCACCACGACTGCAATGTCCTCTTTGGGAATAAAAGGGGTGAGTCGCCGTAACTGGCGCAGCAGATGATGGGATCCGCTGACTACTGCCCCTATTTGTGCACCCATTGTCATGTAGGAGTCAAAAATGACTCTGAGACTTTTGACTTTGGCGCTCGGGGCGATAATTTTTCCCAGGATGGGCGGTGGGATCCAAGTTGAGGTGTGGAGACTTTTCCTGTTTGCGTGAAACAGGAGAAGCTCCGTTTTTGAACCATTGAGTTTAAGATAACTGGATGTCATCCAGTTATCTATTAGGGTGAGGGTTCTCTCTAATCCGGGGGAGTAATCCTTTCCGTTGCTGACGCGGAGATACAGTTGAGTGTCGTCTGGGTAGGAATGGTAGTATAGCTTGTGGTTGCTGATGATCTCAAAGAGGGGACGGAGATAGATATTGAACAGTACCAGCGACAAGGTAAGCATGATACCGTACGCATTTCTGATGTGTAAGATCCCAATTTCACTGTTTGTGATCTGTTTTCCAAGAAGGAAGAGAACCATGGCAGATCCTTTTCCACAACTTTGGCCACTTCCGCTAGCCTAGCAAGTAGTAGTCCATGGTCTACCGCAGGGATCTTCAAACTACGGCCCTCCAGCTGTTGCGGAACTACAAGTTCCATGAGGCATTGTAAAACTCTGACATTCACAGACATGACTAGGCATGATGGGAATTGTAGTTCCTGAACAACTGGAGGGCCGTAGTTTGAGGACCCCTGGTCTACCGTGTCAAAGGCCACACTTAGGTTCAACAGGATCGGGAGAGAAGATTCTCCTAAATCTGCGGCCTCTAGGACGTCATCCCATATTTTTACCAGAGCAGTTTCGGTTCCGTGCCCTGGCCGGAAACCTGATTGAAACGGAAACCTGATTGAAACGTATCGAGTAATTTTTGGGTTTCTAAATGCTGTTGTAACTGTTGTACAACTTCTTTGTCCATTATCTTGGAGAAAACATTTAGACCCGTTATGGGTCTCCTATTGTTCGGGTCAAGGGAAGTTTTTTTTAGGATAGGTTTTATGGTACCTAGTTTCAACAAGGAGGGCACCATGCCCTCCTTGAATGACTGATTTATAAGCTGCGTGATAGCTGGTGCCAATGTATTGGCACTTTCTTTCAGCAGTTTAGTGGGAATGATGTCATTGGGTGCTGTGCTGTTACGCAGAGACCGAATTATATTTTTAGTGGCAGCGATGGAGATGGGTTTTAAGGTGAATTTCTGTGCTTGAGGCGGGTATGTAATGGTATCGGGGTAGGAGTTTGGGGCGGGATTCATGCCGATTCCATTTTGCTCAATACTTACCCGGATTCTTTCAATTTTATTAATGAAATAATCCGATAGTTTGTTGCAAAATTCTTGTGAATCAGCATTGGGGGGCTCTAAACAGGGCTCTAAACAGGCTGAAACCAGCTTGAAGAGTTTGCGGGGGCGGTTTAGGGCCTTGGTGATGATGTTGGCGAAATGATTTTTTTTTGCTATAAAGATTTCTTTATGATATTTCTTTGTTATTGTCTTATAAATGGCGTAGTTTCTATCTGAAGAGCTCCTTTTCCAGGCAGCTTCTGCTCTTCGACGCTCTTGCTTTAGCAACGTCAGCTGGTCGTTAAACCAGCCCGCGTTGTCTTTCCAAATGTAAGTTTTGCCTTTTGGTGCCACCCAGTCGGCGGACTGAAGTAGCGCCTTGTTGATGGCGTCAAGTGTTTCTACTGCTGTTTGTTGTTGTTGTATAGTATTTTTTTTTCCTAGGGTCGTTTTGAAGAGTTTCGAGTGGAGCTTCTTCTGAGACCTAGTCCAGTGAGTTATCACCGGTTTTCTTGTTTTATTTGACCTGAGGTGGTTGGCAATTTTAAATTTAATGGCATGGTGATCGGTCCATGGTAGTGGCTCATTTTCCCCGATCTCAATTTCCAAATCCTGTTTGAAAATGAGATTGAGGGTATGGCCTGAGGCATGAGTGGAGCCTTGAATTAATTGCTGCAGACCTAGTCCTTCCAGATGGTCGATGCAAGCGTCAGCGACGGGGTTCAACGATGAGTTGGCCCAGAGGTTAAAGTCCCCAAGCACCAAAAGGTGTTTGATGCTTAGGGTGTAAGAGGAGATGAATTCTGTTAATGACGTGACAAGGTGCCTTTTTGGGCCAGGGGGTCTCTAGCACAGTAACAAATGAACCGTGTCTTGGGGGTTTGTTTGCAACTGTAGGGTGAGGGTTTCCATAAATGGAAGCGAATATTGGAGGGCTGGTTTGGTGATCAAGAGGTGAATCTTGTGGATCACCGCCAGACCTCCCCCTCTTTGTCCCACTCTGTTCTGCATTTGGATGCGATAATTTGCCGACACCAATTCTTCCAGAATGGTGTTGCAATCGGCTGTAAGCCAACTTTCTGTAATAAAGAGGCAATCTATATCATGTAGAAGGATGAAATCATGGATTTCTTGCCGGTGTTTTACTGCCGATCTGGTGTTGACCAGAGCGCAGGATATGCGTTTGGGCTGCTGTGTTCTAATGCGATTTTTTACTGTTAATCGTCTATTGATTCTCAACAGGTGTTCGCCTTTTAGAACTTTTTCGGTGACCATTGGGAGCGTTGAGGCAAATGGCTTTAAATCCCAGATGGTTTCTGCAGAGTATTTCTGATAACCCATAGTTGCAGAAAAAAAATGGGAAGTATTGATAATTATAGGGGGGTTTTGGTGATGCTGAGGAGGAGGAATAGACAAGCGAACCTGTCACTGCTCCCTTTCTGCAATTGGTCCAGAGGAAGGCGAAAAACCCCAGGTGTGCTGTGCCAATCTGCCTTACCTGGGGAAAAAATTCCTTCCTGATCCCAATAGGCGATCGGTCACAACCCTGGATCAATTTGCGAAATAAGGGGTGTTTGTTTTCCGATTGAGGAAAGGCCTGTGCCAGGGAGGGTGAGGATGGTGTATTGTAGTGCTTTGGGGTGTATCAAGATGGCCGCCGACCGGACCTAGGCCCGAGCCGGGGGCTAAAGTACTGGAGGGGAGAGAGAAACGGGCTTGTAGGGGTATAGCGTGGGGGGGGGCCCGAGGACAGATGGATTCCTATTTATTTATTTTTTTACGGTGTGCGGGCGGGGTGTCCCGGTAGGCCACGGACGAAGCCGCAGACTTTCCTGAGGCCTGCTCCCGCACTCGTGGCCGCAATCCTGGTTCCTGAGCTGATCGAGAACCCCGAGGGTTGCGGTAGTGGGGTGGAGAGCTGGGGATCTCGGATGGGTGAGGGGGACGGCTGGATGGAGAGTGGGTTGCCGGGGGGGGGTCCCGGTCGTCCGGTCGATCGTTCCCCGGGACTGGTAGAACCACGGCTATCCTAAGAAGGACGGCAGTGTACAGTCCCAGGGGGTAGACCAGGGCGCCCAGGCAAGATCTTACCTTAAGGTGGAGAGTGTCAGGGGGAGAGGAGGGTTGCTGCTCCTGGGTGCGTTGCTGTGAGGCCGGGCTGGACTGGGCTGGGACAGAGAACCTGAGACCTGCCTGCCTGGAGCCAAAGCGTACACGCCCTACTGCTAGGGAGACGTGCGCCGTAGTGTGCTCCTGCTGCTAGTCCAGTATGGGCGACAAGGGTGACCCCTGAGGGACTCCGCAAGACACATGCGTTTTTCAGAAGTGAAAGGACCTAGTTTCACTATCTCTGATCGGTTTTCCAAAAAGGAGAGAACCAGGGTAGATCCGAGTCTGCCACTCTAGCTACGTTAGCTATGCAGGTCAGCAGCAATTTGTGGTCTACTGTATAAAAAACTGCACTCAGTTCCAACAGTACCAGAAGAAAAGATTCTCCTTCATCTGCAGCTTCAAGAGCATCATCCCTTATTTTGAGAAGTGCGGTTTCCATTTCATGACCAGGACGGAAACCCGATTGAAGTAGATCCAGTAGTTTGTGGGTATCTAAATAGTGTTGTAGCTGTTGCACTACTGCTTTCTCCATTACCTAGGAGAATATGTTTAGACCTGTTATGGGTCTTTGGGGTCGAGCCCTGTTTTTAAGATAGGTTTAATTATGCCTTGTTTCAGGGAGGTCGGCACCATGCCTTCCTTAAAAGATTGGCTTATGAGGTGCGTGATAGCCGGTGCCAAAATATCGGCACTATCTTTCAACAGTTTAGCGGGAATGATATCATTAGGTGATGTACTGTCTCGCAGGGCAACAACAATATTTTTGGACCCTGAACCCACAAACACTCTGCATTTTTTTAAGAGTGAATGACAGCCCCATGTGTTTGCTTTTTTAATCACTTAGGGACAGAGCCTCGTTTTGAGATGTGGTGTTTACAAGTTAAAATAATTTATTTTTGGTTAGAAAATTACTTAACACCCAAACTATTTATATGTATTAAAATATTATAATTTTTTTCTGACACCCTAGAGAATAAAATGGCAGTCGTTGCAATACTTTGTCACACCGTATTTGCACAGCGGTCTTACAAGCACACTTTTTTTGGAAAAAATACACTTTTTTGAATTTAAAAAATAAGACGACATTAAAGTTAGCCCAATTATTTATTTTTATATTGTGAAAGATGTCACGCTTCAAAATTGCGCACTCTTGTGCAATAGCGCCAAAATTTTAACCATAAAAATCACCATAGGCAATGTTTAAATGTTTAAAAAATTGTAAAGGTTGCATGTTTTGAGTTAAAGAGGAGGCATAGGCTAGAATTATTGCTCTCGCTCTAACGATTGCGGTGATACCTCACATGTGTGGTTTAAACACTGTTTTAATATGCAGGTGCTACTCACATTTGCTTCTGCACGTGAGCACAGCGGGATGGGGCGAGTTAACGTTTTTTTTTTTCATATATTTTTTTTTTTTTACACTGTTCTTTAAAAAAAAAAAAAAAAGATTGTGTCACTTTTATTCCTATTACAAGGAATGTAAACATCCCTTATAATAGAAAAAAAGTATGACAGGTCAAGCAACAGCGTATATTGAAAAAAAAACTTTTTTAAGCAATAAACTAATAGATCCCTGGAGAATTGCAAACCCAAATAAAAGGGATTACACATTCTACAGTACATAATATGTACTCAAGACTAGACTACATAATGGTAGACCATGGAATACTGGAATATGTAAATAAAACCTCTATTGGGGTGATATCAATTTCAGACCATGCCCCGGTTTCGGTGAGAATACACTTTGCAGATATTGAAGAAAGAAAGGGGGACTGGAATTTAAATGAAGACCTAATTGATGACATAGAAGTCTGTGACATAGCAAAAAAAGACATTGAGGAATACTTTGCAGTAAATAACACGCCAGGAATGAGTACAGCGACCGTATGGGAAGCCCATAAGGCATGTATTAGGGGAAAGTTCATTTCCATAGGGGCTGGGAAGAAAAAGGCAAGAGAAGTAAATAGGAAAAAGATAATCAGTGAGCTACAAGATCTGGAAAATAAACATAAAAACCAAAAAGAAAGTGAAGTATACCAGGATATAGTAATAAAAAGGGCCCAATTAAGAGATCTAATGTAAATAGAAACCAGGAGTATATTTAAAAATGTATTAAAAGAAAGATATATATATATATGGGAAATAAACCTGGAAAATATCTAGCTAGGATTTCAAAAGAAAAAAGAAACATAAACTAAATTGAAAAATAAAAAACCAAGAAGGACAGATGAAATATAAGACGTTCTGAAATTGCCGCAGCTTTTCAGACCTTTTATAGTACACTGTACTCAATCAGAAGGGGAGAAACACAGGAGCAAAAAGATATTAGGAAAAAGAAAATTAGGGAATACCTTGAGGAAGCCAACCTACCAAAGCTGCCGGAAGAAACGGCGGAACTTTTGGAAGGCCCAATAACGCAGGGGGAAATAAGTCAAGCAATCCAAGAAACACCAGGTGGCAAGAGTTCAGGCCCAGATGGACTACCTATTAAATACTATAAACAATTTAAAGAACTTCTGGTTCCAGAGATGTGTAATTACTTTAACAAACTGGGGGAAATTGAAGAAATAAGGAAAAAATCTCTCCTTGCCAATATTACTATTATTGCTAAAACAGGGAAAGATAACTCTCTGCTAAAGCTACCGCCCAATAGCATTATTAAATGCTGATATCAAGATTTACGCAAAGATATTGGCAACAAGGATAAAGGCCCACATGCCGGATCTAATTAACGCTGATCAGACAGGGTTTATAAAAGGGAGAGAAGGGCGGGACAATAGCTTAAGAACGATTATGTTGTTGCAGGAAGATAAAAAGAAGAAACCCCCAGTCGTACTCATGTCAATAGATTCTGAAAAAGCATTTGACAGAGTCGACTGGGGGTTTATGATGCAAACCCTGCGAAGTGTAGGACTTGGACCCAGATATTTGAAATGGGTAGGAAATCTCTACAACTCCCCGACAGCAAGAGTGAAGGTCAATGGGAGTATGTCGTCGGCATTGGACATGATGAACAGAACACGACAGGGTTGCCCGCTCTCCTCCCTCTTGTATGTAATAGCTCTTGAACCACTGTTGTCCAAAATAAGGACTAATCCAGAAATAGGGGGTGTGAGAGTGGGAGAGGAGGAGCATAAGGTGGCAGCGTATGCTGACGACATACTCCTATATGTGACGAAGCCTAGACTTTCTGTACCAAAGTTAATGGAGGAAATAAGAAAATATGGGGAACTTTCCAATTTCAAAATAAATCCCATAAAAACTGTTATCTTAAATTTGGGAATAGAGACTTCAGAAGAAGCAATCCTCCAGAGAGATTTCCCTTTCACTTGGGAAAAAAAAATCACACCCAGTGTAGATAGACTCTATGAGGCCAATTACATTCCTCTAATCAACGAGATAAAACAAGATTTAAAAAATCTTGCCAAAAGACAGATCTCCTGGTTAGGGAGGATTAATGTATTTAAAATGATGGTCCTACCAAAGATAATATATAGGTTTCAAATGGTCCCAATTAACATCCCACAAAGCTTTTTTAAGACAATACAAACCATAATCTCAAAATATATCTGGCAGGGCAAAAAACTTAGAATAAGTTATTCCATCCTCACCCGGGGGAAAAAAAGAGGGGGACTCGCACTTCCTGATATAAAAAGATACCATCAAGCCGTAATACTAGCAAGGTTAGTGGAATGGACAAATAGAAATACACAAAAAAATGGGCACAGATGGAGAGGAAAATAAGCTTGGCACAATTAAACACAATTATTTGGATTCCACCTAAATTTAGAATAATAAACACGGACACACACAGTATAACAAAGAAGGTCTTTAAAACATGGGACTTATTATTTAAGTGAGAAAAATGGGAATATAATTCACCCTTAATTCCATTAGCTGACACAAAAAATTTTACACCCGGAAACAAGACAAGAATGGGGAAGAAATTAGGTAATAAAAGATTGGGGGAAATAGTCACACTAGGGAAAATAAAGGAAAAAAAAGATATTCACGTAATAGATTGGGCCCAACAGTTAAGTGATTGGGAATATTTACAATTAAAGCACTTCGTGAGCACATTACCAGCACTGTTAAGAGAAGATAAAACACAGAATCCAATAGAAAAATGATGTTCCACGGGAAAACCACTACAACATGGAATAGCGGCATTATATAAGATACTTACAGACCTAGGGACAAAGGGGAGACTGCTAAGCATAGAAAAATGGGGGCAAGATATCGGGGAAAGGATTGAGGACTCACATATGATAAGAGCTGTGTATAATCGTGCAAACGACATCAATACAGTTGAAGCCAATTATAAATGTATGATGCGTTGGCATTTGACACCGGTAAAAATGAACAAGATACACCCAATCAACTCTACCCTCTGTTGGAGAAATTGCAATCAAGTAGGCACCACAATGCATTTTTGGTGGGAATGCCCGCGAATCCAGGAATACTGGATCGAGGTCTTAGAGTTTATAGAGGAAATCACAGGAGAAGAGGTTCTACGAACTCCCTTTACCTGTTTGTTTCACGGACCTGCCATGGGGCCAAAAAAAAAAGAACGGATCCACATTGGTCCCGGTGTTGCTGAATGCAGCTAAGGGCTTGATCCCTAAAAAGTGGTTAAGCCCTCAGAGACCATCCATAAAAGAATGGATACACCGGGTCAATCGTGTTTCAGAAATGGAACACCTGAGAAGCGTAGACCTGGGAGAAGAAGAGGGAGATAGTAGCAGAACCGTCTGGGACTAATGGAGATTATTCAAAACCACAGGAAAATTTGCACAGGCAATATCAGAAATAGACGGGTAAGACAACGGAAACAGTAGGAAAAAAAAAAACAAAACGAGAAAATTAGCAGATATAACGGAAAGATAGAACGAACCATGAAGCAGGGTGGGGGGGGGGGGGAAGGGGGATGCAGGGGGATACGATTATGAGATAAAAGAAGAGAAAAGGTTAAGGGGGGTATGTCATGAGTTATCTACCTTCACTAGTTTGTCCTTCCTTCCTTTTTTATTTTCTGATTTGTTTAAAAAAAAAAGGAAAAAGCATAAATACAAAAAGGAAAATAATAACAAAATAAAATAATAAATAAACAAATAAACAATAAGAAAACGAAGTACCACAAGTGATGCGAAGACCGCAGAGGAAATGTGAATGGCGGAATTACCGTGAGCATCTCCCATGCCTTCATTTACCCGGTTGAGTCTGATGTGAAAAAAAAAAAAAAGACCTCAGATCTCATATTTACACTAATGCCATGTACACACGATAATTTTTCGGCATGAAAAAAACTTTGTTATAAAAAAAAAAGGCATTTAAAATGATCGTGTGTGGGCTTCACATAATTTTTCGGGTTCTGAAAAACGCCAATTTTTTTCCCCAAACATGCTGCATTTTTTAACGACGTTTTAAACTATGTAATTTTTCGGGTGGTAAAAAATGATTGTGTGTGGGCTAAAACGACGTTAAAAACCCGCGCATGCTCAGAAGCAAGTTTTGAGACTGGAGCGCTCGTTCTGGTAAAACTACCATTCATAATGGAGTAAGCACATTCATCACACTGTAACAGACAGAAAAGCATGAATCGTCTTTTACCAACACGGAATCAGCTAAAGCAGCCCCAAGGGTGGCGTCATCCGCATGGAACTTCCCCTTTATAGTGCCGTCGTACATGTGTTGTACATCACTGCGCTTTGCTAGAGAATTTAAAAAAAAACGATGGTGTGAGGGCAACGTAGTTTTAATGATGAGTAAATGAAAAGAGCGCCTCTGAGTGATCTGTATTTTAATACATTGACAATAAATATCCAGCACTTACATCAAATAAAGCAATGATGAGTAGGGGGAGCCTGTGGAAAACTCCAGATGAAGTCAGTAAAGCCACCGGCTCCCCCTACTCATCATTGCTTTATTTAATGTGAGTGCTGGATATTTATTGTTAATGTATTAAAATACAGATCACTCAGAGCCACTCTTATCTTTTATTCTTTTACTTTGCATATTGAGCAGGCTTCGCTTCTGGAGAGCTACCCTGAGTACCTGTCACCATCAACATTGCTTTATATAGCTACCAACAGTGACCACAGTGGTGCTTTGTTTGGACTGATCCTCAAATGGACTTTTTAAATATATGAACTCTAAGACCATACATGTTATTGTCTTGGTCTTATTTTACCATTTATTTTATAGAACCCTGCCTCATTAGTTTTTTCCTGTGCAGACATCCCGAGAGCTGTATCCCACTGCTATATATAGTTTTTTTCTACATGCCGAAAAACGTATTTTTTTCATGCCCAAAAATGATCGTGTGTATGCGGCATAAAATGCATTCAAAAAATTTCCCTTTAGGAGCTATGACATTTTGACATCGCTTCCGCCCCGCAATCATATGGAGCCCGGTGGGGGCCATCTTCCCCTCCCACTCACCTCCAAATCACACAGAGAGAAGGATCCAAGCTCCTCCGCCGCTGCCGGCTCAGCAAGTGGTTAAAGAGCAGTGCCTTTTGGCTGCAAGTGGGTGTGGGAACAGGTGTGATTCCTGCATCACAACCACCCACAATAGTGTGAACCTAGGCTAAAGCGGAACTAAACCCTCCTATCGTTTGCAGCAACGGAAGCTACCATCTTAGCCTCTGTTTGATTTGCAACTGCAATGATGCAGCACATGTGATCAGTTGTGATACCACTCATTTGATGGCTTGACAGTTTGCCTGAGAGCACAACCAATGTGACAATTAAAATTCCTGGCATTCCCGGGAATCTAACTGTTTTCTGAAACGTACATTGATGGGTTTAGTTCCACTTTACCGTACTAAATGCCAGTTTTTTTATTTTTTATCTTAAAGCAGAACTTTACCCATAACAACTTGATAACAAATAATGTATTTTAGGAAGGAACTAGTGTGTGCTGTAAATTGTCTCCAGCATTGCTCCTATTTCATCTTACTGTAGGCTGTCATTTCGCTGAAGCCCAGCCCCCCAGCAGTAAATTATGAAGCGGAACTAAACTCATAAATTTAACAGTTTAAAAAAACAGGTAAATTCCTGGAATGCTAGGATTGCTAACTGTCACATTGGCTTGTGTCCTCAATCAAACCATCAAATGGCTGTTGCAGATCAAACAGAATCAGCTTTATTGGCTGTAAAGGATAGGAGGGTTTAAAGTAGTTCTAAAAGGCAGAAGTTTTTTTATCTTAATGTATGGGACTGTAGGCAGAACAGAATATACTGTATATATAATAACGTAAATTAAAACATTGCACTCAAAATAACTGTGGATTCAATAGGCCACGGCCCTTTATTATAGGTATTACCGGTAATTACATTTTTATTAGACTAAAAAAAAAATCTTACATTTTTATCAACAGCATCTTTATTGAAGCTTGAGCTAATAATTACTACAACTTAATAAGAAAGGGACAAGACCTCATACCGTTGGCTTCTACAAGGGTGAGAGGGCGGGATGTGACCTTTTTTCCAGATCCCCACTGACTGCCTCTCAAGTTACATTTTTTCCTTTTTATAGGGGTTTACTTAAGCCAAAACCGTTGGCAACAGCATATGACGTCTTAAACACCAATCACAGGTAAGTACATATCTGACAAATTTGAATCTATTCATTTTTGTTTTTTTACCTGTCTGCAACAGACCCATATGTGGGGGAGAGAGGGGGACATTGTATGCCCCACCCCCACCTCCATTCTATGCATTATAATAAAAAAAAACTTTGTGCCCTAAAACTTACCTGAGCCCAATCTCGATCCAGCGATGTTGCACGAGAAGCCTTGGCTGTCCAGACCTCTCCCTCCTGATTGGCTGAAACACGGTAGCTAGCCCCATTGGCTCCCACTCCTGTCAATTAAAGTCAGTGAGCCACTGAGGAGAGAGAGGGGGCAAGGCCGAGCCACAGCTCTATGTCTGTATGGACACACATAGCATCGGCTCAGGTCGGGTCTGCTCTGGGGGCAGGAAGAAGGGGGCCAGGAGCGCCAGCTGGGGACCCAAGAAGAGTAGGATCAGGGCTGCTCTGTGCAAAACCATTACAAAGAGCAGGTAAGTGTAAAATGTTTGTTATTTTTAAACAAAAAAAAGTACACGTATAAGGAAGAAGACTCATTTTAACCTGTTGGCGCTGGCAGCGCGCATATATGCGGCTGCTTAGTGGGTAGCCCTTAACATCAAGCAGCCGCATATATGCAGCCCTGTGTAAACAACTTACCACGCTGAGAGCACCCTTCCTGCACGCTCTCAGCATGCTGGTGGGGACCAGTAAGCTTCTGATGCATACTTACAAACAGGAGCTTTCCGGTCATGTGACAGCCAATCACATACATAATGTATAACTTAACCGGTTAACCAATTTCATACCAGGCACTAACGCCCCTTCCTGCCCAAGCCAATCAGACTTGGGCAGCTGTCGCTGTTTAAATGACAATTGCGTGGTCATGCTACTATGTACCCAAACAGAATTTTTATCATTTTGTTACCACAAATAGAGCTTTCTTTCGGTAGTATTTGATCGCCTCTGGGGTTTTTATTTTTTGCTATACAAATAAAAAAAGACCGAAAATGTAGGAAAAAAAATGTAAGCTTTTATTTTTTTTTCAGTTATAACATTTTGTAAATAAGTATGTTTTCTCCTTCACTGATGGGCACTGATAAGGCGGCACTGACGGGGACTGATAAGGCAGCACCAATGAGATGGCACCAATGGGGTGACACTGACGATGGGCACTGATATGTGGCATTGATTGGCACTGGTAGGTGGCACTGATATGCAGCACTGATGAGCACTCATGGTTGGCACTGGTGGTCACTGATTGGCACTGATAGGCGACACTGATGGGCACTGAAAGGCTACAATGTTTGGTACCTATGGGTGGCACTGATAGGCGGCACTGATGGGCGGCGCTGCTGGGCACTAATGGGCATTGCTACATGGCACTGACATGTGGCACTGATGGGTATCCCTGGTGCCACTGGCAGGGATTTTTTTTTTTTTTTTTAGTATGAATTTTTTTTTTTAAGTGTATTTTTTTGTGCGTGAACTCGAGAGAGAGGAGCCGGACTGCAGGAGTTGGGAGTAGGCAGACCCTCCCCCCGGAGGCAACCGCCATCCTTCTCCATGCCCCCGGTGGCAATGGCGGGTGTGAGGGGGGGCCTCCCACTCACCCCGCCCTACCTGCTCCACTTGGGAGCCCAACTGGGGCCCAACAGGAC
The DNA here is from genome assembly GCA_029574335.1 of Rana kukunoris. Classification (NCBI taxonomy): domain Eukaryota; kingdom Metazoa; phylum Chordata; class Amphibia; order Anura; family Ranidae; genus Rana; species Rana kukunoris. The sequence continues at coordinate 139,380,846 of CM056056.1, read as the reverse complement.
CCCAACGGGGCAGAGGGACTCCCCCTATGAGGGAGTGAGGGGGCCTAGCCCACCCAGCCAGCCCCGTAGGTCCTTCGCCTCTCTTTAGGAGACCGCATGGCCAAAGTGCGTGCGTATTAAACCAATTTTGTGTGCGTGCAAGTGTGGTGGTTTTTGTGGGGGGGTGGGCGTACTAAGCACAGGTGTACCTTGCATATCACACCCACCGGGAGCCGGGCTGAGACCACCAAACTCAATTCACATGTAGCCGAGACCGGGATCCGAACCCTTGGCTGCAGAGGTGAATGGCTTGTCAGCGCAGTGCCAATCGCGTTGAGCCACCACAGCTCTATCTGGCAGGGATTTTAATAGGCACTGGTTGGCAGCTGCCTGGGCATTGATTGGCAGCTGCCTTGGCACTGATTGGTATTCCCTGGTGGTCTAGGGGGCATACCTGGTGGTCCAGTGTGGGTGCCCATGCCTGGTGGTCCTGGGCGGCATGCTGGTGGTCCTGTGCAATGATCCGAGGGGGCTGAACTGATAAACTATCAGCACAAACCTCCCCCTGTCAGGAGAGCAGCCGATCGGCTCTCCTCTACTCGCGTCTACCAGACACGAGTGAGGAATAGCCGATCTGCGGGTTTTCCTGTTTACATTGTGATCAGCCGTGATTGGGCACGGCTGATCATGTGGTAAAGAGCCTCCGCCGGATCACCACATCACCAATCACTGCGATGCGCGCCCCCCCGGGCGCGCGGTGGCTGTTATCCTGCAGGACATCGGAATAAAGAGAAATTGCTGCTAAAGGGGCAGTGATTGGGCAGACTTTAGAGGCAAGACGGGAACAACAAATTTAGAAAAAATATATATATTTATTACAAAAGAATACAATTGATATAAGAAAGACCATATAGGATATATATAAAGTATAGAACAATATCCTCTGTGCATCGTAAATTATCGTCAACCAATAGACGTCCAGTCAGGATAATCAAACCACTTGCCGGACGTCAATTGACTATTGACCAGGCGGGAAGTGGTTAAGGACCGGCTCACGCGATATACGTCGGCAGAATGGCAGGTACGGGCAGATTAACGTACCTGTACGTCGCCTTTAAAACGCGGCATTGTGGGCGCACGCACGAGTGCTGTCGGCGGCGCACTCACGCGCCCGCTGCAATATCTGTTAGTGTAATCACTGGTCCCGCGGACTCGATGTCCGCAGGGATGCCCACGATCGTCTCACGGAGAGGAAGAACTGAGAAATGCTAATGTAAACAAGCATTTCCCTATTCTTCCCAGTGACAGGAACCACAGAGGTGATCACATACCACCAAAAGGAAGCTCTATTTGTGGGGGGAAAAAAGGACATCAATTTTGTTTGGGAGCCACGTCGCACGACTGCGCAATTGTCAGTTAAAGCTACGCAGTGCCGAATCGCAAAAAGTGCTCTGGTCTTTGGCCAGCCAAATGGTCCTACGCTGCAGTTAAAAAAAAAAAAAACTTTCCCCTATAAGACAATGAAATAATGTGCATTTCAGAGGATGCCTAAAATGTGATTTGTATCTTAGTACAGACTTCTGGGAAAAGCACACAAGCAGATGACATCCTGGGGTGTTTCACGTACTAACAGTGTACAGAATTCCTTCTGGTTGACATATTGCATGACATTCTAGAGAAAATTTATAGTGGCTGCAGACTGAAAATGTTTAAAATTTTTAATAACATCAAATTATGATATGGCTTGTGTAGAAATTGTATATGCTATATTATTTTTTGCTATTTTTTTCATAAAAGAGGCGTTACCTTATAAAAAGAGCTTTGTTAAAATAGTCGGAAACTACTTGGCAACCAGCAACTGTTTAAACAAGAAGCACTTTGGCCAGGAGTATGTAATGTACTGATGTACAGCGGTAAGCACTTTGTTATGTACAACACAATGTATAGAGTGCAGTTGTCGGCAGTATGTTTGATAGTGCCCCTTGTATTGCTCCTCAACAGGAGGAAAAAAAAAAGGCCAGTATTGATCTGGTATGAAGAGGAGGAAAAATGTCTAGTGTTGGTAATCGGGAAGAATGCTTTTTTTTTATGTGGCCAGCAGGAAAAAATTAAAGGGGTGTTCCAGCCAATATTTATGTTTATTAAAAGTCAGCAGCTACAAAAAGTGTAGCTGCTGGCTTTTAATAAACAGACACTTACCTGCTCCAGCGTTCCAGCGACGCGCCGGCTGGGGCTCTGCTCCTCTCCCCCTCCCCGGCCGGCGTCTTCATTGTCACTGTCACATTGACAGCTTTCGGCTTCACGGCCGGGCACCCACTGCGCATGCGCGAGCGGCACTGCACATGCGCGCGCAGCCCGGCGCCGTCCGATTGGACAGGAGATCGCCTAGGACCTGTCACGTGTCCTAGGCAATCGCCTACAGGGAGGGACTGCAGTAAAGCAATTAAGCTTAATCGCCTTACTAGCCCCTCGGCGGAAGGAGGAAGTAGGACAGGAAGTTTTGTGCAATTTTGTTCATTTCTGAACGTCTGTTCGTCAAGCAGACATGTTGCGCAATTGGGTTGTGCTAAGTTGACCCCAAAAAAATATAGAAATATGTTTGATTTATGTAACCAAAATACACTAGTCCAAAGTAAAGACATTTGTTTTTACTCTGTCAGTATCACCAGCAAAGCAGCTTTTAGTATTATCACATTATAAAGAAGAAGAGAATGTGCGCTGCTTTTCTTGATTTCAGAACATAACTCACGAATGTGCTCTTTCAAATCCGAACGCTAGTTTTACCAGACAAAACGCTTCCGGCTAGTCTTTTCTTCTGAGCATGCACGTTTGTACTGCAGTCTGATTGCTTGCTGTACACATGGTCGGACTAGGCACCATCAGACTCTTGTTGACGTAAAGTTTGTTCGTTTGCAGACCGAACTTTTTGTTCGATGAAACCCGAAAAAGTTTGTCCGATGGAGCGTACACACGGTTGGACTATTTTGAAAACTTGCTAATTTTGAAGTTTGTTGGCAAAAAGTCAGACTGTGTGTATGGGCCTTTAGAAGGTGAGAGGAAGAAATGCTCAGTATTGGTTAACCCTGATGCCATGTACACATGTCCCGTTTTCCCGTCCAAAAAAAAAAGGTGGTTTTTCCGACAGAATTCCGCTCAAGCTTGTCTTGTGTACACACGGTCACACCAAATTCCACTCCACATTCCAAAGCGCGTGACGTACAATGGCACTATAAAGGGGAAGTTCCATTCCAACGGCATCACCCTTTGGGCTGCTTTTGCTGATCTTGTGTTAGTAAAAGTTTGGTGAGAGACGCTTTGTGCTTTTCAGTCTTCCTGCTTTTCAGATCGTATTTTGCTGTTTAGTTGGTGCTTGTGGGTTTGTATCTGTCTTTCAGTGCATATAGTGAGCTTGTATCTGGTTTTCAGTGCGTTCTTGTCCACTTGTTTCTGATTTTCAGGTCGTTCTTCATAGGCCTTGCTGTTCAGTGCGTTCTGTTAGTTCGTTCTGACCAGCCGACCGTTTTCTAGCCATGTTGCAGGTACGTACTCGTTGTTGAGTTCGTGCTGTGCATAGGCTTGGTGTTGGGGTTCTTGCTTTGACCCAAGCTCAGTCCATGAACAGGGGGGAGGAGTTCATGGAAGAAGAATTGGTTTCTCCAGCGTGACCACTTCTGTCATATGCCTTTGCTGCGGGAGATCCAGGAGAATAATCCTGATGACTTCAGGAATTCTCTCCAGATGACGGACCCCGTTTTTCACCGTCTATTGCCTTTGCTGTCCCCTTATATCATGAAGCAGGACACCTGCATGCGGCAAGCCATCACTCCTAAGCAGAGGCTAGTCGCCACGTTGCGGTACTTGGTGACAGGGAGAAGTCTGCAGGACCTGAAGTTCACAACAGGCATCTCCCCCCAGGCTCTGGGGATCATTATGCCAGAGACCTGTTCTGCCATCATACAATTCCTGCAGAAGGACTATATTAAGGTAAGTTTTCTCCTATAACATCACATTCTATGTATGCTAATATATTGTATGTCTTTCTTCATTCCCTAATTACCATGATTGTAATATGCTGTGAATGTCCCCTTTGTCCCCATGCATGCTGTAAGCTTTTAATGCTCATTTTTTGGCCTACATGCATATTTCCCTTCACTGACCTCTCCAGCATGCTATTATATGTATGCCCATACACACCTAGCCTAGTCACTTAACAATATATTTTATCAGCTCCATTGTAGTACTTTACACCCCCCCCCCCTTTTAAAATGTCTACAAATGTTTTGTACTCATTAAATTCAGGCAGAGTGGCAGGGTCTTTTTTTCTGAGGGCCCAAACTCAGCTAGAACCCCCCCCCCCTTAACCACTTGAGACCCGCGCTGTAGATAAAAGACGTCCACAGCGTGGCTCTCAAGTGCTGGGTGGACGTCCCTGAACATCCTGCTATTTATATTCCCTGCACGTGCCGCCGCGGGGAAATACTGTGCCCGGCGTGTCACGTGATGCCGATGCGCGTGCCTGGCGGCCGCGATGTCCGCCACGTACCCGCGATCGGCAGTGACAGAGCAAGGACGTGGAGCTCTGTGTGTAAACACAGAGTTCCACATCCTGTCAGGGAGAGAGGAGACCGATGCTGTGTGTCCCTTGTACATAGGGGCACAGATCGGTCACCTCCCCCAGTCAGTCCCCTCCCCCCCACAGTAAGAATCGCTCCCAGGGAATACATTTTAACCCCTTCCTCGCCCCCTAGTGTTAACCCCTTCCATGCCAGTCACAGTTATATAGTAATCCGTGCATATTTATAGCACTGTTTGCTGTATAAATGTACATCCCAAAATAGTGTCAAAAGTGTCGGGTATGTCCACCGCAATATCGCAGGCCTGACAAAAATTGCAGATTGCCGCCATTACTAGTAAAAAAAAAAATCATCATAAATCTATCCCCTATTTTGTAGGCGCTATAACGTTTGCGCAAACCAATCAATATACGCTTATTGCGTTTTTTTTTATTTTTTTTACCAAAAATATGTCGAATACGTATCGGCCTAAACTTAAAAAAAAAAATGGGGAGATTATTATAACAATAAGTAAAAAAATATTGTTTTTCTTCAAAATGTTCTGTCTTTTTTTTTTTTTTATCAAATACCACCAAACGAAAGCTCTATTTGTTGGAAAAAATTATAATTTGGGTACAGTGTTGTATGACCGCGCAATTGTCATTCAAAATGCGTCAGGGATGAAAGCTGAAAATTGGTCTGGGCAGGAAGGGGGTTTAAGTGCACAGTAAGGAAGTGGTTAAAATGTCTACAAATGTTTTTGTTCTCATTAAATTCAGGCAGAGTGGCAGAGCCTTTTTTTTTTTTTTAAGGCCCAAACTCAGCTAGAACACCCCCCCCCCCCTTAAAATGTTTACAATGGGCTATCAGCGGGGGTGAGGAATCTGATCAGTGGGCCTTATATTTTTGTCTTTAAATACTCCTTCAACTAAATGTTATACTGATGTTGGCCAAGAATGTTTTTGTATAGCCTGCTTGCAATGTTATGTGCAAAAGTACTGATATTATTTTTTTCTGGTTTGACTTCACAGTTTCCTTCAATGCCACAGGAATGGCAGAGCGGTGGGACTTTCCTAATTGCGGAGGTGCAATAGATGGGAAGCACGTCCACATCGTGCCACCACCCCATTCGGGTGTCATACTATTATAACTGTAAGGGGTTTAATAGTATAGTGTTGATGGCAGTGGTTTTGGCACAATATGAGTTTCTTTATGTAGACGTGGTGAAGAACGGCCGGATGTCGAATGGTGGAGTCTTTGCCCAGACAGAGTTTTTCCCCGATGTCTCCAGAGGGGTGGCCTGGCATTGCCACCTGATGAAGACAACGTGGAAGGACTCCCATTTGTGTTCATCACAGATGAAACCTTTGGTCTGGGAGAACATCTGATGAGGCCATTCCCCCAAAGGACCCTCACCCCGAAGAGGAGGGTTTTTAACTACCGGCTGGCCAGAGCCAGAAGAGAGGTGGAGAATGCATTTGGCATAATGGCCAGCCGGTTCCACCTGTTCTTGACAGCTATAAATATGGCGGAGTATAAACTCAAACATATCGTGCTTGCATGTTGCATACTGCACAATTATCTTCACAAAAATGCACTCAATTATGGGGCCTCCAGACACTACCCTGACGGCCCTGGAAGCTGGCTGTCCTGGTTTGCCCCCCCAAAGCGCCTGTGATGCGAGACAAAATTATCTTGAATATTTTACGGGTAGGGCGGCTATTGTTATGCCAGAAAATATGACAATTTTTTTAATAAAAAAAGTGTTTATATCTGAAATCATCTTGAATTGCTTTATTGCCCGTGTTTCTTTTAGCTGTCTCCTAGGTTCTCCTAGCCACTTAAGGACCTGCTCATGACTATATACGTGCTTTTTTTAAAGATGGATATCTCGGCAACTGCAGCAATGCTGCCACAACTGATATATCCATTTTACTGTGAGCGGTCCTGTAAACGATAACTGTGGTCTCAGCGGCAGATTCACCACGAAATCACCATCATCGGCGGCGGGAGAGGGCCCCCCTCCCGCAGCTCTCCCGCACCCTCGCTTACCGTAGCCGTCGGTAGGGGCGGAGGCGATCGAGTCCTCTCCTCTCCTTGGCTGGGATACAAGTGAGGGCAAGATGGCCCCCACCCATCCCCATAGCAAAGCAGGGCAGAAGTAATGTCAAAATGTCTCTTCCGCCCATGCTTCTTGGATGCAAAATAAAAAATAACCAAAAATGTAAGTCTAAATATGAGATCTGAGGTCTTTTTGACCCCAGATCTCATATTTAAGAGGACCTGACATGCTTTTTTCTATTACAAGGGATGTTTACTTTCCTTGTAATAGGAATAAAAGTGATCCATTTATTTTTATTTTTTTCAGTGTAAAAAATAATAAAATAAATAATAAAACAAAAAAATTGCGTGCAGAAGCGAACGCATACCTCCTCTGTAGCTCGAAAGATGCAACCTATAGACTTTTTTTAAACGTCGCCTATGGAGATTTTTAAGGGTAAAAGCTTGACGCCTTTCCACGAGCGGGCGCAATTTTGAAGCGTGACATGTTGGGTATCATTTTACTCGGTGTAACATTATCTTTCACAATATATAAAAAAATTGGGCTAACTTTACTGTTGTCTTATTTTTTTAATAAAAAAAAGTGATTTTTTTTTTTCAAAAAAAGTGCGCTTGTAAGACCGCTGCGCTAATACGGTGTGACAAAAAGTGTTGCAATGACCACCAGTTTATTCTCTAGGGTGTTAGAAAAAATATATATATAATGTTTGGGGGTTTTAAGTAATTTTCCTTAAAAAAAAAACAGTTTGTTTTGTAAACGCCAAATCTGAAAAACAGCCAAGGTCCCTAAGTGGCTAGTGCACTTGTTGTGCCAAGTGGTTTTTACTTTATTTATTAACCCCCATTGTCACTGTAAACACCAAATGTAAAAACAATGGTATTGAGCATTGAAATAATAAGCCACACATAGTTGAGTATAAAAAATAAAGTTCAATGCTTCCAAGCATGCGTCGACTTGATTCTGAGCATGCATGGATTTTTAACCAATGGTTTTGCTATCGGTTAGGTATCCATCAGTTAAATTTAAAACAAGTTTGCTTTTTTTAACCAATGGATAAATAACTGATGGCGCCCACACACGATCGGTTAGTTCTGATCGTGTGTATGCGGCCTTAGGATTTTTGCATAAACAGGCATGTTTTAAAACATAACCTACATAACTCTGGAACTTGCAAAGTTCAACATTGAAAAACTGAGGGCAATATCAGACATTATAGTGCATCCAAACTGTCTTGATCTTGCCTTCAGCAGATGGGGTGATGTCTCCCTGAAAAAGCCAAATTTTGATAATTCACAAAAATTGAGATACAAAATTGGGATTTCCTTTCACCTACTTGAGTCGGCTATGACTAAGCATTAGTTTCAGTGCGAAACGCATCCGCAGTCGGGTTTTACTTTATTTTGCTGTGACTTGTAGTGCTGTCCTTTTTTTTAATAAAGGCTGCAATTTGTTCGGAGTGCGGCTATCCAGAGACAATTTTTTTGTTCCTGCTTTTCTAAGTGCATTGCCTGCACCTGAGTTGTCTGCAGCGGAAGATATTCATCTGGGTTCCCATCTGGAGCGGCTATTCCCTTTCCAGTTGCGAGGAAGGGCTTGCACCCACAAAACACATACATTGATATCCCGTGATGGAAGATAGCACATGTTGACACACTGTGTGCATCTTCAAAATTTGGCTGGAAGAAATTTCGTAAAATATGTGGAAATAGGGCATAACAAAACAAAAGGGGGAGAACTTTGTGGTTCTTTATATTCGCCCCAATACATCAATCATGTTTTTAAATTTTTGTTCAATAACATTGAGATTATTCCTCATGATGTCTAGTTCCCAACTACACACCATGAGTTCCTGGATTAGTATATGTGCATTAGCACTTGTGAAATGAGGAGTTTCTTGTTCCCCAACATGCACATCACCTAAAAAAAAACAAAAAAAAAACATGAATTATAAATATGCAGGCCTACATCTCTTATCTGATGGTGTCAGACACTGACCTGTTGTGGTGACAATTTCCACCACTTCATCCTTCTCTCCTCCATCCACATCTTCATGTTGGGGTTCTCTCTGGTCCCCTTCTTAAAGAGGTGTGGGGTTCCTGGTGTCCTCATATGTCCTGAGTCTTTTGCTAATGAGATGTCAGATATCCAGAGTCTATGAGAATGAAACAAAAGGTATACTTAGCACACAGATTTTTGAGGCTAGAAATAGGAATAGGAAACATTGCTTGGAAGTGGGGTACAATTGTCTGTTTTGGCAGAGTTCCAAGCTGAAGACATGATTTTTTCCTTACCAAAGCTGGAATACTTACCTTTTTGGGACAAGTTACACACATGGAGACACCCCAAGTATCCACTGGAGCACCTGTGTTGAACACCCTAAAAAGGTTGTTCTGGTGTCCCACACTAGTACTCCTGAGTCCAGATGTGTAAACAGCTTCTGTGTGTTCTCTCCTTACACTGAATGCATTTCATTCTAGTTACAAACACATCTAGACAACAATGTCATAAAATTATTTTAATACAAATAGGCATGACCAAATGTAGTTAACCCTGTATCTGCCAAAAACATTGTATGTAGTGGGCGAACAATGTTTACTACGACCGATTACTGGGCCCACTAACCTGAAAGTTGCAATTTTAAACTGTCCAACAGTAAAGAAAAGCACATGGAGCAACATGCAAGTAATACTCATAATAGGAACACAGGACAAATACTTACTTTTTTTTAAAGCATTTTCTTGATCCTTCTGTACTGGTCATGCTCCCTCAATTTCAGGTCTGACCAGCATTTCCTCAATTGCTCCTTGGATCGTCGTACCCCAAAATTCCTGTGCAGACTTCTCACAACTTTAGACACGATCTTGGCCTTTCTCACATTAGGGATGGTGTACGGCTTATGCGTCCCATCATAGTCGGTCCTCCTCAAGATGTCCGCCATCTCTACAAAGGACATATTTGAGGCCTTATGTCTCCTCCTGGAACAGGCCTTTTTTTGCTCCGGGCTTTCCTTGCCATTAGTGGAATTATCAGCCACCTGCTGTGTCTCCGCCATGTCTCTCCCACTGCATGCCGAAAGAGACGGGGCGGGTAATATGCTAGAAAGAACGTCAGGGGTGGGGCGGCGTGTGCGAAGTTTCTGCGCAGTGTATATAAAGCTAACACTCATGTGGCGTATCTACGTTCTCTGTGTGTGGAGAAAGGAGTAAGCATCAAACGTGAGACTGAAGGTAACATTTTAACTTGGGTCATCAGTGGCCTATACTGCTTCTAGATTGAGGCCTATATTGGGATAAGATTAGGAGAGTTTAGCCTGACATTAGTATTTTTTGTCTGCCTGTTTTGTGGGAAACCAAAACCCCCCCCCCCCCCCCATAAAATTAAAACAACGAGGAAGGCAGCGATGGAGAAACTGCTGCAATTTCTAAAGACGCAGGCCCAGGACGCAGACATCAAGTTTGTGGACAAGAAAATTGGGAACTTGAGGGACACATACAGGAAGGAGCGTAATAAGGTCCTGGAATCACTTGAAGTCAGGAGCAGCAGCAGAGGATGTGTATGTACCCAGTCTGTGGTACTACAATAAATTGCCCTTTCTAGACAACCAGATTGAAGTGAGGCCACCCCAGCTGAGGCTTCCAAGGACTAGCCTGAGCCTTCCATCCTGGAAGACGTGTATACGCCCAGCTGAAGCCAGGTATAGTATTTTTCCAAAGATTTATTGTCCTAAAATTAATGATGTAAAATAGATGTTAATAGGGTTGTCCCGATACCACTTTTTTGAGACCGAGTACAAGTACCGATACTTTTTTTCAAGTAGTCGCCGATACCGAATACCAATACTTTATTTTTTTTTATTTTTTTTAATGTCATGTGACAGGCAGCAGTATTATTATTTTTTTTTTACTTTTACAGTGATTTATTTTTTTTATTTTTAGGGGGGCAGGGTGGATGTCTGTGTCTTTATTATTATTATTAACATTTTGTTTTATTTATTTTTAAAAAACATTTATTGCAATTTTTTTTTCTCTTAACAGACCCCTGACATCTCCCCTTTAACACAGAGAAAGGGACTAGGGAAGCAGATTCCCCAGTCCCTTTCTCTGCAGCCTCAGCTGAAATGAATGGAGAAGCTCCTCTCCATTCATAAACTGAAGCATCGTAATCACAGGTTACGATGCTCAGTTATATGAATGGATGGAATCAGTGATCACTCACTCCATTAATTCGGAAAAGTTAGGAGCTGGGTTTAGCGGCTCCTACCTCTGCTCTCCCCCCTGACAGATTGAGGGGGGAGAGCAGCCTGGAGGGGGAGAGCGGACACATGGACAGGGGGGAGAGCTGACATCACGGGGGAGAGTGGCATGGACAGGGGGGAGAACAGACATCACGGGGGATAGCGGCATGGACAGGGGGAGAGCGTACATCGCGTAAAATACATCAATAACGCACCCTTGTTATGGCTTGAGTCACGTGACCTCACACACTGACACCACCTCCCGGGGGGAACTGCCTTCCTGTACGTCTTGAGCGGGGTCTTGCGCGGAGTCCTGAACGGCGTCCTACACGGCCTCTACTTCTCCTTCTACCTCCATAGGCTCCGGCTCGTTCACAACTCCAGGACCCGACGACTTCACCAACACCCGGAGTCCCCGCACGGCCGCCATCTCATCGGCCAGACTTGGTAGGCGAGGCGAGCGATAGCACACAGACGTCCCGCCTTCCTCCCGGCGGTCATAGAGCGCGAGCTGCCCCGGCTAGACAGAACTCAGCACATGACCCGCAGGTGAAGGGGCGGCGGCGGCCATCTTGGTGGCGGAGTGGTCTTCACGCTCGTTTAAAAAAAAAAAAAAGTATTCTATTCTGGTATCGGGAGTATATGCGCGAGTACAAGTACTAGCGCAAATACTCGGCATCGGTCCCGATAGCGATACTAGTATCGGTATCGGGACAACCCTAGATGTCAATATTGACAACAAATTAATGTTTGAACAAAAAGTGTTTTACATATCAATAGATATGCCAATCAATAGATAGTAGTGGTTAAAAATGATTGGGACAAGAATGAAAAATGCTGGGGTCAGAATGAGAGTCTTTGCTATTTATTAACATTCAATTTGCAATAGTCATGAGCTGAAAATTGTGTGTGATTGATGTCCCTTTTTTTTGTTTATACACAGGAAGAGCTCAGCCAGGGTGAGGGTTTGGAAAGTGGCAGGCAGGAGGAGGCAGGGGGAAGTGGCAGCCAGGAGGTGGCCGAGCCCAGTGGCAGCCAGGAGGTGCCCGGGCCCAGTGGCCTCACCAAATCCCAGGTGCCTCCCCTCCGCCTTCGAACAAAAAGGCCCAAGAGGGGTAAGGACCTGGATGAGTCAGCACTTGCCCTCATTCGGGATGCACATGCGACCCTCAGAGAACCCCCCAACGGTTCAAGAGGGCTATGCCTGCCTAGTCACTGCCAAAATGCAAGACATGGAGAAGAGCCAACACCTCCTCTGTGAAAACCTAATTGTAAAGGCTCTAAATAAGGGGTTGATGGGCCAACCAACACCAAATACTGACCTTTATGAGTTACCCATCCTGCTTCTCCTCCTCCTGCCACAAGTCCACCTCCAGAGCCACAGCATCCAAGGAAGCGTGCAGAGAAGGCTGCAGGGAATGCTGCAAGGAAGACAAGAAAGTGATGGCCTGGGTTCAGTCTGGTCTGACAGAAGACTCGGGTAGTACCACAGACTGGGGACATATATATCATCTGCTGCTGTTCCTGATCTCTCTGAGTACAGGACCAGATTGTGCTCCCTATTGTATATACTTCTCAAGCTCCCAATTAACATTTTTTAAATACATTGGCCCGGATTCACAAAGCACTTGCGCCGGCGTAAATTAAATTGCGCCGACGTAAGTGCAAATGTGCGCCGGCGTATCTGTGCGCCCGAGTCACAAACCAATATACGCCTAAACACTGGCCACCCTACGCCGACGTATCTTACTTACCCCGGCGTAACGTGGGCGCATTTTTCTTCTGGACGCATGTTGCTGCTCCCATTGATTCAAATATGCAAATGAGAGAAATACGCCGATTCATGAACGTACGTGCGCCCCGCACAGGCTCTACGCAACGCGCGTAAGTTTTCCATCCGGCGTAAAGTTACTCCCCATAAAGGAGGTGTAGATCTGCACCAGGGAACTCAAGTCTACATATTTTACGTAGGACGTAGGTCTGGCTGGGCGTAGGTTATGTTAACGGCGTACACAGTGATCCGGCATATCTTAGGCAGTTGTTCCGACGTGGTTGTGAGCATGCGCATGGGGATACGTCCATGTCTCGATGCATGCGCAGTTCGTTTTAAGTACATGTCTGGCGCCCGGCCCATCATTTGCATGGGGTCACACTTCATTAGCATTGATCACGCCCACTTCCACCTACTTCCACTTACGCCAGCCTGCGCCTTCGAAATGTACGCTACACCAGCGCAGAGTTGGGAGCAATAGCTTGCTGAATTCAGTGCATGCCTCTCTGCGCTGCGCTGTGCCGGCATAGCGTACTATGGGCCAGATTCAGCAAGACTTGCGCTGGAGTAATTCGATATGCGCCGCGTAACTGTGAAGATGCGCCGTCGTTTCTATGTGGCCATACCCACCAAACTAGATGCGACAGAAAACGGGCCATTTCCGATCGGCTTAACTTTCCGACGCCAGAGTCTCGTCAGCGCATAATTTCGCTTGGCGCATCAGTCGCGTCTATTGATTTCCCCTGCAAATATGCAAATGAGGGAGTTTTTCCGATTCGCAAACGGATTAGCACCATACGCTGGCTACATGCGCCGCGCATATGTCGTCCGTCCGGCGCAAAGTTATTTCTACAAATAGCTGCTTTATCTTTACTCCAGACGGCCACAGGTCAGCAGGAGAGCAGCTACAGCAGCGTTACCGACGATAAGAGCTAGCTGAGCACCCCCACTTGCAGGACAACACCTCTGTCCATGCTTGTCTGTCAACTTTTACAGCCATGGAGGAAGACATCATAGGTCTCCATAGCCGAGATGACGGCTGACAGCTCCTGGCCTTTAGAGTTCAGCTTTCTCCTGTGTGTTTGCGGGGAACAGGAGCAGCCATCTCAGAACAAAAGTAACTTCACTGCGGGGAGGGGGAACAGGATATACTTTAGTGCCGGAATGGCGCATCTACGGGCGCATTTAAACGCCCAACGGAACGCATTGCGCTGTCGTTTCCAAGGAAGTGGTGCCGACGGAAGTTGTGATGCTCCGTGGATGATGCGCTGAACGTAAGCCTCTGTGCTGGGCTCCGCCCATCATTTACATATGATCACACCCACTTCCACTTGCGTCGGGTTACGCCAGCGCATTATCGTTACTCTGGCGCAAGTTTACGCGCAACTGCTATGTGAATAACAGTACTTGCGCCGAAAGTGTCGACGGAGTAACGTAAATGAGAAACGTTACTCCAAAGTAAAGAAGCGCCCATCTACCTGAATCTGGCCCTATGTGTGCGATACGCCGGCGTAAATATGCGCCCATCTCTGTGAATCCGGGCCTTAATGTCTGCCCTGTGGTCCAAAGGCTTCGCAAATTGCAGCAGTTTCTCCAGCTTTGCCTTTCTCTTTATTTTTTTATGAGCCAGAATAAATATAATTTATTTTTACAGTAAATACTTGCCTATGTGTTTTGATTAATATACCCCTGCATAGTTTATAGAAAGAAAATCTATATTAATCAATGCAACAGCTATCGTAACGCCTGTCCTCAGTTCACTTATTAACTAAAATACGTTACTGCTAACTATGACTTCCTATAATTTTGTATGTACTTATATCAAGTCTGTTTTGTACCACCTTTTGTACTCAATAAAAAAGTTTGTTTGTGAGTAGGCAGGTACATTTCAGAAATACAATGGGATACCAACCAACCTTCTTGAGGTAAAAAAAAATACAAGATAATATTGTTGACACACCAAAATAAAAAACAAATATATGGAGATCACTAAAAAATATTTTTAAATAACATTATTATGGAGATCTGGCTTTAAAAAACAAAAAGAATATTCATGAGATCACGAGACATAATAAATAAATACATTTGTAAGAACTCTGTGTGAATATTATCAGGAAAACAACTTCATTATTGTAGCATTATAAAGAAGAAAATAATGCATTAAACGATGCAATAATTTGCAGCGTGACGAATGTGCTATTTCCATTACGGACGCTAGTTTTACCAAAACCAGCGCTCTCATACTTGATTCTCGTTTTTTTGCACGTTGAAATTGCATACAGATGAACGGTTTTACCGCAAGGATTTTTTCCTGACGGGAAAAAAGAGATCCTGCTGGAAACAGTCCAATGGAGCATACACACGGTTGGGTTTCCTGGCCAAAAGCTCTCATCTGCATTTTTCTGACGGAAAAAAACGCTTGTGTGTATGGGGCATCAGACAATGGTCAGTGGAAGAAAATGCTTGATATCAATAGGGAGGTAAAGGGTGCACTATTTGTCAGTGGGGGAGGGGGACATTGGTGGGGGGGGGGGGGCACTGGTTCTCTGTGGATGGTACAGGGGGCACTGATACTCTGCTGGCTAGAGCTGATGTTGTGTATGGGGGTTAGGCATTAAAGCTCATGGGGGGGGCACTGATGATCTGTAAAGAAAGGGGACACTGTTGCTCTGAGGAGACATTTGGGGGGTATTGATGCTCTCCAGAAGAATTACATACCTCTCAACAGTCCAGGATTATGCAGGAATGTCCTGCTTAGTCAGCTGTCCCATTACAGTGGATTTGTCCTACAAAGACTCTGCCCCATACACATTGTTTTTGCAGTGCATTTATATGAAAATCAACACACTGTGGGGTAAATTGTGCTGGGAGTCTGAACTGAGGGAGTGGTCTGTAGTGAGAAGGGGCTGAGGGGAGGGGGGTCTGTACTGGAGTACGCTTTACTGAGGGGGTCTGGCTGGGAGGAGGGGTCTGCACAGGGGGGTAGGCTGGGAAGGGCTCTGCGCTGAGGGGAATTTTAGGGCTTTTGGTTATGCTCTGTACATTAGCCTGTGTGTTATGTACATCTGAGCCCTTACATACTCCTGGCCTCTAAACTCTGTGTCAAGTAGTCGCGGCCCTTGCACTCTGTGTGTTCCGCACCTCTGCACTTTGTTCATCTTGCACTCCTGACCATTGCACTCTGTAACATGCACTCTTGAGCCCTGCAGTCAGTGCGTTGTGCACTCCTGAGCCCTGCAGTCTCTGTATTATGCACTCTAGCCCTCTTGTACTCTCTGCATTACACAGTTTAGACTCCTGCACTGTGTTGTGCTCTCCTGAGCCCTGCACAAAAGATACTGTGTTTTACCTTTCATAGTCCTGACCACTGCACTCTGTACACTGGGCTTTATATGACATACTTCTAACTACCGCACTTTAAGTACAACAGAAGTTCTTTAAAGGTAGGCTGTGTACAGAAAAAGCATATGTAAGGCAAGCGTTTAACTTATTAACCACTTCCCTACGGCCGTACGACTATATGCGACCGCAGGGTGGTTCTAAATCTCTGGGCTGCCGTGTTTTCATGGCAGCCCCTTTCTTTGTTCCCAGCGCGCGCTCCAGAGCGCGCAGCGGGGAACTTGTGTACTGGCCGTGTCCCTCGGACACAGCCAATAACAGATCGCCGCGAGCGGCCAATCAGAGTGGCCGTTTGCGATGCGATCTGTGCAGTGAATGAGAGATGATCTCATATGTAAACATATGAGATCATCTCTCATTGCCGGCTCTCACAATGACAGCGTCCTGTCAGGGAGAGAGCAGACCGATCTGTGTTCCTAGTACATAGGGACACAGATCGGTCACCCCCCCTCCCCCCACAGTTAGAACACAATGCAGGATACACATTAACTCCTTCCTCACCCCCTAGTGTTAACCCCTTCCCTGCCAGTCACATTTATACAGTAATTAGTGCATATTTATAGCACTGATTGCAGTATAAATGTGAATGGTGCCAAAAATGTGTCAAAAGTGTCCGATGTGTCCGCCATGATGTCGCAGTCGCAATAAAAATCGCAGATCGCCGCCATTACTAGTAAAAAAATAAATAATAAAAAATAATAATTCTGTCCCTTATTTTGTAGGCGCTATAACTTTTGCGCAAACCAGTCGCTTATTGCAATTTTTTTTTTACCAAAAATATGTAGAACAATACGTATCGGCCTAAACTGATTTTTTTTTTTTAAATTGGGCTATTTTTTATAGCAACAAGTAAAAAATATTGTATTTGTCAGCAGGTTTGATTTTTGGCTGTATACCTGCTGATCGTCTGTGGCCAATCATAGTACTGAGTTCTTTGTTTACAAACACACAGATCACCAAACACAGAACAGTGATCTAGCTGTGTCCTCTCCCTGAAATCAAATTAAGGCAGCCAGATCCTGTGAGTAAAAGCAGCACGCATACACTTGTTAGGCACACAGTTAACCCTTGATTGCCCCTCTGATCACCCCTGTCACCCTTTAGTGTCATTGGTACAGTATACAGTATTATCACTGATTACTGTATTTGTGTCACTAGCGATATCGGTGCCAGTGTCAGCTCCAGATTGGCCACCACCCTGTCACAGTCACACTATAAGTCACTGATTATTTCCAATACTAGCATAGCGTCTATAGCTGCATAAATTCCAGTAAATATACACTATAGTTTTTACACACTATAACTTTCACAAAAAAATAATTATGATACACTTATTGTGATTTTTTTTTTTTTTTTAACCAAAGACATATAGCAGAATACATTTTGGCCTGAATTTATGAAGACGTTTTATTTTATTAGATATGTTTTACAACAGAAAGTTGAAAATATATTTTTTTTTTCAAAATTTCGTTTTTTTTTAATTTTATTTTTCATATAATAAAAAAATCATTAAAACAGTGTTGATCAGGAGCTGTAGTGGCTCAACGCGATTTGCACTGCGCTGACAAGCCATTCACCTCTGCAGCCAAGGGTTCGGATCCCGGCCTCGGCTACATGTGAATTGAGTTTGACTCAGACCAGGACCTGGCTGCAGCTCAGGTCCCTGGTTCTGTTTTATCTGCAGATGTGGACCAGGACATTCCTTGTGAGGAAGACCCCTCACTTGGGTCAGTGCATGACAAGGCACTTGTCAGTGTGCTTATCAATGCTGTAAGGGACTCCCTTAACCACTTAAGGACCGCCGCATGTACATTTACGTCGGCAGAATGGCACCGACAGGCACATCAACGTATATATACGTTGGTGCCTTGGGGGGATCGGGGGTCCCCCCCCGTACATGCGGCGGTCCGCGCGGCTACAGGAGCGATCCGACAAGAGGGGGCGGCTATTCGTTTTTGTCCGCCCCCTCCGGATCGCTCTCAGCCAATGCGCGCGCTCCCCCTGCAGTGCACTTCCTCCTCCTGTGTAAACACAGGGAGGAGGAAGCGACGTGATCTCTCCCTCGGTGGTTTTTTCAACCACCGCTGAGGAGAGATCACAACACAAGTAAGTCTGCACAACACTACACTGCACCTACACTACACAAAAAACACATTTAACCCCCGCGATCGCCCCCCCCCTCCCCCCTGTCACAGTGTCACTGAATGCAGTAATCATACATGTATGATTACTGTATTTAGTGTCAGTGTGACAGGCAGTGTAAAAGTCAGTTAGTGTTAGGTTCAGGGTAGCCCTGTACCCCCCCCATATAAAGTTTTAACCCCTTGATCACTGCCCTAGTTAACCCTTTCACTCCCTATTGCCAGCGTCACTAAGCGATCATTTTTCTGATCGCTGTATTAGTGTCGCTGTTCCCGCTAGGTAGCTAATTTTTTTTTTTTATTGCGATTTTTTTTTTTTTTTACTAAAGACATGTGGCTAAATAAATTTTGGCCTAAATGTTTGACTAAAATTTAGTTTATTTGATTTTTCTTATAACAAAAAGTAAAAAATATTGATTTTTTTTTTTCAGAAATGTCGCTCTATTTTTGTATATAGCGCAAAAAATAAAAATCGCAGAGGCGATCAAATACCACCAAAAGAAAGCTCTATTTGTGGGAAGAAAAGGACGCAAATTTTGTTTGGGAGCCACGTCGCACGACCGCGCAATTGTCTGTTAAAGCGACGCAGTGCCGAATCGCAAAAACCCCTTTGGTCATTTGGCAGCATATTGGTCCGGGTCTTAAGTGGTTAAGCTGGATAGTTCAGCTGAGGCTTCCGCTGAAGGCTCGGTCTTTTTTGGATCACACAAATCAGACCGTGGAAAGTTTTTTCCTTATGTGCCCTTCTTTGATAAATTAATTGATACAGAATTGGAAAAGCCGCAGAAGGCTTTTGTAGTCCCTCACCACCTGGCAGTTCGGTACCCCTTTGAGGAGAGCCTCTTAAAGTGGGCTTCTCCTCCGGTGGTGGACCCTCCGGTTGCCCGGTTAAATAAGGTAACCACTCTCCCTATAGAGGGAACCCCTGCTTTTAAGGATCAGACTGATAGGAGATCCGAAGCACTGACCTGTTCCATGTTTACCATGCTGGGGTCTGCCTTGCGGCCTATTGTGGCCACTACCCTGGCGTCTCAGACACTCACTGAATGTGTACAAATTTTGCACCAGACTGTGGGGGAGCACAACTCCCTCCTGAAGTTATTAGGCTAGCAAACCATTTGGTCCAGGGCCTTGTATATGTCTGTGATGCTTCACTGGATGCAGCACCCTTGATGTCCAAGGCTTCTGTTTCGGCGGTGGTTTTTCGCCGCCTCCTCTGGTTGAAATGCTGGTCTGCTGACAAAGCCTCTAAAAAAGCCCAAGCGGATTTATCCTTCAAAGGAGGGAAGAGCACTCTCCTCCCTCAGTTCACAAAGGGGAAGGAGCCCCGCCGTAAGCCGGGTCCTTCCTTTCCCACGCAGAAGCAGTATTTCCGTCAGTCAGGGTCCATGGGTAAACCCTCCCAGACCGACAAGAGCTCTGCTGGGGGACAGAAACGTCCCTGGGTGCGTAAGCCAAACAAACCATCGTCCAAACCCCCCTGCTCTCCGACCAATGGGTCTGCGAGGTGGTCTCTTCGGGGTACAAGATAGAGTTTTTCCTATCCCCCTAACAGATTCTTTCCCTCAAGTCTCCCTCTCCTCCCGGCTCGTCAGGCTGCCCTGTTGGGGGCAGTACAGGACTTGCTAACTTGCGGGGTAATTTTACCCATTCCGCAGGAGGGGAGGTTTCAGGGATTTAATTCTAAGCTGTTTGGGGTCCCAAAGAAGGACGGGGTCCGTCCCATTCTGGACCTCAAGGCCCTAAATGCCTTTGTGAAGGTGAGGAAGTTTTCCATTCGTTCTGTGGTAGCTGCGCTCCATCCGGGGGACTTTCTGGCGTCCTTGGTCATCAAGGATGCATACTTGCATGTCCCAATTTGCGCAAGTCACCAGAAGTTTCTGCGCTTTGCGACCGGGGAGGACCACTATTAATTTGTGGCCCTTCCTTTTGGCCTAGCGTCGGCACCAAGAGTTTTCACCAAGGTGCTCGCACCGATCCTAGCTTTGCTGAGACAGCGAGGCATTGCCATTGTGGGCTACTTAGACGATCTTCTTCTGAGAGCAGCTTCTGGCTCAGAATTAGAGGATGTGTCTATAGCCAGCCAGACCCTCCAAGAATTTGGGTGGGTGTTGAACGTTCAGAAGTCGGTCCTAGTTCCAACTTAGCGCTTGCAATATCTGGGGTTGATTCTGGACTCCTCGGAAGCGAGGGTCTTTCTACCCCTGGAGAAATTGAAGACCCTTCAGTCTGCAGTGAAAGTGTTGGCATCCCAAAAATGGTCGTCTCTCCATTTTTGCATGCAAGTTCTGGGCCTCACGGTAGCCTCGTTCGAGGCAGTACCATATGCCCAGTTCCACACTCGAGTATTGCAGAAGGAGATCCTGTGCAAATGGAACAAATCTTCATTGTCTCTGGATCGCCAGAATCGGGTCAGCCTGCTGGTCAGGGTCTCTCTGAATTGGTGGCTGAGATCCACAGCTCTTCGGTCCGGGAAGTCGTTTCTTCCCTTCCAGTGGACGGTGATTACAACGGATGCCAGCCTCACAGGCTGGGGGGGCGTCTAGGGGATCCAGTCGGCCCAGTGTCGCGGACTTTAGAGCAATCCCCTCTGCCGATCAATGTCCTGAAACATGGGCAATCAGACTATGCCTCTCCTTGTGGTCGAGGAGGATGCAAGGTCGCCCAATCTGGATCCAGTCGGACAATGCCACAGCGGTGGTTTATGTCAACCATCAGGGGGGAACACAGAGCTCGGCTGCAGCATCCGAGGTCGCTCACATCCTAAGATGGGCGAAAAGAAGCGTGTCAGCTCTGTCGGCCATCTAAATTCTGGGCGTAGAAAACTGACAGGCAGACTACCTGAGTCGCCAGATGCTGGACCAGGGAGAATGGTCATTGCATTCGGAGGTGTTTCAACTCCTTTGCAGGAGGTGGGGCACTCTCGTCTCAACCGCAAGGTTCGTGGCCAGGTCCAGAGATCCTTGGGCGGACTCGTCAGATGTGTTGGTAGCCCCGTGGGGTCAGTATCGGCTAATTTATGCCTTTCCCCCGTTGAAGTTACTTGCTCGTCTGCTCTGCAGAGTGGAGGCCGAGGGGATCCCGATGATTCTAATCGCTCCAGATTGGCCCTGGCGTCCTTGGTACGCCGATCTCGTGCGCCTGGTGGCGGATGTGCCCTGGCGGCTACCAATGCGGGAGGACCATCTGTCTCAAGGTCCCATACTCCATCCTGTTTTACAGTCGCTGGCTTTAACGGCATGGCTATTGAAAGCCAGGTTCTAAGGGACCGAGGTCTTTCCGACTCGGTCATCTCAACCATGTTCTTCTAGGAAGATCTGCCATCGCACCTGGAAGGCCTACATCTCTATGTGTGAAGAGATGAGTTGGCGTCCACGGACGTATTCGGTGTCCAGGATCCTACTGTTTTTACAGCGTGGAGTGGATCAGAAACTTGACTTAAGCACCATTAAGGGACAGATTTCAACCTTGGCTGTGTTCTTTCAGTGGTTTTTGGCGGCCCATTCTCTTAGACCACCTCTTCCCCCTTGGGATTTGAATCTGGTGCTCTCTGGTTTTTCAGAAACCTCCCTTTGTGTCCAGAGAGATTCCTCTCTTGACACCATCTCAGAAGGTGGCCTTTTTGGTGGCCATTACTTCTGTCAGACGGATTTCTGAGTTGGCGGTCTTGTGCTGCAAGTCGCCATACTTGGTCCTCCATAAGCATAAGGCGGTGTTGCCTCCGCAACCTTCCTTTCTTCGAAGGTGGTTTTGTCATTTCACCTTAACATTGTACTTCCATCCTTGTGTCCTCGGCCGGCGAATCCTAGGGAGGTTGCGCTTTAGTCCTTAGGTACACCCGCAGAGTGCATACCATGTCTATCAGCTACGGCTCAGTTTTGGAGGTCTGGCTCACTTTTTGTGTCGGTATTTGGTCCACAAAAGGGCCTGGCGGTCTCGTCGGCTACCATTTCTCGGTGGATCAGGCCTATGCTCTTAAGGGGCGGGCGCCCACAGCACATCCGACCAGGGCAATCGTTGCTTCCTAGGCTTTCCGACATCAAGCTTCTGTCTCACAGGTGTGCAAGGTGGCGACTTGTTCGTCCGTTCACACTTTTTACAAATTTTACAAGGTTGATGTGAGTGCATATTTAGATGCTTCCTTCGACCGCAAGGTTTTGCAGGCGGCTGTTTAAAGTTGCACCTCCTTGAGAAGGCTGTGTCTGTCCATGGACAATGAGAGAAAATAGTATTTTTTGTGCTCACCGTAAAATCCCTTTCTCTGTCATTCATGGACGCACACAGCCCCCACCCCTCTTTTTTTAGGTTTGTACTGCTTGTTATGAACTGAGGCTGCATGCTGCAGGGAAGTGGGTTATGTCTGGAGGGACCACCCCCTGAGCGGGGCTGTTCAACTCTGTTAAAGTAACATGTATTTTAATATCTAACATGTTTCTGCCCAGTGCTCTCCTGTAAACAGGAACATAACCCACTTGTCAAGACTTGAGAAGGCTGTGTCCGTCCAATGGACGACAGAGAAAAGGAAAAGTACAAAAAATCCTATTTTTCTTGCCTATTCTGAAGGTGCTCTGGTCTGGCCACATGATCATCTCCCAGTGACCGGATTTAATGTAGAAGAGGGATAGCTTACCAAGGGTGCCCCATAGTAAGTCTATGGGTGGCTGTGCATTGCAGCCGTTGTCAGCAATCTCTCGTCGCTTCGAAATCCAACCGCTGGGAAGGTCATGTGACCGAACTGGAGCACCTTCAGTATAGGTATAACTAAAAGCATTGTCCTTTTACAGGGTAGTTAGAATGGGAAAGAGGGTGGGAGCAGTTTTGGGGTTAGGTAGATCGATCCCAGACTTCCACTTTAAAAATCCTGTGTGTTTGACAAAAAATAAAATCATCCCAAATTCCACTTTAACACCTTCCTGTCTGGCCTACAGTAAAATTACAGGCGAACGGGAGCACTGTTGTTCTGGGAGGATGTCATATGATGGTCAACCAGTATGCGCCTGTAACGGTCAGGGGTTAACGCTGTTTACGATATTCCATTCCACCAACCCACGTCAGCTTCTGACACTCTGACAATCCAGCAGACTGGATTCCCCAGAATAACGAGAGACAAACTCTGTTCTCTGGGTCAAACGAATGAATACTTTAATGGTAAAACTCAGGCTTTATACAGTAGAAACTGGAGTGGACAGTGAATGAACTCCACCCACAACATGACACAAGGAGCCCGATACACATTCCTTTAGATCAGGGGTCTCAAAGTGCCGGCCCGCGGACCAGTTATAAATGGCCCGCAGGCAAGGCAGGGGGTGCCGCGGAAGTGGGGGGAGTAGATTTTCTTCACACGCAGAGTTGCGCAGGAAGCGTCTGTATACTCCGGCGCCCCCTCCCTCTCTTCTCGTCCATCTCCATTTGCTTGTGATATCACCTGGGATGGACAAGAAGAGAGGGGGGGGCGCCGGGGGGCGGGGAGCTGCCGCAGCATGACATGAGGGAGAAGTGAACTTATGACAGACGCTTCCTGCTTTACTCTGCATGTGAAGAAAACCACAAGTAAACGCTGTATACAAGTAAATGCTGACCTGTTCCCCAATGTACCCCGATTGTGCCCCATGTACCCCGATTGTGCCCCCATGTGCCCCGATTGTGCCCTTATGTTCCCCATGTACCCTGATTGTGCCCTCATGTGCCCCATGTACCCTGATGAATGAATGAATGAATGAATGAATGAAAAAAAAACTTATATAGCGCGGCACATGCGAACTGAATCGCCTCTGGGCGCTTGTTGTTTCTGTCTCTCTGGTCATCAAAAGAGCAGAGTTTTTATCTGTCTTCTGAAGGTCAGGTGGTTTTCCTCCAACCGAATGCTGGTTGGTAAAGCGTTCCATAGTCTGGGACCTTGGAAAGCAAACCTTTCTCCTTTGGACTTGTATCTGGCTTTGGGTATCTTGACCAGATTTTGGTCGGTTGATCGCAGAATGCGATTAGGATTGTGGACTTCTATCTTTTCGCATAGATATTGTGGAGCCTTCCCATGGATGCACTTATGTGTCAGACAGAGTGCTTTGAAAGCAATTCTGTCTTTTACTGGCAGCCAGTGAAGGGTTCTCAGTGAAGGTGAGATTGATTCCCAGGGTTTATTCCCAATCACCAGTCTGGCGGCCGTATTTTGAAAGACTTGCAGACGAGTGATTTGGTACTTAGGGAGTCCGAGGTAAAGGGCATTTGCATAGTCCAGTCTGGAGTTCACAATTGTTCCCAC
Source organism: Rana kukunoris (assembly GCA_029574335.1). Lineage (NCBI taxonomy): Eukaryota > Metazoa > Chordata > Amphibia > Anura > Ranidae > Rana > Rana kukunoris. The sequence goes on along the minus strand of CM056056.1, from coordinate 139,356,448 downwards.
CACGACTGCTACGTCTTCTTTGGGGATAAAAGGAATAAGTCTACGTAGTAGGCGCAGCAGATGGTGAGATCCGCTGACTACTGACCCTATTTGTGCGTCCATTGTCATGTAGGTGTCAAAGATGACTCCGAGACTTTTGACTTTGGAGCTAGGGGTGATGATCTGGCCCAGAATGGGGGGAGGTGTCCAGGTTGTTGCAAGTTGCGAATTGCATGAAACAGAAGAAGTTCTGTTTTGGAGCTGTTGAGTTTAAGATAACTCTTTGTCATCCAGTTTTCTATCCAGGAGAGACAATTCTCTAAACTGAGATGATGATCCTTTTTGTTGCAGATGCCAAAGTACAGTTGCGTGTCGTCTGCATAGGAGTGGTAAAGTAGTTGTTGGCTACTGATGATTTCGAAGAGAGGGCGAAGATAGATGTTGAAGAGCATCGGTGACAGGGGTGATCCTTGAGGGACTCCACATGACACCGTGCGTTTTTCTGAAGTGAAAGGTCCTAATTTTACTGTTTGTGATCGGTTTTCCAAAAAGGAGGAGAACCATGATAGATCACTTTCTGCGACTTTGGCTACTTCAGCCAATCGAGTCAGTAGTAGTTTGTGGTCTACTGTATCGAAGGCTGCACTTAGGTCCAACAGAACCAGGAGACAAGATTCTCCTTCGTCTGCGGCCTCAAGTGCGTTGTTCCATATTTTCAGCAATGCTGTTTCCGTCCCGTGTCCGGGACTGAAACCGGATTGAAATGGATTCTGTAATAAACTAAATATTCAACATGTAAAAGTGGACAATTGGGAAAGGAGACCCCCAGCCTGGAAGAAGTGGAAGGATCAAGACTGGAATAGAGTCTAGAGTGTAGATCTTAGGTCTCATTGAGTTTGAATCTCCCCCTTTTTTGGGGGGGGGGGGGTGGGGGCCTTAAGGGGAAGGGAAGGAAAGGTTAAATGTGAATATGATCTGGGAAATTGGGAAACAATGTATCCATGGAAGAGAATATAGGAGAGATAAAAATGTAATACTATAAAACTCAGGCTGGGTCACCGGGGGGAGGGGGAAAGTATGGAGTAAATATGTTCGCCCCCTTAGTCCGGGTATCGACCTCAACCTCAATGGGGGACTGGAAAAGGGGGGGACATACAAGATGCCCCAAGGAAAGGCCCACTCGGCAAGTCGTCTGGCAGGACGCAGGCCGAGGGAGTCCAAACACTGTTGAACAGTGTAATTGGGGGAGGGGGGGGGGAGGGGGGTCTATGTGGTCTCAAAAGGTTATATGTAAATTTATTAGGCTAACATCGGTGTCTGACGAGTGTGCAATATGCCTCAGTTATATCTATTAAAGGAGGAAGGGGGGCCTCACATGTCATGCAGATGTCTGAATTATCGATACGGGTCCAAAGTAAAAGATAGACAATGGCCGGATTAAAAATTGTTACGTACCAGCCCAAATAAGCGATTTCAGATACTGCAGGATATGAAGTGACTTTCAGCCAATATAGTGTTTCTACAAGAAACCCACCTTAAGACAACGTCTAAGGTTAGATTAAATTCTAAAGACTTCCCTACTTGGTTTCACAGTTACTCCCCAAATAAAAGGTCAAAATGTACTGCTATAGGGTTCGATAGGAATACACGATTTATGGTAGAAGATACAGAAATAGATCCGGAAGGAAGATATTTATTCATTAAAGGTTCTTTATCTAATATAAAATATACATTAGCAAATGTGTACTGTCCTTATATAAGACCAGTAGTATATTTAAGGAAAATCCTGAATAAATTAGAGGGGTTCAGAGATGGCATGGTGATTCTAACGGGGGATTTCAATTTTGTATTTGATCCCTTGCTGGACACCCAACCGGTCTCGCTGAGGTCAGAGGGAAACTCTCTAAGATTGATTAAACATAAACTGTATCAAATGCAATTAGTGGAGGCATGGAGGTGGTTACATCCTAAAGAGCGAGACTTTACATATTTTTCACCGGTCCATAAATCTTATTCAAGAATTGACCATGTACTGCTGGATCATCGGCTGTTGGAGGGATTGAAAAGTGTAGAAATAAAATCGATAACGATCTCTGATCATGCCCCGGTGGAGATGACTCTGGCGATCGGGGAGGTCCCTGTGGGACAAAGAATATGGAGACTAGATGAAACCCTTTTGAACAACTCCAAGATGGCCGATGACCTGGAAAAGGACCTGGGTCTATTCTTCCAGGACAATGACACAGAAAATGTGGCCCCATCAACGCTTTGGGAGACACATAAGGTGTATATGAGAGGGAGGCTGATAGTGGAAAAAGCAAAGAGGAAGAAAATATGGCAGGCCCAGAAGCAAACCTTATTAGAAGAAATCTGGAGCCTAGAACAGTCACATAAAAAAAAACAGGATGAACAAATATTAAAACAGTTAACACTGAAGAGAGATGACCTCCGTATTCTATTAGAGCAAGAAACTAAATGGGTCTTTAATAAAATAGATAATAAATTTTACGCTATGGGGAACAAGCCAGGAAGATTCTTAGCAAGGTCAATAAAACCTAGAAATACACAGAACTTTATTCTGAAAATAAAAGATAAAAGAGGAGATTTAAGATTCTCTACCAAAGAAATAACTAATATATTCCAGGAATACTATCAAAAGTTATATAAGGTTAATCAAGAGCAAGATACCATAGAAGTACAGAATAAGAGTAAGAAAATCAAACAATATTTAGAAAACGTAAAGAGCCCGGGCCTATCAGAGGAAGTGATTAGTAACTTGGAGAAGGAAATAACAATAGATGAAATAAAACAAACAATTAAAAATATTAACATGGGAAAGAGTCCTGGCCCAGATGGGTATACCTCAGCTTACTATAAAAGGTTTGGGGAGATTCTATCTCCCCTTTTCCAGAAATACATGAACTCTATAGGGGAAGGTATGAGAATGCGAGAGGAAGCCCTGGGAGCCCACATAACTTTGATAGAGAAAGAGGATAAGGATCCCTCACTGTGTGCCAGCTATAGGCCTATCTCTTTGATTAACGTAGACATAAAGATATACTCAAAAATTTTGGCCGAGAGGATAAAACCTCTTCTACCGGGATTGATAGAAAATGACCAGGCGGGGTTTATACCCGGGGGGGAGACAAGGGATAATGTGTTGAGAGCATTGTTTTTGATTCAAAAGGCTAAAAAAAGTAAAGAGTCTACATTATTTATATCATTTGACGCCAAAAAGGCATTTGATAGGTTGGATTGGGAATTTATGCTAGCAACCCTATCACATGTGGGATTGGGCCCAAATATGAGGAAGTGGATAGGGGCATTGTACTCAAATCCATCTGCTCAGGTGAGGGTCAACGGTACACTATCAGAGAGATTCCCACTTTATAATGGGACCCGTCAGGGATGCCCGCTCTCACCCCTCTTGTTTGTTCTATCGCTAGAGCCGCTGATGGAAACTATATGGATGAACCAGGAAATAGAAGGGGTAAAGGTGGGGGATAGGGAGCACAAGATCTCTGCGTTTGCAGATGATATGATGCTATATGTGTCAAATCCGAGGCAGACATTACCAAAAATAATAGCAGAATATGAAAAATATGGCCAGATATCAAATTTAAAAATTAACAGAGGGAAAACAGAGATTTTGAGTATCTCAGTAAGTCATAAGGAACGCAGAGATCTTGAGGCTCTCTATCCATTTGTGTGGAAGCAGAGGGGGATGAAATACTTAGGGATCTTTCTTTCAGTTACTGAAAGGTATTTATATGAAGATAACTATATACTTCTCCTGAACAAGTTAAAAACAGAACTAAAGGGATATAGGGTAGATGGAGTCTCCTGGTGGGGAAGGATAAATATTATAAAAATGATGACCCTACCTAAAGCCCTATATATCTTTCAAACTCTACCGATAAAAATTCTAGAGGCCTTCTTTAAAATCCTTGGGAAGATCATAAGGAGGTTCCTATGGAAGGAAAAAAAATCACGCATAGCAATAGAAACTCTGATTAAACCTAGACAGGAGGGAGGACTGCACCTTCCGGATTTTAAAAGGTACTATGAGGCGGCGGTATTAAGAAGAATTGCAGATTGGTTCCAGGGGGGAGGGGAAAGGAAAAAAAATGGGTAGCAGTAGAAGAAAACCTCAGTGAGAATGACCTGGGAAAGAGAATATGGGTCCCGAAAACAATATAGAAGCCTCTCTCAGAATACTCCTGGAATAACAAAAGAAACCTATAGAATATGGGATAGAGTGTGTAAAGTAAAAAAATGGCTCTATAATAGCCCGTTATTGCCACTTACGGGCACAGATTACTTCCCGCCAGGAAAGGAGGGAGGTATATATTTGAGGTGGACAACCACAGAAACGTTAAAATTGAAGGATCTAATGAAAGGGGATTCCCTGTGCTCTATCCTAGAAATACGAGACTCTCACTTAGGAGATATATGGAGATATAGACAGATCCAACATTTTGTAAATACTCTGCCGAAGCCCCCGAGAGACCCTAACAATTTAAACCAATGGGACAAATATATAAACCAAGGGGGAGTAGAAAAACAAGGACTATCCATCATATATAAGATACTGACACCGAAAAGAGAACTCGAGGCACTAAAAATAGTGGAAAGCTGGGAATTAGAATTGAATCAAGTAATATCTATTGAACGGAAGAGACAGGTCTTAGAATATGTCCATTCAACGTCAATGGAAGCAAGGGTAAAAGAGATGAATTACAAACTCCTTAATAAATGGTACTATGTGCCAACAAAATTGAATAGAATAGATAGGGAGGTTTCACCCCTGTGTTGGAGAGAATGTGGGTTAGAGGGAACCCATGCCCACATTTGGTGGAAATGCCCCCGGATACAAGTTTATTGGAAGGAGATACTGGCCCAGATAAAGAAAATTAGTGGCCAGGAGGTGAGACAGGACCCTTGGGAATGTCTGTTTCATAGTACCGGAATGAAAAAAAATAATATAGAGACTCATTGGTTCCACACCTACTGAATGCGGCTAAGGCACTTATTCCAAGAAATTGGAAGAAAAAAGAACCACCTTTGGTTGAGGAGTGGATAGAGGAGATGGAGAGAATCAGACTGATGGAGGAACTTTGGGCCACCCATAATAATTGTAGGTTAAAATTTAATAAGTTATGGGAGGGATGGAGGAGCTACAGGGATCTTGGGGGAGGAGAGGGGTTGTAGAGGGGTAAATGAGGGAGTGGGAGGGTCATGGGATCACGTTATTCTATGGGTTCACCCCCCTATTCCCTTTTTTTTTTTTTTTGTTTGTTTTTAGCACTTTTGAGTAATATAAGTTTTTTTTAAATGTTTTTTCTTTTTATAGGCATATATATGGGGGTCATACTTATATATTGGTAGTTTTTATGATAGGCACATATACACTTTAGAGAGATATAAAGAACGTATTTTTTTTTTATTTTTTTTTACGTCGATAATTAAAGGGTAGGGTATGGGACTGGTGAGTCCCTCTTAATTTCTTAACGTCACAGGTTTTTTTTTTTATATATATATTTTTTTTCTCTCATGCACATTGAGAAATAACGTTTTCTCTCAATAAATTTAATTTTTTTTATTTTTTTTTCCTTTTCTCCTTATGTCACTTCGATAATTAAAGGGTGAGTCTCTCTTAATTTCTTAACGTCACAGGGTCTTTTTTTTTTTTTTTACTCTCTCCTTTCATGCACTTTGAGGAAATAAAAGTTTTCTCTCAAATGTTTTTTTTTTCTTTTTTATAGGCACAAGGGAACAATTATTATTATATATATATATATATATATATATTTGTTTTAATTCTCTCTCTCTCTCTCTCTCTCTCTCTCTCTCTCTCTCTCTCTCTCTCTCTCTGGATCAAGTAGATTGTGGGTATCTAGATGCTGTTGCAGCTGTTGTACCACTGCTTTCTCCATTATCTTTGAGAGGACGTTTAGGCCTGTTATGGGACGGCGGTGAGTTGGGTCTTTGGGGTCTAGGGTGGTTTTCTTCAAGATGGGCTGGATAGTGCCCTCTTTCAGCAGGGAGGGGACTATGCCTTCCCTGAATGACTGGTTTATAAGCTGCATGATAGGTGCATGATAGGTGGTGCCTGGATGTCGGCGCATTCCTTCAGCAGTTTAGTGGGGATAATATCATTAGGCGCTGTGCTGTTTCGCAAAGTGTCGATGATATTTTTTGTGGCATCCATGGAAATGGGTTCCAGAATGAACTTGGTTGATTGTAGATGGTTTCTCGGTGTTGCGAGGTTGATTAAGGGGGGTGTTGCAGGGGGTATTGTTTTGACGAATGCTTTCCCGAATTTCCTCAATTTTATTGATGAAGAAATCCGATAATTCATCGCAAAATTCTTGGGTATCTGAATTGGGGGCCTCAAGACAGCCTGGATTCATGGTCTGAGTGACCAACTTGAAGAGTTCGTGGGGGCGATTTAAGGCGCTATTGATGGCCTTAGAAAAATGATGTTTCTTGGCTTGGAAAATGTCTTTGTGATATTTTCTTGTTATTGCCTTGTAGCAGATGAGGTTCTCTTCTGAAGCGCTGTGTTTCCAGGCGGCTTCCGCCCTTCTGCGCTCTTGCTTCAGTAGTGACAGCTGGTTATTGAACCAGCCGCACTTGTTTTTCTGGATGCGGGCTTGGCGTTTCGGTGCTACTAAGTCGGCTGACTGTAGTAGGGCTGCATTTATGGCATCCAGTGTATCTGAAACTGTTCAGAGTGGTTGGAGTGTTTTTAATTTATATCCTAAGGTAGATTTGAAGAGTTCCGAATGAAGCTTCTTCTGAGATCTAGTCCAGTGTGTTGTCACCGGCTTAGGTGTTTTTATCAATGGGGGAATTTTGGAAATTATGAATTTGATTGCATGGTGATCTGTCCATGGCAACGGTTCATTTTCCAAAATACTTATTTTCAGATTTTGTCTGAAAATTAGGTCGAGCGTGTGACCTGAATCATGTGTGGGCCCACATACTAGTTGCTGTAGCCCTAATCCTTCCAGATGGTCAATTCAGGCGTCCGCGATCGGATCCTGTGAGGAGTTGGCCCAGAGATTGAAGTCCCCGAGCAGCAAAAGATGTTTGCTGTTCAGGGTATAAGTGGAGATAAACTCCGTCAGTGAAGGTAAAAGCTGCGATTTTGGCCCGGGTGGCCTATAGCAGAGTAGAATACGGACGGTCTCCTGGGGATTTGTTTGCAGTTGTAGAGTAAGGGTTTCCATGAATGGAAGAGGATTTTGAAGGACTGGTTTACTGATCGCAAGATGCGTCTTGTGGATCACCGCCAAGCCTCCTCCTCTTTGCCCTATTCTGTTTTCAGTTATAATACGATAGGTTTCTGGCACCAGTTCTCCTCCTAGAATGGTGTTAGTCGGCTGTAAGCCAACTTTCTGTAATAAACAGGCAGTCTAAATCGTATTGTAGTATGAAATCATGGATTTCTAATCGGTGTTTTACTGCCGATCTTGTGTTAATCAAAGCACAGGATATGTGCTTAGGTTGGGATGGGTGACTGAATTTTTTGACAGTCGATCGTCGATCGATTCTCAAGAGTTGCTCAGTTCTTGGGGCCCTTTTGGTGACGGCTGGTAGCACTGTGGCAAATCGCCTCAGACCCCAAATGGTTTCTGCTGAGTACCGCAGACTCGCCATAGTTGCCCGTCACCAGGGGGGGGCGACGATGGTGATGGAGGGAAGATTCACTGAATCCTCTCTCCTGACTTTGGTCCCGAGGAAGGCAAAAAAAACCTGGCCAGACTGCGCCAATATGCTGGGGCAGGGAAAAAAATTCCTTCCTGATCCCTGAAAGGCGATCGGCCAAGACCCTGGATCAAATAATGTTATGGTTTGGGGGACTTGGGGTAGGAGATGTCTCTGATTGCTGGGGGGGGTGTACTAAGATGGCCGCCGGCCTGACACAGAACCGTGTCAGGCCGGGGGGCTATCTGTAGGGAGGATTGGCAGCAGAGGCGGCTGGGATTGATTTATTTGGAGGTGGATGGGGTCCTCCAGGGGTGAGGGGGGTATACTGGGGAGATGTTGAGCCTGGGTATGATGCGCTGCTAGGTCGCGGATGAAGCCGCGGTCTTTCCTAAGACGCGGCTGCCGCAGACCTAGCAAGGTTGGCGCAAAGCGTCGAAAAAGACGGCGGGGGGTGGGGGGCGGTATGCGAGGAAGGGATGCCTCGACAGTGGACGGGGGTGCTGATACAAGGCGGAGATTCGATCGTCCGTCTCCTGGGATCCGAAGCCGCGGCTTGTCCTGAAAAGGACAGCCGCCCTCAGTCCCAGGGAGACAGGCAGACTCACCTTCAAAGGAGGGGAGGAGGAATGCTGGGGGGAGGATGGAGAAGAAAAAGGCCAGGTTCAGAGCGGGCTGTGCAGAGGCTGGAGCTGGAGCTGGGCTGAGCAGGGCTGGATTGGACCCTGCCTGTCTGCCTGACTGCCTCCTAAGCCTGCCTGGAGCTATGGCACACACGTTCCTACTCCTAGGAGACGTGCGCCGCTGTGGAGCTCCTGCTGCTAATCCGACGGCCTCACTGACTGACAGATCTGATGTGCCCCATGTACCCTGAGTGTGCCCTCATTTTCCCCATGTACCCTGATGTGCCCTGATTGTGCTCTTATATGCCTTAATGAGCCCCATGTGCCCTGATTGTGCTTCATGTGCCCTAAGTGTGCCCTCATGTGCCCCATGTACCCTGATGTATCCCATGTGCCTTTAATGTGCCCCATGTACCCTAATGTGCCCTGATTGTGCCCTGATATGCCCTGATTGTGCTCCATGTACCCTGATGTGGCCCATGTGCCCCGATTGTGCCCCATGTGCTCTGATGTACCCTGATGTGCCCCATGTACCCTGATGTGCTGGGCTCTGTACCCTGATGTGCTGTGTCCTGTACCCTGATGTGCTGTGTCCTGTACCCTGATGTGCCATGTCCTGATGTGTTGTGCCCTCATGTGCCATGTGCCTTGTCCTGATGTGCCTTGCCATGCCCCGTAACCTGATGTGGACTGTTGTGCTGTGCTCTGATGTGCTGGGCTCTGTACCCTGATGTGTTGGGCTCTGTACCCTGATGTGCTGTGCCCTGATGGTGAGTGGTCGGTGTGTAGTGTTCAGTGGTCAGTGTGTAGTGGTCGGTGTGCAGTGTAGTGGTCAGGGTTAATAATGCGTCTGCTGACACCAGTGCTGGTGGTAATAATGCGTCTGCTGACACCAGTGCTGATGGTAATAATGCGTCTGCTGACACCAGTGCTGGTGGTAATAATGCGTCTGCTGACACCAGTGCTGGTGGTAATAATGCAACTGCTGACACCAGTGCTGGTGGTAATAATGCGTCTGCTGACACCAGTGCTGGTGGTAATAATGCGTCTGCTGACACCAGTGCTGGTGGTAATAATGCGTCTGCTGACACCAGTGCTGGTGGTAATAATGCGTCTGCTGACACCAGTGCTGGTGGTAATAATGCGTCTGCTGACACCAGTGCTGGTGGTAATAATGCGTCTGCTGACACCAGTGCTGGTGGTAATAATGCGTCTGCTGACACCAGTGCTGGTGGTAATAATGCGTCTGCTGACACCAGTGCTGGTGGTAATAATGCGTCTGCTGACACCAGTGCTGGTGGTAATAATGCGTCTGCTGACACCAGTGCTGGTGGTAATATTGCGTCTGCTGACACCAGTGCTGGTGGTAATAATGCGTCTGCTGACACCAGTGCTGGTGGTAATAATGCGTCGGCTGACACCAGTGCTGGTGGTAATAATGCTTCTGCTGACACCAGTGCTGGTGGTAATAATGCGTTCGCTGACACCAGTACTGTTGTTTTTGAAGTTTGAAAGTTTGCATGCGGCCCCCCATGGGATATGAAAACTCGTCCTGTGGCCCTCAGGTAATTTGAGTTTGAGACCCCTGCTTTAGATAATGACATTCAGATAATCCACATGACTTAATTACTAGTCATTAGCCAGACATCCTGACTCCGATAAGCTATTCTCACCTGATACACAATACACATTCCATAAGTCAGACGTCTGACCTTTTGAGGGTGCTAAGTCAGATTCCATATTATCATCAATAGTATTTTCACACAAAACAGTGCTAATTAGCATCACACAATGAGAGGTTCTTCAGAAGCCAGACTTAATTAGCACAATAGAATGCAATCACAGCAAGCTTTTATCACTACAGCCAGGTAGACTTAATTAGCACCTCAACAGTATGTTCCACATTGAAGGAGACACTCTATTGACCTGTTGGGTTCAGAATAAACCACCTGTAATATTTCAAGATATCCTGCAATACATGAATTATCATTAATGTCCCATCTCATTTAATCCAAGATATCAGTTCTCATCATCCTATGCCCCTAATGGACATAGGATGACCCTAGAGTCATTGGTGAAGCTGGCATAGGAGTACCCCGCATCCTTCAAAAGTCTCTGGGTATCGTGGGCCATTCCGTTACATCTCTCCCCTTTCGGTAGGAGACTAACACAGGAGGCGACCCCAGACGGGTTGACTCCGAAGGTAGTCCATAGTTCCATTCCTCCAATGCTGGTATCCATCCAGTACCCCAAATAAATTGCTCCAAACAGAGCATTACTCACCCAGCCAACCTCTGCCCCTCTCAGAGAACATGCCTGCCGCTGGGGAGAGGCCTGGACTGGCCCTTCTCCTTGGAGTCCTTTCAGCCGCTGGAGAGAAGACAGGGTGACTGGGCTCAGTTCATCATGCTGTTGGGGATCTGGGCCAACTGCCCCCATCCCTGGGGTATACCAGTGGAGACTGAAGTCCCATCCACTTCCACAGGAACTCCCTCTCCTGCTAGTTGAGAGCAGAGGCCTGTGGCACTCTGCTCTGTTGCCAGCTCTTCTGCTGGGTTGCTGTGAGGGGAGACCACAGTCCCATCCACCAATATCACCTGTGTGTGCCAGTGATTCAGCTGGGGGTAAAAGCTTTACCAACTCAGCTTGTTGCTGGAGAGAGGGGCCAACTGCCCTGGCTCCCTGGAACTCTACATCATCCGCTTCGGCTTTAGGAATGGCAATTTCCATATTTTCCACTTCCGATTCATCAGCCAAGATTTCAGTGTTGTCATCTGAAATTTCCTCATAGTCCCAGGCAACGGGAGCCTCACCCTGCCGTTGAGCAGAGTCTAGCAGCAGTCTGTAGGCGATCTCCAGCTCCCATTCCTGAATGGCCAGAAACTCCAAATCTTCCTGTAACCAGTGCCCTTCCGAGACATTCAATTGCTCTCTGTGCTCCATTATTTCCTCCAAGTACCACTCCCGATCATCCCCAAAGTCAGGGTCATTGGACATCCTCCAATACAACATTAAAATGAAGCAGTAAAACAAAAAAACTTTTCTAAAACATAAAGTCCCAGAGGTTTTTAAAGGTAAACTGCAGCAGCGCTACTTCCAAACAAAAAGTCTGGAATGCTTCTATATATCAGTCAAGCACATAGGAAATCAGATGATGGTGCAAATTAATCCAATACACAGAGTCAGTCCTTCAATCAGTGCTCCTTTCACCAAAGGGGGGGATCTGTTCACCACGTGGGGCGTAAAAACTCCCCTTTTGGGGATGCACTCACCACAAGTCAGGAAATGCTGAGCATGGATTATAAACTGTGTATCTTCTAGGGAAATGCACTTTTCCACCGGTCAGCCAGTATCAGGTGTTCAATCAAACATCAGCCCATATAATGGAAAAAAACTCATATAGTGTAATAAAGTTTTAAAAGTTTATTGAGCACCCAACCAACCCTTTAAAAATATGCGTACCATAAAAATGATAAAAGCAAGCATATAATATTTAGTACTGTGCCTGTATGCCTTTCCTGGAACGACAGTATGGTGGTTTGAAATACACCTCTCTCCTGTTCCTGATCCTGGGGGTGTACAGTCTGTTGGGTCAATGGATAAGCGTCACGCCCTGACGCGTTTCGTCATTGGTTGACTTCTTCTGAGTCCCAGGCCATCATAGTCATAGCCTTCTGTGGGGCTGTCATTCACTGACCACGGGCACTCTTGGGCTACATACCACTGGAGGGCTCTGTAGCTCTCGTCCAACCGCATCTCTGCCCGGATCAGCCTGCTTAACTCTGCTGTCCACTCCTGCTTCGGTTTGTTCCCCCAACAATGGCATTCGTACGTCATACTGCGGCCAGTACCTTACATGGATAGAGGGGAGAACCTTTCCCTGGTGTTGCTGCTCGAGAGCTAGCACTTCCTTCCTTAGTTGGCAACGGATCAAATCCAACCATCCCAGCAGGGCCTCCTCTAAAACTGGTCCTCTATGCTGTATCTGCATCTCTTGGAACCTCCTTCTGAATTCCTCTTCCATGGCGACTGGCATCTGTACCTCTCCTCTCTCTTCAGTTTGTGCTGCTGTGACTTCTGCTGCTGCAGCACCTCTTTGATGTAGCCAAGTTGCATCCACAGCCGCTATAACCACAGCCGATGACTGATCACTGCACCAACCTGCTGCCAGAATAATGTGATTACTGTGACCAATCACAACAGGTCACATGACATTTGTAAGCAATGGATGGCTCCTCCTTTCATGCCATCCATTATATACAATTGTGTTGCTAGCTGTAATTGGTTTACAGGGATACATGGTACACACAAGCCAATCACAGCCCATCTGTACTGTGACGGACCCTTTACTCAAGAGGAGTATTCTCTATCGTATAAGCTTCACTTGCTTGATAACACAACAATACCAGATCTCGCAGCCCACCCAGTCATTTGTCGAGACTCAACGTAGGGTGGGGAAAGACATAAGTTTATTAAAACACAGGTACAAAGAGATATTCATTCAGGGACAATCCCCCTTCTTTGCACAGGATGGGGTAACCTGTTAATCCAGTAACATGAGACATAGGTACATTAAAACTTTTCAACAAATAATTTAGTCAGTAACTAGCAGGAAGGCAGTTGGAGAAATCCCCCCACTAAGCCAAGCGTGGTAGCAATTGTGGCCGATAATCGTTCCATAAGCCCGGCTGGAAGAAGTGGGACTGCCTGGTAACTTAGAAACAGAGGACAACAGTCACACTTTAACCACTTGCCGGCCGCCACACGCCGATTTACGTCAGCAGAATGGCACGGGCAGGCAAACGGGCGTACCTGTACGTCCCTTTGAATTTACTGCCTAGCGGGCCCGCGCATGCCCGCCATGGCGGCCCGCAATTGCGGCAAGGAGAGGCAAAACGGGGAGATTCCTATGTAAACAAGGCATTTCCCTGTTCTTCTTAGCAATATGACAGGGATCTACTGCTCCCTGTCATTGGGAGCAGTGATCTCTGTCATGTTGTAGTGAGCCCATCCCCCTAGAGTTAGAACGCAGAGAGGGAAAACATTTAACCCTTGATCCCCACCTAGTGTTTAACCCCTTCCCTACCAGTGTCATTTATACAGTAATCAGTGGCTGTTTGTAGCTCTGATCGCTGTATAGATGTCAATGGTCCCAAAATAGCATCAGAAGTGTCCGATCTGTCTGTCATAATGTTGCAGTTCGATAAAAATCGCAGATCTCCACCATTACTAGTAAAAAAATAATAAAAATGGCATAAATCTATCCCCTATTTTGTAGACACTTGCGCAAACCAACTTTTGCGCAACCAACCAATATACACTTATTGCGATTTTCTTTACCAAACATATGTAGAAGAATACATATCAGCCTAAACTGTGGAAGAAATTAGTTTTTTTTATATATTTTTGGGGGATATTTATTATAGCAAAAAGTATATATTTTTTTAATTTATAGCGCAAAAAATATAAACCGCAGAGGTAATCAAATACCACCAAAAGAAAGCTCTATTTGTGGGGGAAAAAATAACATAAATTTTGTTTGGGTACAACGTCACATGACCATGCCATGCCGTATCGCAAGAAAACTGCTCCGGTCTCAACACAAACCACACATATAAGATCCAGGATAACAGGGATAAATGAAAGGATGAGTCCGGTGTGGTTGTACAGGGAGTCTGGTTAGGGCAGACGAGACTGGTCTTCTTGGTCATCCTGTGCCCCTAATAGACACAGGGTAAGCTACACGTAATAGGGGCCTGGGGAGCAGAAAATTAGCTGTGATGCTCGATCCTCCCACCCAAAGTGACTCCCGCCACATGAACCAGGTGATTAGCTTTCACCAATCGGGTCTCATCACAACAAAAGACAACTGAATTAACCAGTTTCATTCAGTAAAAATTGATCACACCTGAGGTACTGATGGCCTATCTTATTTCTTAAGACCCTAATGACCCAGGACAGTACAAATACTCCCCCAAATGACCCCTTTTTGGAAAGTAGATATTCCAAGGTATTTAGTAAAAGGCATGGTGGGTTTTTTGAAGTTGTAATTTTTTCCCTCAATTCTTTGCAACATTTAAGATTTATTTTTCACAAATGTGTCATATTACCAGGTTATTTCTCACACAGAGCATATGCATACACCAAATTACATCTAAAAACACATTCTACTCCTTTTCCTGAGTATGGCGATACCAAATGAGCGAGACTTTTATACAGAATGGCCACATACAGCCCATCATGTAGGGAGCACCATCAGGCGTTCTAGGGACATAAAATACACATTTCATTTCTTGAATACCTCTTGCACATTTGAAGGCCCTGGAGCACCAGGACAAAACGCCCCCAAAAAAATCCCATTTTGGAAAGAAAACACCCAATGTATAATCTATGAGGCATAATGAGTCTTTTGAACACCTATTTTTTTTCCAAAAGTTTTTGGAAAATGTGGAAAGAAAATAGAAACACGTTTTTATTTTAAGGGACAACGTTGTCCATTTAGATATTTCTCCCACTCCTCCTGAGTATGGCGATACCACATGTATGAGACTTTTCCACATCCTTGCCACATACAGAGGCCCAACATGCAGGGAGCACCTTCAGGTATTAGATTTCAAATCTAATTTGACTATTTATTACACTTTTGTGAGGCACTATAGTGGCATGGATGTGGCATAGATGAGAACTGATGAGCATTAATGAGGCATAAATGAGTCCATGAATGGGGATGGATGAGCCATGGATGAAGATGGCTGAGCCATGTATGTGGATGGATGAGCTGTGGATGGGGATGATTGAGCTGTGTATGGGGATGGATGAGCATGAATGAGCCATGAAATGGAATGGATGAGCCATGGATGGGGATGATTGTGGATGGCTGAGGGTGGCTGGGGATGACTAAGCATGAATGAGTATGGATGGGGATGACTGAGCATGAATCAGGATGTCTGAGTATGAATGTGAATGACTGAGGGTGGCTGGGGATGACTGAGCATGAATGAGTATGGCTGGGGCTAGCTGAGCATGAATGAGGATAGCTGAGTATGGATGGGGATGACTGAGCTCAGCTGAATATGGCTGGGGATGAGTAAGCATGAATGGGTATGGCTGGGGATGGATGGAGATGACTGAGCATGAATGAGTATGGCTGGGGATGGATGGAGATGACTGAGCATGGCTGAATATGGCTGGGGATGAGTGAGCATGAATGAGGATGGATGGGATGGCTGAGCAGGAATAGGTATGACTGAGTATAGATGGAGATGACTGGGCATAATTGAGTATAGATGGAGATGACTGGGCATAATTGAGTATAGATAGAGATGACTGGGCATAATTGAGTATGGCTGGGGATGACTGAGCATGACTGGTGATGACTGAGCATGACTGGTGATGACTGAGCATGACTGGTGATGACTGAGCATGACTGGTGATGACTGAGCATGACTGGGGATGACTGAGCATGACTGGGGATGACTGAGCATGGCTGGGGATGACTGAGCATGGCTGGGGATGACTGAGCATGGCTGGGGATGACTGAGTATGGCTGGGGATGACTGAGCATGGCTGGGGATGACTGAGCATGGCTGGGGATGACTGAGCATGGCTGGGGATGACTGAGCATGGCTGGGGATGACTGAGCATGGCTGGGGATGACTGAGTATGGCTGGGGATGACTGAGTATGGCTGGGGATGACTGAGTATGGCTGGGGATGACTGAGTATGGCTGGGGATGACTGAGTATGGCTGGGGATGACTGAGCATGGCTGGGGATGACTGAGCATGGCTGGGGATGACTGAGCATGGCTGGGGATGACTGAGCATGGCTGGGGATGACTGAGCATGGCTGGGGATGACTGAGCATGGCTGGGGATGACTGAGCATGGCTGGGGATGACTGAGCATGGCTGGGGATGACTGAGTATGGCTGGGGATGGATGTTGATGGTTGAGCATAAATGAGTATGGATAGGGATGGATCTATAGTGCCCATAGCGCTGCTCTATAGCAGTGGTCATCAACCCTGTCCTGCAGGGCCCGATTTTATGTATTACCTTGGGGAGATGCAAAGTGGAATACTGCAATCACTGAGCAGCAAATGACATCACCTGTGATGCATTTCAGTTATCTTCCAAACCTGGCCTGTTAGTGGGCCCTGCAGGACAGGGTTGATGACCACTGCTATAGAGCAGCACTATGTGCACTATAGATCTAGCCCCCAATGATCTCTACGCCTCTCCTCTCAAACTGTATAGATCGGTACGGAGTGGGAAAGAGCTAAGCCGGCATGCGTCGGCTTGTTTACAAGTGATCGCTCCATCATTTGACGGAGAGATTATGTGGTAAAGGGCTGCTGACTTACCGTGATGCGGACCTGGCGGTCGCGGATATTCCTGGGGAGTGCGTGGGAGCAAGATTCTGGGAGGACGTCATAGTACACCCTCCCAGAATTATGGAGCCATGCTGTAGCCGTCATTCGGCTATGGTGCGGTTCTTAAGTAGGTAAATACCACTAAAAGAAAGCTGTGAAAAAAATAACAATTTCTTATGGGTACAATGTTGCATGACCGTGCAATTATCATTCAAAGTGTAAGAGAGCTGAAAATTGGCCTGGACAGGAAGGGGGTAAAAGTCCCCGGTATTGAAGTGGTTAATGTGTTTATTTTGATTATTGCCAGTGTTATCGAAGATTTGGACACTGCTCAACACTCCCAGAGATGAAAGTTCAAAAAATCCTCACTCTCCCAATACATGAGAGGTAAGATATATTGGAAGAAAGTGCTGAGTTTTTATAACTGAATGCTCAAAAACAACATAGAACTAAAAAAAAAATGTCTTTGTAATCAGCTTAACAACTCTGTAAAATACAATTGTCAGGTTACATTTTCCTTCCCTACAGTTGTTTCCAATACATTCTATAAAGAGACTAAAGCCTAGTTTTAGAGGGTATGTTTACTGTGCCAGCATGAAAAAGTATGATCAATTTCATCATCTTCAATATCATAGATGTCACAGATGATCAAACTCTATACAAGCCCTGCATATCACTAACAGCTTCCATACACCAGATGCACAAGTCTTTACAGGACACCAGGCAACAGGTACATGGAAGCTGCCACTGTTGACTTGAAAAGTGTTAATGGCCTTACTACCCTACCACATCACAGTCAGACCTGTATACCAGTGACTTTACTAAGTACTAAAGCAAGAATGAGGATGGCGGCCTGTACTTTAAGGTAATGGCAGCTCCGATTATTTCTTTCCTTAGGGGTGCCAGCACACAGACATTTACTGCAGTACCTGGGGTCACATGGACACTGTGGTCTCAGCATGTCAGGGTGTGAGATAAGTAGAACAGCGATGTCTCAAATGGACACAAATGTCAATACTGCTGCATGTACCCTGACCATTACATACAGCTTTGAGATGTGTTTAGCTCTGATAATAGTGTTTAAGTATACTGATTTGTTGTCTCTCTGAAGGTCCCATCTGTACCCTTGCTGAGGAGTATTGAGCACTGTGGTTGTCATGCAGGAAAACCAGAATAATGATTAGCCCATATGACTGGTTTTCTATTGCATCTGATTTCTTTCTGAATTTCAATTCAATTTGAAAAATGTCAGTATAACCGCTGATATAGCCACCTTAATTTTCCTTAAAGTGGAACTTTAGGGCAAAATAAAAAATGGATAAACAGGCAGGAATTTTAATGCAGAAGAGACATGCTTTGTCTTTTCTGCATTAAAGTTACTTACCTGCCTGTCTGCCCTTGTACCGTAAGCCATACAATGAAGGAAAAATGCCAAAATCCTTTTCCTACCACAGTATGTAACGTTGTTGAGTTTTACACACACTCTCGGCTTCTACAGCATCCCTGAGTGCGTGTAGGTGAATTGTGGGCATGGCTAAATTGCCATGTCATATTTTAATTCATTGCAGTCTTGTAATAATTGAGGAAATAAAGGGGCAGAAATTATTACATGACTTGCCTTATTCATTAAACTGTGCAAAGAACAAAGCCCTGATTGCAAAGTGTAGTAAACTACAGTTGTCAATCAGAGTTAATGTTACTGAAATCACAGTGGTATAAAATGTAATCTGATTAGCTATGACTTCTTCTATATTTAGCGTTTTCACCCTGTGCATTGTTATAAAGAATGGGCTCACAAAATTGACATGAAATGTTAGGAATTTTGCTTAAAAGAGAGCTTACAGTCAGCTCCTGCACAAAGCCATGTTTTAAACCTAGGGAGTAAAACATGCTTGTTGTTATGTTTGTCCTGGGAATCATAGCTGCAGCTTGTTTTTGCCCATTGACATACAAATTAAACAATGCTGTATGCATTATCTACTGCAAATGTTTTGAAAAATAAGCCCTCCACAAAAACAAGCATTTTATCCATAGTATGTCCATGCACCTAATATACAGCGCTGTGCAAGAACCCTTATGGAAAAGGGATGGCCAAAACAGTAAAGTAGATGTAAAAGTACTTGTATTGTAAATATTATAGTGTAGCAGTTGTGTGAATTAGGGATGCTGCAGCAGGTTGCACATTTATAGATATGACAGCTGTAGGAGGTTGTTCCTGCAGCTACTGCAAGCAATATATTTATTTTCTGCACAGCTGTGATCTTTTCCACACTCTGGTAATGCAGCTGTTGCATTTCTCCGATTGTTTCATTCCAGCACCCCAGACTGTTTAATGTTGTGTTTATAGAGCATCTTCACCTTAAAGCATTTAATAATACATAAAAAAAAAATGCTTTTTAGAGCCACTTATTGGCTAGAACTGAAACTGCCTGGCACTGAGCATCACCCACCTCATTATTTATTTCATGTTTGTTTTTAATTGCTTTTCCTAATTGCCTGATCTGACAGTCCCCCCTTCGGAGGCAGCAGGCATAGAGCTAGGCTCCTCTGGCAAATTCTCATCAAATATTGATTTCTTGCTAGATGCTTTATACCTCTGCTCTCCTCCCATTAAGAGGAAATGGGGAGATGTTTTCAAGTCCCTGGGCTGGTAGGGAAGGAGGTGGGAGGATGAAGGTGTCATGTATATATTTCCATATAAAGCAGAGGGGCAAGGCTGTAAAATGGCATAATCTGTATTTATGTATAATATTTCCTGTTAAATATTTTACATAGTGATAGCTTCTGTATGTAAAACATATTAAAAACATAGTTGCTACATAAAATATTTATTACTTTATGAGTGATGTGTTCTATACACACTGCATCCTGTTCAGTTTGGGAGCTGCACCAATATGTCTTTAAATGTTTTGACAGCCACAGTTTTTTTTTTTTGTTATGGATAGAGTGGTAAGGGTTTAGAATCCTGTCCAATTATTATAACCGTCTGTGTCCCTGTCAGGGAAATTACTATCTCTATTTGTCCTGGTGACCACTGTCACTAGAGCTGAAAGTAACAAAAAATCTGACAATTTGAATTGTTGGGGGGATTTTCTCTAACTTAAAAAAATATGTATAATATGCGCTAGATATCAACTAATGTGATTCAAAACCATACACCAATGATAAATTATAATAATCAGTAGGAAGTTCCAACAAACGGAAAAAAAAAAATTCTTAGTGCAATCCTCCACCACTCTTCCGTGTATGGGAAAAAAACACAGTATTGATGTAATTATCTTGAATGATGACAGGTGGACTCAGCCTCACAAGTTACTAGTAGCTGTTTCACTGACACAGTGTATAGCCATCCACAGTAATTTTAAACATGAAAGACAAAGATGAAAAAATACCTCATTGCGCAATCATAAAGAAAAAATGGGATTCACACAATAAGCCTCAATCTGAAGGCACACTCACAAATCCTCTGGGCATGTTAGACCATCAAAAAACAGACATCCTGTTCGCCGCTCAGACTTAGATGTTTTTCCTCCTCATGCGTATCCAGCGTCTGTCGTTGGTGTGCGTAGCTCCTCCCCCACGTGTTACGTCACTAGGCACGTGACTTAGTCATGGGTAACTGCTAGTTTGGCACCCATCTGATCTTATTTATATATAGTCAGAGGTACGCCCAAAACTCGGGGAGAGCACAAGCGAGGGAGACACAACATCTGACATCATTGCTGGCTACTAAAGATGTAATGAATCTTAAAAGAACAAAGACTGAACCAATTTAATACATAAAGTTTAAAATTCATAAAAAACAACAATAATAATCATTATCATATAGTGATTCACTGGGAGGATATGCAAGTTTGCATAGCAGCCCCCCAGTGGCCAACATTAAAAATGCACCACCAATGGATTTCTTCAATGGGTTTCTCACATGACTAGCTCAATAGGGATATGTATAATACATAGCAGCCCCCGGCGGTCATAAGTGGTAATGCATGGCCAAAAAATGACAAGTAGATATCTCATTGTTTGTATAAGTAAAATTGGATAAAACAAAAGGGATGAATAGAATCAAGAATCAGAGATAAAACAATTGAGATCAAAATCAATGTTTAAGCCATTAGGCGATAAGGATCTCATTTTGTGAATCCACTTTGATTCACTTTTACTTAGTTCCCGCACTTTGTGGCTACCTCTCCAGTGAGGTGTGTATTTGGCAATCGCCCAAAACGACATTTCTTTGGGATTTTGTTAATGACACAAAGCAAAATATCGTGAAACATTATGCTTAGGGAAACCATTCTCAATATTTTGGACATGTTCCCTTAGGCGTTTCCATAAAGGTCTTTTCGTACGTCCAATGTATTGGAGGGAGCATGAGCACTGTAGGGCATATACCACTCCTTTGGTTCTGCACGTAATTAGATCTTTTATCTCATACTCCTTCTTTGTCACATTGGAAATGAATTTGGAGCACTTTTGTCCATTAAAATTCGTTTTCCTGCAGGCGAAACAACGTTTACATGGGAAAAATCCCTTTCCTTGAAAAAAAGTTAAATTATTCGCTTTTGTAGGTGGATCTGGTATATTCTTAGCCACCAAATCTCTTAATGTAGGAGCTCGTCTGTAGATTACTTTGGGTGTCTTTGGTAATATCGATTGAAGTTGTCTATCTGCCTTTAAAAATTGGCCAATGTTTTTTGAGGATATTTTCTAGTTGTTTATGTTGAACATTGTAGTTGAGGATGACCGGGACTTCATTATCAAAGCTCTTCTTAGTTTTTTCTTTGTCCTTTATTAATGCGTCTCTTGGCATCTCTAACACATTTTGAATCTGGGCTTCTTTGAATTGGGTGTTGTATCCTTTACTTATAAATTTCATGCCGATCATACTGGCCTGCTCAAGGTACAGTGCGGAAAATAAGTATTTGAACACCCTGCTATTTTGCAAGTTCTCCCACTTGGAAATCATGGAGGGGTCTGAAATTGTCATCGTAGGTGCATGTCCACTGTGAGAAACATAATCAAAAAAAAAATTCCAGAAATCACAATTTATGAATTTTTAACTATTTATTTGTATGATACAGCTGCAAAGAAGTATTTGAACACCTGTCTATCAGCTAGAATTCTGACCCTCAAAGACCTGTTAGTCTGCCTTTAAAATGTCCACCTCCACTCCATTTATTATCCTAAATTAGATGCACCTGTTTGAGGTCATTAGCTGCATAAAGACACCTGTCCACCCCATACAATCAGTAAGAATCCAACTACTAACATGGCCAAGACCAAAGAGCTGTCCAAAGACACTAGAGACAAAATTGTACACCTCCACAAGGCTGGAAAGGGCTACGGGGAAATTGCCAAGCAGCTTGGTGAAAAAAGGTCCACTGTTGGAGCAATCATTAGAAAATGGAAGAAGCTAAACATGACTGTCAATCTCCCTCGGACTGGGGGTCCATGCAAAATCTCACCTCGTGGGGTCTCAATGATCCTAAGAAAGGTGAGAAATCAGCCCAGGACTACACGGGAGGAGCTGGTCAATGACCTGAAAAGAGCTGGGACCACCGTTTCCAAGGTTACTGTTGGTAATACACTAGGGCCGCGTACACACGAGGGGATATGTCCGCTGAAAACGGTCCGATGGACCGTTTCAGCAGACATCTCCGCTCGTGTGTATGGGCTAGCGGACAGATTTCTCCACCCGACAGATTTCAAAGCAAGCTTTGAAATCTATCCGGTGGGAATCTGTCCGCCCGACATGTCTGCTGGTTAGTACACTTACCAGCAGACATGTCGGCTCCCACCACCGCCGCGCCGCTGCCGAATGGATTCGGCGCATGCGCGGAAGTGTTTTACTTCCTGGTGCGGTGACGTGGCGGTGACGCGGCGGCGTCAACGTCACCGCCGCGTCACCACTACGTCACCGCGCCGTCCGGCGGCGGGGAATTTGATCCGATGGTGTGTACACGCCATCGGATCAAACTCCCGATCGGACATATCCGATGGAAATGGTCCGCGGACCGTTTTCATCGGATATATCCGATCGTGTGTATGGGGCCTAAGACATCATGGTTTGAAATCATGCATGGCACGGAAGGTTCCCCTGCTTAAACCAGCACATGTCAAGGCCCGTCTTAAGTTTGCCAATGACCATTTGGATGATCCAGAGGAGTCATGGGAGAAAGTCATGTGGTCAGATGAGACCAAAATAGAACTTTTTGGTCATAATTCCACTAACCGTGTTTGGAGGAAGAAGAATGATGAGTACCATCCCAAGAACACCATCCCTACTGTGAAGAATGGGGGTGGTAGCATCATGCTTTGGGGGTGTTTTTCTGCACATGGGACAGGGCGGCTGCACTGTATTAAGGAGAGGATGACTGGGGCCATGTATTGCGAGATTTTGGGCAACAACCTCCTTCCCTCAGTTAGAGCTTTGAAGATGGGTCGAGGCTGGGTCCTCCAACATAATGACCTGAAGCACACAGCCAGGATAACCAAGGAGTGGCTCTGTAAGAAGCATATCAAGGTTCTGGCGTGGCCTAGCCAGTCTCCAGACCTAAACCCAATAGAGAATCTTTGGAGGGAGCTCAAACTCCGTGTTTCTCAGCGACAGCCCAGAAACCTGACTGATCTAGAGAAGATCTGTGTGGAGGAGTGGGCCAAAATCCCTCCTCCAGTGTGTGCAAACCTGGTGAAAAACTACAAGAAACGTTTGACCTCTGTAATTGCAAACAAAGGCTACTGTACCAAATATTAACATTGATTTTCTCAGGTGTTCAGATACTTATTTGCAGCTGTATCATACAAATAAATAGTTAAAAAAATCATACATTGTGATTTCTGTTTTTTTTTTTGATTATGTCTCTCACAGTGGACATGCACCTATGATAACAATTTCAGACCCCTCCATGATTTTCCAAGTGGGAGAACTTGCAAAATAGCAGGGTGTTCAAATACTTATTTTCTGCACTGTACATGCAAGACCCCTACAGAGCTTTCTCCTCTCCTCCTGGGAGGGGAAGGAGGAGACTCTGGATACTCGGGTCAGCATCCCGATCTCGGTCAAGGACACCTTAGATTGGTGGCTTCGCCCCCAAAACCTCCTGAAGGGCCGCCCGTGGAGTCAGACCAACCTCATCAAAGTCACCACGGACACCAGCGCCTGGGGGTGGGGAGCCCCTACGGAGAAGCTGCGAGCTCAGGGACCTTGAAATCTCCGACAAAGGCGGGCTTCTTCCAACTACCGAGAGTTACTGGCAGTTAGGGAAGCTCTGAGAGTGTTCGAAGAAAGAATTTGGGGCAAAGATGTCCTAGTTCTCTCCGACAATGCAACTACGGTCGCCTTTCTCAACCGGCAAGGAGGGACCAGGTCTCACTCTCTCCTAGTGCTCTCCCTGGAGATCTTGCACTGGGTGGAACAGAGAGTACCCTCTATTCTGGCCGTCCACATAAGAGGAGCCTGCAATCTGGAGGCCGACTTTCTGAGCCACCGGCCCATTCTACAGGGGGAGTGGGAATTGTGCCAAGAGACCTTCAGCTGGGTGTTCCAGCTGTTCGGGGATCCAGGTTATTTTCCCTCAACCGGGGGCAGGGTTCACAGGGGGTGGGGATGCGCTGGCCCAGCCCTGGATGGTCCTACAAAAGTTGAGCACCTCGGAGACCAACTTAATCTTAATCGCTCCTTGGTGGCCCAGGAGACCCTGGTTTCCCATCCTGAAGCACTGGTGTCTGGGTCCCCCTCTTCCCCTTCCTCTCCGGACGGATCTCCTGTGGCAGGGGCCGAGCTCTCATTCAGATCCAGAATTCTCCAGCCTGACGGCATGGCTCTTGAGAGGTGGAACCTGCAGCAGAGGGGCTGTTCGGACAGAGTCATAGACACCTTACTGGCTAGCCACAAGAAGGTCACCAGACACATCTACGCGAAGGTCTGGACAGTCTTTTCGCGTTTGGTGCGCCACAAAGCAGATCGCTTGTCCCAAAACCCCCGCCATCCTGGAGTTCCTCCAGGATGGCGTGGAACTAGGCTTAGCCACTAGGACCCTAAGTGTCCAGATGGCAGCCTTGTCATATTTTTTGGACAAGCGCCTCTCGTGGGACCCTCTTATCAAGAGGTTTCTAACGGCTAGGGACAGACTTTCTCCTATACAAATTTTCAGGGTTCCCTCATGGGACCTCTCCCTAGTCTTGGATCAGCTGACTAAGGCCCCATTCGAGCCTATAGACAGCATTTCTATTAAGTTTCTTACATTTAAGTTTGCTTTTCTATTAGCTATCACATCTGCCAAAAGAGTTGGAAACATGCATTTTCTATTAAGGAACCCTTTCTTCGAGTATTTGAAGACAGGGTGGTACTGACTCAGGATCCTCTGTACCTTCCCAAAGTGGCAACTAAGTTCCATAGATCTCAGGAGGTGATACTCCCTTCCTTTTGTGCAAACCCCAGCAATGAGAAGGAAGCCACTTTTCATTGCTTGGATTTAAGACGCTGCCTTTTAATTCACTTAGAGACGGTAAGTGAGTTCAGAACTTCCCCTCACCTTTTAGTTAATTTCTCAGGTCAGAGAAAGGGTCAGCAGGCAACTAAAGCTTCAATATCCAGATGGATTAGACAGGCTATTTCCTTGTCCTACACGCAGGCAGGTAGGTCAGTTCCCATTATCAAAGCTCATTCCACTCGATCACTGGCAGCCTCCAGATATGTAGAGCGGCGACCTGGTCAAGCCAAAATACGTTCCTCAGACATTACAGAGTCGAACTGCTGTCGCCACAAGACCTGATGTTTGGTAGGAAGGTCCTACAGACGGTGGTCCCGCCCTAAGTTAGGCCTGAAGTTACTTGCTTCTCTCTCAGGGTGCCGTCCTGGAAGACGAGGGAGAAATTACCAGTTACTTACCGGTAGCTGGATTTCTACGAAGTCTTACAGGACGGCAGGCCTACTTCCCTCCCTTTTACTTCTATCTAAATTCCTCCTTTTCTTGGTTTTTCTATGCCGTGTTCTAAATAGCGGTTATTTATCTCAAACTGAGGCACACGGGAGGGGTGGGGACTTTTAAACCTAATGTTTGATTGTGTTTCCTGTCAGGTGGGCCAGTCTACTCTCAGGGTGCCGTCCTGTAAGACTTCGTAATAATCCAGCTACCGGTAAGTTACTGGTAGTTTCTCTCCAAATTTCAAGCCCTAAGACTGATGCCCTGGGATTGTAGAGAAGGGCAGGGGTGATGAACACCTACCACTCCTACCACTGCTAAATTTAAAAGTTCAGCTCGGAGTTGCTAGTTCTTAGGGAATCCCATTGACAGCAGAATTTAAACAAGATAAGCAGACAATAACAAAATAAACAAAAAGGCGTGCAATCTACCCCTCCCCCAACCCACCCCCCAGTCAGACCAGGTCATTGAGGTCTGGTATAAATTTTTGGGGGGGGAAACCTCGCATCAAAAAAAATAACTTGTCAGACATTATTGACCCCTGCCCCCATACTTAAGTGGCAGGGGAAAGCTGCATGTCAGTCAGCAGGAGACTAGCTACAGTTTATTTTTGTGTGGGCGGCAGGCAGCATTCATCATGATTGCTAAAGGATCTACATAAAGGGACATTTTATTATTATTTTTTTTTTAATAAAAGATTTGTCAAAAACTGTCCACTGTTTTTATTTACACTTATTTTTTGGGTGAATAAGTGGGTTACAATGTATCCCTACTCATTTACATGAGATAAAGGGGCTTTCCAGATTCCAATAAGGGTTGTGGGGAAGAGGCCCTTGTCCTCATCAACATGGGGACAAGGTGCTTTGGGGGGCACTACCCCAAAAGCACCCCCCTCATGTTGAGGGCACGTGTCTTGGTATGGTTCAGAATAGGAGGTACTCACTCAACACCCCCCCCTTTCCTTGTTTGCCTGGCTGCATGTTCGGATAAGGGTCTGGTATAGATTTGGGGGGGACCTCACAGCAATTTATTTTTTGCCCCAAAGGTTCCCCCCAAAAGCGGATACTGCCATCTTCACACCCAGATAGTTTTTTAAATGCCCTGTGGCTAGACCATACCTTATTTAACTAATGTTTTGTTCACTTTTTTCTAAATTGACTTGTAGACAGGTTAATGCAGTATTTACCAACCTTTCATAGACTTAGTGGTAAATAGTGAATTTACCTTTTTCTTATCGCATGAGATATTTGGATTAACCACTTAAGACCCGGACCAATATGCAGGCTAAAGACCCAAGGTGTTTTTACAATTTGGCACTGCGCTGCTTTAACTGGTAATTACGCGGTCATGCAATGTTGTACCAAACCGAAATTTGCGTCCTTTTTTTCCCACAAATAGAGCTTTCTTTTGATGGTATTTGATTGCCTCTGCGATTTTTTATTTTTTGCGATATAAATGGAAAAAGACCGAAAATTTTTCTTATAACAACAAGTTAAAAATATCGAATAAACTACATTTTAGTCAATCATTTAGGCCAAAATGTATTCAGCCACATGTCTTTAGTAAAAAAAATCGCAATAAGCGTATATTTATTGGTTTTCGCAAAAGTTATAGCGTCTACAAACTAGGGTACATTTTCTGGAATTTACACAGCTTTTATTTTATGACTGCCTATCTCATTTCTTGAGGTGCTAAAATGGCAGGGAAGTACAAAACCCCCACCAATGACCCCATTTTGGAAAGTAGACACCCCAAGGAAACTGCTGAGAGGCATGTTGAGTCCATTGAATATTTTTTTTTTTTGGTCCCAAGTGATTGAATAAAGACAAATAAAAAAAAAGTTTACAAAAAGTTGTCACTAAACGATATATTGCTCACACATGCCATGATTAAATGTGGAATTGCACCCAAAAATACATTCTGCTGCTTCTCCTGAGTACGGGGATACCACATGTTTGGGACTTTTTGGGAGCCTAGCTGCGTATGGGGCCCCAAAAACCAAGCACCGCCTTCAGCATTTCTAAGGGCGCAAATTTTTGATTTCACTCCTCACTACCTATCATAGTTTCGAAGGCCATAAAATGCCAAAATAGCACAAAAACCCCCCCCCAAATGACCCCATTTTGGAAAGTAGACACAGCAAGCTATTTGCTGAGAGGCTTGTTGAGTCCATGGAATATTTAATTTTTTTGCCCCAAGTCATTGAATAATGACCTAAAAAATAAATTACAAAACTTTGTCACTAAATGATATATTTCTCACACATGCCATGGGCATATGTGGAATTGCACCCCAAAATACATTCTGCTGCTTCTCCTGAGTACAGGGATACCACATGTGTGGGACTTTTTGGGAGCCTAGCCATGTACGGGGCCCCGAAAACCAATCACCGCCTTAGGCTTTCTAAGGGCATACATTTTTGATTTCACTCCTCACTACCTATCACAGTTTTGAAGGCCATAAAATGCCAAGATGGCACACAACCCCCCCAAATGACCCCATTTTGGAAAGAAGACACCCCAAGCTATTTGCTGAGAGGCATGTTGAGTCCATGGAATATTTAATTTTTTTCCCCCAAGTCATTGAATAATGACCCAAAAAAAAAATTACAAAACTTTGTCACTAAATTATATATTTCTCACACATGCCATGGGCATATGTGCAATTGCACCCCAAAATACATTCTGCTGCTTCTCCTGAGTACGGGGATACCGCATGTGTGGGACTTTTTGGGAGCCTAGCCGCGTACAGGGCCCCGAAAACCAATCACCGCCTTCAAGATTTGTGTGAGTGAAATCAAAAATTGATGTCCTTAGAAATCTTGAAGGCGGTGCTTGGTTTTCGGGGTCTCATACGCGGCTAGGCTCCCAAAAAGTCCCACACATGTGGTATTCCCGTACTCAGGAGAAGCAGCAGAATGTATTTTGGGGTGCAATTCCACATATAACCATGGCATGTGTTAGAAATATATAATTTAGTGACAATGTTTTGTACAATTTTTTTTTTTGGTCATTATTCAATCACTTGCGGCAAAAAAATTAAATATTCCATGGACTCAATATGCCTCTCAGCAAATATCTTGCGGTGTCTACTTTCCAAAATGGGGTCATTTGAGGGGGTTTTGTGCCATTTTGGCATTTTATGGCCTTTGAAACTGTGATAGGTAGTGAGGAGTAAAATCAAAAATGTGCGCCCTTAGAAATGCTGAAGGCGGTGCTTGGTTTTCGGGGTCCCGTACGCGGCTAGGCTCCCAAAAAGTCCCAAACATGTGGTATCCCCGTACTCAGGATAATGTATTTTAGGGTGCAACTCCACATATAACCATGGCATGTGTGAGCAATATATCATTTAGTGACAACTTTTTTTATTTTTTTTGTCATTATTCAATCACTTTGGACAAAAAAAAAAAAATCTATGGACTCAACATGCCTCTCAGCAGTTTCCTTGGGGTGTCTACTTTCCAAAATGGGGTCATTTTTTTTTTGTGCTATTTTGACATTTTATGGCCTTCGAAACTGTGATAGGTAGTGAGGAGTGAAATCAAAAATTTACACCCTTAGAAAGCCTGAAGGCGGTGATTGGTTTTTGGGGTCCCGTACGTGGCTAGGCTCCCAAAAAGTCTCACACATGTGGTATCCCCGTTCTCAGGAGAAGCAGCAGAATGTATTTTGGGGTGTAATTCCACATATGGATTGATCGGTGGGTATGCCCACCATTAGAATACCTCCCTTCATCCACCCACTTCTAATGATGGGCATACATGCACCATTTATATATGCCGAAGCATGGGGGCATCCTCCCGCAAAAAAGTAATGCCGCGTACACGCGGTCAGACTTTTCTATGCCGTGTACACATGGTCAGACTTTTCCACGGGTAAGGCCTCCGTAGGAGTGTCAACCGTATGTGCGCGGCATTAGGAGCAAAATCGCTCCTCCGCCCCTAATGCCCCCATGCTTTGGCATATATGCTCTTTTTTGGACTGTGGTGGTCAAATTACCTCCTACAGCGTTGGAGTCGCAGCTTTATATATCGTGGGAGCAAACGCTGTTGCTGTCACGCTAAATAAATCCGCGCTGCAACTGAATGGCGTACCTGCTAAGCAAATGATGGTTAACATTAAAACAAAGTAACATTACAGTATAACAGTAAGATCATACCATACCTGCAAAGCAAATACCAATAAAAAAAAACATAGTAAAAAATAAAACATTTTTTAACGCAACCTGTGCCTAATATACTGTATATATGCCGAAGCATGGGGGCATCCTCCCGCAAAAAAGTTATGCCGCGTACACACGGTTGGACTTTTCTATGCCGTGTACACACGGTCAGACTTTTCTATGCCGTGTACACATGGTCAGACTTTTCCACGGGAAAGCCTCCGTAAAAATGTCAACCGTATGTACGCGGCATTAGAAGTAAAATCGATCCTCCGCCCCTAATGCCCCCATGCTTCGGCATATATGCTCTTTTTTTTAACTGTGGTGGTGAAATCACCTCCTACAGCACTGTTGCTGTCAAGATAAATAAGCTGAATGGCGTACCTGAAAACAGTAAAGTAAATTACATACCTGAAAAGCAAGCATGAAAAAACATAACAATAAAACTTTGCAGAATAAAATAGAGTAAAAAAGAGCAGAACAATAGAGAGAGAATAGAGAGGGAGAGAACAATAAAACAACAACTATTTTTGTTTTTTTTATTTTATATTTTTTTTGTGTTTTTTAACTTTTTACTTTTTCTTTTTTTTTACACGTTTTTTTTTGTAACTGTTCAACTTTTCGGTTCCAGGTTTGGGTCTCTCAAAATGCGATGGCATCTTAGGAGACCCTGTGTACGTGTGCCTAGCCTGTAAAATGTTTTACCCTACGCTAATACTTCACTTGTGTGTGGAAGCGTTCAAAACATTTGCCAATACAAAGACCAGGATCGGCAGGACATCGGGGACAAAAATAACGGGTGTCACACCTAAATCCGCACTTGCTACAGACACGACATCTTCTTTGGGGGGCTTTTTGGGTAGGGGTACTCTCGAGGGCATATATAAAATGCCTCTCATGCAGTCGGCTTACTGCATTTGGTAGGGGATGGTGAGGTGCAGAACCGCCTGGATACAGGAGTTCTGTGGTAATATCCTTATGGAATTGGAGGAAGGGTCCATTCCGTCCTGAAGCTTTGTATAAGACAAAAGCATTCAGCAAAGTCAATTGGAATAAATGTAGAGACACTTTTTTGTACCAGCGTCTCGATTTACGGGCCATATGATACGGCGCCATCAACTGGTCGTTGAGGTCCACCCCTCCCATATTTTGGTTATATTTGTGGACACAGAGGGGTTTCTCCACAACACCAGTCGCCGTACGAATTTGTACTGTCGTGTCTACGTGAAGGGTGGTAAGAATAAAAACATTCTTATTGTCCCGCCACTTCACAGCGAGCAAATTATTACATCTGCAGCAGGCTCTCGCCCCCAGCCTAAGACGGGCATCTACAAGCCGCTGGGGAAACCCCCGGCGATTAGGTCGCACTGTGCCACATGCTCCAATCTGATGATCAAACAAGTGACTAAAAAGTGGCACGCTGCTGTAATAATTGTCCACATACAAGTGGTATCCCTTTCTGAATAAGGGTGACACCAAGTCCCAAACAATCTTGCCAGTGCTCCCCATGTAATCTGGGCATCCTTCCGGCTCTACCTCACTATCTTTGCTCTCATAAACCCTAAAGCTCCATGTGTAGCCTGTTGCCCTGTCACAGAGCTTATAGAGCTTGACCCCGTATCTGGCACGCTTGCTGGGAAGGAACTGTTCGAAAGACAAGCGGCCAGCAAATTTAACCAGGTACTCGTCAACGCAGACAATTTGCTGGGGATTAAACAAGGCTGCATATTGTTCATTGAAATGGTTTATGAGGGGCCGAATTTTGTAGAGCCGGTCAAATTCAGGGTCTCCACGTGGACGACAAAGTGCATTGTCGCTGAAATGCAGGAACCGCAGGATCGCCTCGTATCGTTTCCTGGCCATGTGAGCAGAGAATATGGGCATTTGGTCAATTGGCTCTGTGGACCAATACATGCGCAATTGAGGAAATGGATGTATGCCCATATTGAGGGTGAGGGCCAGAAAGGTCTTAAATTCGGAAACCGTAAGAGGTCTCCATTCTTTGGCAAGGAGGGTCTGGGGATTAGCGGCGATGTAGGTACCAGCATACAAATTACTCTGGTCCACAATAGATCTATAGAGATCTTCCGTGAAATACAGCGAAAAAAATTAAGTGGCGTAAAATTCGCTGTATCCACCTGAATTCCGGGTTGGCCAGTGAATGGGGGAAGTACGGGTTCTGCAGAAGTGGTGGGGACCCAATCAGGATAGGCGAATTCTGCAGGAAGGGCACTATGGGTACGATGGGCCCGTCTTTGTCTTCTTCTTCTTGGTGGCAGCGGGACACTACTTGTGCTTGCCACCTCGCCAGCTTGAACTGCACTTATGGGACTCGCCACGTCACCACGTGATACTGCAGTGCTGGATGAACGACCAGGGTGTACTAGGCCGCTGGTGCTTGCCAATCCACCAGAAGGAATAGCGGCGCTAGTACTGGCTCTCTGCTCCATACAAGGGTCCTGCGGTTCTTGCTCCTCAACAACCTCAGAACGGGATCGGGTATGCCTGGCCTTAGCAGGGACCACCACTCTGTCGTCAGAGCTATCTGACATGGAGCCGCTGTCGTAAACAGGATCGTATTCTGAGCCCGAATCTGACAGATGCATGACCTCCTCATCACTATCTGACGACATGCTCAGGATCCTAACAGCCTCTTCACCAGTGTACATTCGCTTTGCCATTTTGGGCTCTAAATTTTGTCGTAGACTGGTGATGATTCACGGGTAAAAAAAGCACCTGGCTATAGAAAGGCAAATGTAGAAAACGATTCAAAAAAACTGTTAGCGATCGCAGGGATCAGGCCTGTCTCTGCGAACGCTGCAGTTGTGTGTGATGTGTTTTTGAAGTGACAGGGATCGATCGATGCTGCACTTGGGTGGGTTGGGCTGGGCGGAGGAGCAAAACGCAAGTGCTAGCGGGTATCTGGGCTGATTCCGCTAACAATGCGTTTTTGGGTACCCTAAACTGCTGGGTACGCTAGTATAGATCTGATCAGGTCAGGTATCGATCTGTTCAGATACTATACCACTAAGGGGGGTGTATGCTTTGCGAGTGGGTGTAAGCGCTACTGGCACTAACCTAACGCTGCCTGGGGCGACGCTGACCCTGACTGATGCAAAAATGTAATTTATATCACCCGCCGGGCGATCAGGGGGTTAAACCTTTATTGGGTTATATACGGCGGGTGCCCTGATGCTATAAACAGCAAACTAACTAACCAGCGTCAACCGTAACACTTATACGGTGATCACTGGTGAAAGGGTTAACTAGGGGGCAATCAGGGGGTTTAAACCTTTATTAGGTAATATATGGGGGTACCTAACGCTTTCTAAAAACCTAAATAACTAACTGGCTAACCTGCGTCACCAGTGACACTTATATGGTGATCACTGGTGAAAGGGTTAACTCTAGGGACAATCAGGGGTTAAAAACTTTATTAATGGGGGTACCTAGCGCTATAAAACCTGGCGGCAAACCTCAAAAAAAAACTAACTGCCTAGCGGCAACAGTGACACTGATACAGCGATCAGAAAATCGATCGCTTAGTGACACTGGCAATAGGGGGTGAAAGGGATAACTAGGGCGGTGATCAAGGGGTTAAACCTTTATTAGGGGGGGGGGGGGTAGGGGGCTACCCTAGACCTAAAGGGGGCTAAGACTAACTGCCCTGACACTTTTTACTGTAACACTGACACTAAATGCAGTTACCATAAATAAATGATTACTGCATTTAGTGACACAATGTTACAGTGGACTGGGGGGGGGGGGGTGATCGGCGGTGACAGGAAGGGGTTAAGTGTGCCTATGTGTACCTGTGTCGGTGTACTGTTAGGTGCAACTTACTTTCTGATGTGTTCTCTCCTCAGCGTCGGACGAAAAGACCGACACGAGGAGGAACACAGCACTTCCCTCTTCCTGTGTTTACACTTAGCACTGGAAGAGGCGGGGGGGCGCGCGCATTGGCTGGGAGCGATCGCGAGGGGGTGGCTGAAAACGAATAGCCGTCCCCTCATCCCGGATCGCTCCCGGAGCTAAAGGAACCGCCGCATGTACGGGGGGGGGGGGTCCGACCGCCGAACCCCCTCAAGGCACCAACGTATATATACGTTGATGTGCCTGTCGGTGCCATTCTGCTGACGTAAATGTACATGCAGCGGTCCTTAAGTGGTTAAATGTGTCACATGTCCCAAATATCAAATGCAATATCCTTTTGTGAGTTGACCCCATTGCCTCATTTATGAAAAGCGAGTCTTATCCCCTTTTTTATATTGGAAAGCAGGGGTAGAAAAATTGATGGAAGCTGAAAGATGGCTATACACGCTCAGAGATAAGTATAAGTTCTTTAACTACTTGCCGACCGCCCACCGTCATATTACTGCGGAGTGGTGGCTCTGTCTCGCGGGAGCACGTAGCTCTACGTTCTCCCTTTAGAGACTTGTAGGGCGCGCGCGGGCACCCCCAGAGTCCCACGCGCATGCCCGGCGGGTACGATCGCCGCCGGGCACCCGCGATTGCTCGTTACAGAGCGGGGAACGGGAGCTGTGTGTGTAAACACATAGCTCTCGTTCCTGTCAGCGGGGGAAACGCTGATTTTCTGCTCATACAATGTATGAACAGAAGATCAGTGATTTCCCCTAGTGAGGCCACCCCCCCATACAGTTAGAACACACCCAGCAACACACTTAACCCCTTCCCTGCCCCCTAGTGTTAACCCCTTCACTGCCCATGGCATTTTTATAGTAATCAAATGCATTTTTATAGCATTGATCGCTATAAAAATGCCAATGGTCCCAAAAATGTGTCAAAAGTGTCCGATGCGTCCGCCATAATATTGCAGTACCGAAAAAAAAACGCTGATCGCCGCCATTACTAGTAAAAAAAAATAATAATAAAAATGCCATAAAACTATCCCCTTTTTTGTAAACGCTATAAATTTTGCGCAAACCAATCAATAAACGCTAATTGCGATTTTTTTTTAACGAAAAATATGTAGAAGAATACGTATCGGCCTAAACTGAGGAAAAAAAAAGTTTTTTTATATCTTTTTTGGGGATATTTATTATAGCAAAATTTAAAAAATATTGCATTTTTTTCAAAATAGTCGCTCTATTTTTGTTTATAGCGCAAAAAGTAAAAACCGCAGAGATGATCAAATACCACCAAAAGAAAGCTCTATTTGTGGGAAAAAAAGGACGCCAATTTTGTTTGGGAGCCACGTCGCACGACCGCGCAATTGTCAGTTAAAGCGACGCAGTGCTGAATCACAAAAAGTGCTCTGGTCTTTGGACAGCAATATGGTCCGGGGCTAAAGTGGTTAAGATTTGGGCCTGTTGGCTCCACTATTCCCTACAAATATAAGGGGCTTAAGGACAGTTATAGCCCTACTGTACACTGCCTTCTACGACTCAGCTGTGACACATGATAATAAATCAGAGTGTTTGTTGTTGCTCTATACATGGCCTCCTTCTTTGGGGTTTCTTTGAAACACCCATCTCATTTTAACATTTGAAATCTAAAATGACTGATATTTATACTGAGTCTCAGGTTGTTGTTTCTGGTCTCTCTTTTCAACTGTATCCTATAGATCAGTGGTTCTCAACCTCAGTCCTTGAGTACCCCCAACAGGCCTTGTTTGCAGGTTTTCCTAAGCTATTTTATCTAAGACCCCATACACACTATACAACTTTTGATTTCCTTTAGATTTACCAAAACCATGTAGTGCAAGGGCCTGCCTGATTGCATACAAATTGAAACGCTTAAGGTCACTTGCTGAAGAAGGAACCAATGAGCTGTTCTGAAACGCGCCCCGCCTCTATGACACACTTCCTGTCCTCTTCCTGTTTGTGTTCCATGCTGGTTTTTGTCTTGCTTCCTCTGACATCATCCCCAGGCTCCAGCACCATTGTGTTCCCTAAACACTCACAGCACAAGTTGGCTGTTATCTTGTGGACTTCCCTGGAAGCTTTATCATCAGACTGGGACTGCCCTGCCACTGGAACATCTTCTGGACACACTTACCTAATGCCTGCTTCATCTACCATCTTGTAAGTGTTTTTAACCCCTTTAGGGGATATTAAAAGTTTTATACTTCTGCACTTAGAGGAGCCTTGTTTGTTTTTCTTTGACCTCATATTATATGGTTTTGGTAAATTTGAAGGAGAAAATCTACAGAAAATTGTATATTGTGTATCCAGCTTTAGAGAAATTCCCAAAACATGGCCTGTTGAGGGTACTTGAGGACTGAGGTTGAGAACCACTGCTATAGAGTACTCGGAGAGTACCTTTTCTTTTTATACTCAATATTCTTTTATTGTTTTATTCTTATTTTTCTTGGGATTGCTGTTTACATATTAGGATGCATAATGGTACTAGGTCTTGTTAAATAACGTAAATTGGAAAGATCCTCTTTTTTTTTATGTACTGAGATTGACTGTATACACAACAACCCAATATTTGTTATGTTTGCAACCATATGCATCTGCTCTGAAAAACAGAGAATTGAGCGCACTCCAAAAGACCAGCCTGTACACAGATATAATTCTAAGACAGGTAATTCAGTATTGAAAAAGTGGTGCACATAAATACTGTATATTGGAGTCCATATATAAAACGTCCATAAGCATAATAGCCAAAGAACACACTTAGGCCTCGTACACACGAGCGGATATGTCCGCTGAAAACGGTCCGACGGACCGTTTCAGCAGACATCTCCGCTCGTGTGTATGGGCTAGCGGACAGATTTGTCCACCCGACAGATTTCAAAGCATGCTTTGAAATCTATCGGGTGGGAATGTGTCCGCCCGACATGTCTGCTGGTTAGTACACTTACCAGCAGACATGTCGTCCCGCACCGCCGCCGCGCCGCCGCCGAATGGATTCGGCGCATGCGCGGAAGTGTTTTACTTCCTGGTGCGGTGACGTAGCGGTGACGTGGCGGCGTCAACGTCACCGCCACGTCACCGCGCCGTCCGCCGGCGGGGAATTTGATCCGATGGTGTGTACACGCCATCGGACCAAACTCCAGATCGGACATATCCGATGGAAACGGTCCACGGACCGTTTTCATCGGATATGTCCGATCGTGTGTACAAGGCCTAACACTTGATGGCAGCCAGCTAACAGATGAAGCAATCTGTAAACGACAAGAAAAACACAAAAGCGGCGCCTTCTAAGCGTAGCAGTAGTAAAATTTAATTGATGTGTCTAACAATATAAAAAACCTACTCACAAAGCAGGTGAATGGTCAGGCATGTGAACAATAAGGGTTTTCATCCGCAGGTAGTAAGCGTCCATCACGCTCAGAAACTTGCCTTAAGCACCATTGAGGGGCAGATATCAGCCTTGGCTGCTTTTTTTTTCAGCATCCCTTGGCGTCTCATTCGTTGGTGAGTTTGTTTGTGCATGGGTTGGACATGTGGCCCCACCGGTTCGACCACCGCTGCCTCCGTGGGATTTGAATCTGGTGCTCTCGGTACTTCAGAAACCGCCATTTTAAAACATTAGGGAGATCCCCCTATTGTCACTCTCTCAGAAAGTAGCCTTTCTGGTGGCTATTACATCTGACAGGAGGGTTTCTGAGTTGGCGGCCTTGTCTTGCAAGTCTCCCTATCTGATCCTCCACAAGGATAAGGCGGTGCTATGCCCGCATTTCTTCTTAAGGTTGATTCGCCGTTTCCTCTGAATGAGGACATTGTGCTTCCATCCTTGTGTCCTCGGCCGTCACATCCAAAAGAGGTTGCTTTGCATTCCTTGGATGTGGTCCGGGCTCTGCAGGTGTATCTGTTTGCTACGGCTACGTTTCGGAGGTCGGATTCACTGTTTGTGTTGGTAACTGGTCCAAAAAAGGTCCTGTCAGTCTCGTCGGCCACCATTTCTCGGTGGATTAGACAGATCATGATTTCTCGGTGGATTAGACAGATCATGTCACGGCACATTCGACCAGGGCAATTGGTGCCTCCTGGGCTTTCCGACATCAAGTGTCCGTTTCTCAGGTGTGTAAAGCGGCGACCTGGTCGTCCGTTCTGCTTCTGACGCCATGTTGACCCACACTCCCCTGACACCCGTTATGGACCAAAAGGAAAGTTGCACAAAAAGGTCCACCCTCACCAAATTTTACAAGGTTCATGTGAGTGTATCTGCAAATGCTTCCTTCGGCCGCAAGATTTTGCAGGCAGCTGTTTAAGGTTGCAACTCCTCTGTTGAGGAGCTTTGATTGTTTGGTTTTAATGGGCAGGAGCGGAGGAGGAGCGGTAAACACACCGCTTCAAAGATGCGGCTAGCAGGACTTTTTTTACTGTCCTGCTGGGATCAGCCTTTCAGTCCCTGTATACTGTAGCAGAGCTGGAGGGTGAAAGTAAGAAGCAGAATGAGAAGTCAATCGGCTCATTTTCTGATAAGAAGCATGAATAGTGTGGTCATCATGCAGAACAGCTAGAACACCTTCTGGGGACACTGTGGTCCCTGCGCTGAGTTGGGGTAATTCCAGTGTCTGAGAAGCCTATTTTTGCATCTTTTGTACCTGCTCGCCTCTCTGCCATCCTGCCCAATTGCCTGATCTCCTACTTCTGCTTGGATGTTCCCTTGAAATTAGTTGTGCATTGTTAGTTATCTTACATAAGCATTGTACTCTGAAGAGCAATCTGCAGTGAATAGCTTTTCAGAGGACGTTTGACAGGGAACGAGGATGTGTCCCCTCCCCACAGTGCTTGTTTTAACCCCTAAAAGCCCACATCACTGTGCCGCAACCAGATACATTGCACCTGGTTGCAGCAGGGCTCCATTCACCTAGAAGTTGGGGTACTGTGTGGTACTACTTTGTGAATGCAGCAGCCATGAAGCAAAGCAAGACGGCCTTGGCAAATATACAACCCTGTCTTGTTGCCTTTTCAGCCTAGGGGGAGAAGTTGTGGGGCAGTAAAAATGAGTCTAAACAACCTGTTTTCACTGTAAGTGTACAATTAGCGCTA
This sequence comes from Rana kukunoris, assembly GCA_029574335.1. NCBI lineage: Eukaryota > Metazoa > Chordata > Amphibia > Anura > Ranidae > Rana > Rana kukunoris. Next base: position 139,317,713 of record CM056056.1, on the reverse strand, counting down.
GTTGGTTAGCTTGTAACTAAGCATCTGCTTCACTTGCATGTTACACTCTTTAGTTACTAGTTTGCCTATGCATGTGTTATATTTTGAATGTTGCACGCTCACTAAATAAATAGTGTTGCTTTTACATAAGCAGTGGTATCTTTCCTGTATGTAGCTCACATATCTGGATCCACCAGATCACAAGTAACCTCTTACTGAGGACATCTAGTGGCAGAAAAAGTGTTGTAGGGGAAACCTTTGGATTGAAGGTGAGTACTGGTTTAGGTAGCTTATCTTTTTAATAGGCTATTATTTTTTTATCTTGAATGTAAGAAAGTGCAAGGCTAATTTCCATGTGTATATGAACCACGTGTTATGCATATGAGCCTGAGCAAACTCAGTGATCAATGCAATGATATTTAAAGTGCATGTAAGTGAATACAACTAATAAGTGAACATCAAGTGCATATAAATCAATATGACTGAGTGAGTGAGCATCAATATAGTGTGTACAAATAATAAAGGTGCAACAGTAATGATGAGGTGAATCAATTGGATGCAAAAAATCATCACAAAAATTGACATATGTAATGAAACATAAAGTGCATACCTGCTAATAGTCACAATAAAGTGAATAACAGCAGAGAAATTAAACTCAAAGTCCCAGATTCAGAGAGCCATTACGCCTGTCTAACTGGTGTTAGACTGGAGTAATTTCCAATTACGCGCGTTTTTTAGCTAGTTGAAAACCTCAAACCATGAATAGACGGCTGCGGGCTTCAATTCGACTGGATTACGTGTTCATACGCCTTCGGATCTACGCTGCAATAAAATTGCGGCCACTGGGTGGACTTCCCGTCGTTTTCCGCGTCTGGGTATGCAAATGAGCTTTTGCAGGCGATCCCCGAAATTACGATCTTCATTCGCATTCTCTTACGGCACCTTTAGTCATCTTTTTTTGCGTAACACTATACCAGCTTTTTGCTGCTCTAATATTAGACAGCCCATGTTAAGTATGGCCGTCGTTCCCACGTCGAATTTCTACGTTTTTCGACGTCTTTTATTTTTTTTGACGTAAGTCGTCCGGGAATAGGAATGTTCATAAACGACGCTACTCAAACAACGAATGACGTAACAGCGTGATTTCGCGCAATGCACGGCGGGAAATTTCTGAACGGAGCATGCGCAGTTCGATCGCCGCGGGGACACGCTTAATTTAAATGCTTCACGCCCCCTAATCTCGTATTTTGATTACGCGGCGAGAAATGGACTACGCCGCCGTAGCGTACGGGCAAAAATCTACCAGAATTCGGTGTAGAGCCTGGTAAAATACGGCAGCATAGAGTATTTCAATTACGCAGTGCAATATTAAGTGTATGTGAATCTGGCCCAAAGTCCATAATGGTCTGTTTGAACCGTTCATACAGTAAACCGGACTGGTATAGAATGAAGACTAAAGCCCTGTACACAGGATCGGTTCGTCTGATGAAAACGGACCGATGAACCTTTTTCATCAGACGAACCGATCGTGTGTGGGCCCCATCGGATTTTCATTCATCTGTGAAAAAAAAATAGAACCTGTTTTAATTTTTCTTATGGTTAAAAAACAATAGTCTGCAGAAAAATCTGCAGAAAATCTAATAGTGTGTATGGGGCTTAAAGTGGAGATTCACCTAAAAAAAAAATGTTTTACATTGCATTTCGGCGAGTTATTAGAATAAGAATCGTCGGTTTTTAAAAAAAAATCCTTGCGGTCATATGTATGTTCACCGCGGCTTCCGGGTATGATCGTCGGGGCTGGGCGTTCCTCAGGCTCCATTCACACGTAGGCGTTTTAACGACTGAAGCTACAATACGCCGGAGGGTCAAAATTACATTATTCTCTATGGAGAATAACGTAGAACGCCGTACGTCGAATGAACGCCGAACGCGGAATTTCAAACAAGTCCCGGACCCTTTTTCGAGGCGCGTATCGGGCGGCTTTGGTGTTCAGCATAGCCGACAATGACTGTGACAATGACTGTGAAAAAAACGTGGTTAAAAACGACGCGTTTTGTTGCCGCAAATCGCGGTACAAAACGCCGCAATTTGTCGCCGCAATTCGGGGGACAAAACGCCGCAAATCGCCTATGCAAAGGTGTGAATGCAGCCTAATTGATTGACAGGCATCCTGACCGGCGCATACAGTAGCCAAAAGAAGCCGAACGTCGGTGCGCAGGCGTATAGGCGCCGTATAGGCGCCGTATAGATCAAAGCAATCCGGCGGACAGATCCGATGGGAACGGTCCGTCGGACCGTTTCCATCGGATATATTACCTCGTGTGTACAAGGCCTTACAGTGAGGCTACAATGATGGGCAAGGTAAGGCTGCAATGATGGGCACGGTGAGGCTACAATTATGGGCACAGTGAGTCTGCAGTGATGGGCACGGTAAGGCTGCAATGATGGGCACAGTGAGGCTGCAATGATGGGCACAGTGAGGCTGCAATGATGGGCACAGTGAGGCTGCAATGATGGGCACAGTGAGGCTGCAATGATGGGCACAGTGAGGCTGCAATGATGGGCACAGTGAGTCTGCAATGATGGGCACAGTGAGTCTGCAATGATGGGCACAGTGAGGCTGCATTAATGGACACATTGAGGCTGCATTTGATGGGCACTGGTGAGGCTGCATTGATCTCTTGTATCCTGTCTGCAGTCTCTGACCATCGCCTGTATCATGTCTACATTCTCTTACCATCTTTAGTATCATGTCCTCAGTCTCTAACCATCTCCTGTACCATGCCCGCAGCCTCTGACATCTTGACATCTCCTGTATCATGCCCGCAGCCTCTGACATCTTGACATCTCCTGTATCATGCTCGCAGCCTCTGACATCTTGACATCTCCCGTACCATACCGACAGCCTCTGACATCTCTACTAGGCCGTATATCTCTGACATATATTGTACCATGCCCACAACCACTGACATCTCCTGTATCATGTCTTTAGCCTCTGACCATCTCCTGTACTATGCCCACAGCCTCTCCCCATCTCTTGCATCATGTCCGCAACCTCTGACCGTCTCTTGTCTTATATCATGTCTGCAGTCTCTGAGGGGGAGTCTGGAGAGGAGTCAAAAGTGGCAGCGCCGCCGGGATGGGGGTCATGGGAGAAGTCAGATGTGTGTGGACTGTGGAGAGAAGACTATAGAATAAAACCGCAGCCACCAAGCTGGAGCTGATTGACTGATCCATGCACGGTGCCCCTGAGAGGAGGTCAATGACAGCGCCGCCAGGCCAGTCTGAGGAGGGGGGGCACCAATGTAAGGAGGGGAGTGAATACAATAATGTAAGGGGGCACTGATATAAAGGTTTCCCCCTAATAGCTGTAACCCACCCCCTTTACCTTAGTGTATTCTTTCTGCGGAAGGTGGTCTCTGGTCACCCCTACATTCCCAGGTGTCCCCCTTGATGATTTCTCCACTTTTAACTGGAATTTGCTGTTATACCTACATATATCCATAGCCCTATATGCTTTCATATCTGTTTATCTATATATAATACACTCTTCAAATTTGCTTTAAAATGCATGGTTTTCCCTTTTATGAACAAGAAAATAATGATGTTATGCTGTTGGGCTGGTTTAACTGCTTGCGGACCGCCGCATGTACATTTACGTCAGCAGAATGGCAAAGGCAGGCACATCAACGTACATGCCTGCCTTGCCGTGGGTCGGGGGTCCGATCGGGACCCCCCCGGTACATGCGGCGGTCCCCGTGGCTGGCCGAGCAATCCGGGATGAGGGGGCGGCTATTCGTTTTTGTCCGCCCTCTCCGGTTCGCTCCCAGCCAATCCGCGCGCTCCCACCGTGTCACTTCCTCCTCCTGTGTAAACACAGGAAGAGGGAAGTGATGTGATCTCTCCCCTCGGCGGTATTTTCAACCGCCGCTGAGGAGAGATCACATCTTACAGTAAGTTTGCACAACACTACACTGACACCAGGACACACAGGCAGACTTAACCCCTTGCTAACCCCCCCCCCCCTTTCTCCCCTGTCACAGTGTCACTGAATACAGTAATCATATATGTATGATTACTGTATTTAGTGTCAGTGTGACAGGCAGTTAGTGTTAGGTTCAGGGTAGCCCCCGTACCCCCCCCTAATAAAGTTTTAACCCCTTGATCACCGCCCTAGTTAAAACCTTTCACTCCCTATTGCCAGCGTCACTAAGCGATCATTTTTCTGATGGCTGTATTAGTGTCGCTGTTCCCGCTAGGTAGCTATTTTTTTTTTTTTATTGCGATTTTTTTTATTTTTTTACTAAAGACATGTGGCTAAATACATTTTGGCCTAAATGTTTGACTAAAATTTCCTTTATTTGATTTTTCTTATAACAAAAAGTAAAAAATATTGATTTTCTTCAAAAATGACGCTCTATTTTTGTATATAGCGCAAAAAATAAAAATCGCAGAGGCGATCAAATACCACCAAAAGAAAGCTCTATTTGTGGGAAGAAAAGGACGCATATTTTGTTTGGGAGCCATGTCGCACGACCGCGCAATTGTCCGTTAAAGCGACGCAGTACCGAATCGCAAAAAGGGGCCTGGTCTTTTACCTGCATTTTGGTCTGGGTCTTAAGTGGTTAATAATGCTATGGGGCTGGTATGAAATTATTTCCAGGGCTGGCTTTTATTCCCAGTCCAGCCCTGTATGCATTTTAACTATGATTAAAGTGTAAGCTTATTTTATGTAACACCAATCCTTAAAGGGGAGATCCAGGCTTTTTCACGTGCTTGATGCGCAGACGCCGCTTGGCTTCCATGAAGGTTTTTCGCCGGCGTTGGACCTCTGCTGAGAAATACGGGAAGACAGCCACCATCTTGTTGTCAAAGGAGATGTTGCTCTTCTCTCTGCTCAGGCGAAGAATAGCATCTCCGTCCCTGAAATTGAGGAGCTTTGCTATGAATGTGCGAGGGGGTGCCCCGACTGGCGGCGGTCTGCCCGACATGCGGTGTGCACGTTCCACGGTGAACATGAGGGAGAACGCCTCCCTGCCATAGGTATCGCATTGCAGTTTTTCCAGGAAGGCTTGTAGGTATTTCCCCTCTACCCCCTTGGGAAGGGAACACCTTCGGGTTCTGTTTTCGAGGTCATCTTGCTTCTGTAAGAGCTGATTGATCTGCAGCTGCATGGCCTCAGAGGAGTGTTGAAGGGGGGAGGGAGTCCTCTACAGCACCCAGCCTTACCTCCGCCTCAGTGACTCTTTCTCTCAGCTTCTGGATGTCCTGTCTTACTAGGGACATGTCCACCTTCACCTCCTCTATTCTCGCCGTTAGGGTGGTTTGGCAGGCTGTTACTAGGTCCTGGCAGGTGGTGATAGCCGGCAGCACCTTGGCAGTGTCAGCGCCGACCGTTGTCTCCTCCGACCTCGTGGCGCCGCCATCTTTGCCCGGGAGTCCTTCTCCTGATGGCGATACTGTTCGAACTTGGAGACAGTCGACCTTGGATGCTTTCGGCGGTGACATGGTCACAGCATCTCCCGGGATTAGTGAGAGCCTTACAGGGTGTTGAAATTGAGGGTGGAAGCTCAGGATATAACGATAAGGATGATCGTCCGGCGGAGCTCAGCTTTCTAGCGTCCTATCCCATGCCGCTCCAGGCCACACCCTTCATGTCTCTAACTTCTACATCTGCAGGACAGCTTGTTCTGTTAAAAAACAACAGACCTACTGGCATTATCACCATGTGAAAATAAAAAAGCCTGCAAAAAAGAAAATAAATGCAGCCACCGGGCTTAACTTCTTAAGGACCGCCTCCTGCACATATACGTCGGCAGAATGGCACGGCTGGGCACATCCACGTATATTTACGTCGGTTCTAGTACCCAGCCGTGGGTCACGGGCGCGCTCCCGTGACCCGATCCGAAGCTCCGTGACCGGGACCGCGGGACTCGCGGACCCGATTGCCGCTGGAGTGCGGCTATCGGTCCCCGGAGCTGAAGAACGGGGAGAGCCGTGTGTAAACACGGCTTCCCCGTGCTTCACTGTGGCGGCAGCATCGATCGCGTCATCCCTGTTTATAGGGGGACGCGATCGATGACGTCACACCTACAGCCACACCCCCCTACAGTTGTAAACACATAACCCCTACATCGCCCCTTGTGGTTAACTCCCAAACTGCAACTGTCATTTTCACAGTAAACCATGCAATTTAAATGCATTTTTTGCTGTGAAAATGACAATTGTCCCAAAAATGTGTCAAAATTGTCCCAAGTGTCCGCCAAAATGTTGCTGATCGCCGCCATTAGTAGTAAAAAAATTTTTTTTTATAAAAATGCAATAAAACTATGCCTTATTTTGTAAACGCTATACATTTTGCGAAAACCAACCGATAAACGCTTATTGCGATTTTTTTTTTTACCAAAAATAGGTAGAAGAATACGTATCGGCCTAAACTGAGGAAAAAAAATGTATATATATTTTGGGGGGATATTTATTATAGTAAAAAATATTGCATTTTTTTCAAAATTGTCGCTCTATTTTTGTTTATAGCGCAAAAAACAAAAACTGCAGAGGTGATCAAATACCACCAAAAGAAAGCTCTATTTGTGGGGAAAAAAGGACGCCAATTTTGTTTGGGAGCCACATCGCACGACCGCGTAATTGTCAGTTAAAACGACGCAGTGCCGAATCGCAAAAAGGGGCAAGGTCCTTTACCTGCATTTTGGTCCGGGTCTTAAGTGGTTAATACCGCTTTAAAGTGGGGTTACAACCACAATTAGCATTTTTTAAATGTACAGTATGTGCTTTCATTATGCGTTTTTATAATATAAATCTGGTCACTTACTATTTTACAATCCGCCACCGCTCCGCATAGTTATTCAAAAAAGATAGCTTATAAAACTATGTCCACACTGTTGTAATTTTGCTTGTGGGCATTGTGAAGCCCACAAGCACTTCCTGAAAGTCTGGGATGGGGAGTGATAATTGGGTGGCGCGCTGCATCCTGGGAAATGACACACATTTCCCAGGAGCATTAGAGGGAGATGACGTCAGAATCCTAGATGATTCCAAAGGCAGATTTCGTCGGATAGCAACAGGCATTTTTTTTTTTTTTACTTTTTTAGGTCTAATGAGCACAATAATGAAAATAAAATTTGGAATGGAAACTCCACTTTAAGTTAGTAATTTTATCTTACAATACTTTTCTCCTAAATATGTTCAATTCACAAACATAAATATCTCTTAGGTGTGGAGTCCTTATTATTTCTCAATAGATGTACATTGAACTGTTGACGCCTCATTGAACTCCCAGTTATTATTACCCTGAAGCTAGCAGCGATAACCCATGCCATAATATCTGTGATTTGACTTTCACTTTGAAAATCCCTTTAACAAAATTGATAAAATGTGGAAAATTCATCTGATTCATGCCGTAAAGCCTTTAGTGAGTGGAAAAATCTATTTTCTGTTGCAAAATGCAAATAACACTTTTTAATGAAAGTGTCATATGTTATACTTTAGCGAACTGAGCCGTATGGATGCTTTTTCCAGTATTTAGTAAATATCACTAAAGCTAAGGCCAGTAACTTCCCAAGGCTTGCTAAAAGTCTGCTGATACTTGCTAAATGACTTGTAAAGCGTGATAAATGCTTGATAAAAATATAGCCAACACTTCCATTAAGATCCATATTCACCAGTTCCAGACTGGAACTGAAAGGTGTTCGGAGATTTAAAAAGCTGCTCAGCACTTTTCAAATAACTCTGTATTAAGACGGTTCTTAAGGTAATGACATGATCTAAAAGTGATGTAAAAGTAGCTGCACATACCTGTAGATTTGTGGGTCAGTCCAGTCAGTGTCAGTGGGAGAGTAGGACGCTCCGGTCTTCCGCTCGAGTCTGCTCTCGCCAGGGACCAGACAGGCAGATAGTGGCTAGGCAGACTGCTAGGTAGGCTTGCTCTACCCCTCTATCCCTCAAGCAACTCACCACCGGCTTTCCCCCGGCTCTACTTGGCCCCCCTGGCTTCCCTCCTTCACCCCTCTCCAGCAGGTAAGCCATCCACTGAGGTTGCAGGCGGCCGTCCTTTTCAGGACAAGCCACCGCTGCAACTTAAAGCCACGGCTCTCCCCCCTATCCACACCTCCCCTTCTATACCCCCACACTACCAGCCCCTCTCTAACTAACCATCCGCCACCTATCCCTGCAATCCCTGCAATTTTCCACCGTTTCGGGCGCTTTTTCGGTACCTCCGCGCCGGCCTGGAGGCAATCGCGGCAGCCGCAACTAGGAAAGGCCATGAATCCAGGATGTCTTGAAGCCCCCAATTCGGACACACAAGAATTTTGCAATGATTTATCGGATTACTTCATTAATAAAATTGAGGGAATCTGGCAAAGCATTCAGCAGAACAACTCCCCCCGTAGCCCCCCCCAGTAATTATTCACACAACACCGGCAGTAACTCACCACAATCAGGAAAGTTCACGCTGGAACCCGTCTGTACTCATGACATTAAAAATATCATCTGCGCTCTGCGTAACAGCACTGCGCCGAATGATATCATCCCCACTAAACTGCTGAAGGAATGTGCCGACTTCCTGGCGCCTCCGATCACGCAGCTTATTAACCAATCCTTTAGGGAGGGCATAGTGCCCTCCCAGTTGAAGGAGGGTATAATTCGGCCTATCTTGAAGAAACCCACCCTGGACCCCAAGGATCCACTCCACCGCCGTCCCATAACAGGCCTAAACTCTCTTTCTAAGGTCATGGAGAAAGTAGTGGTACAACAGCTGCAACAGCATCTAGATACCCATAACCTACTTGATCCATATCAATCGGGTTTCCGGCCCGGACACGGGACAGAAACCGCATTGCTCAAGATATGGGACGACGCTCTCGAGGCCGCAGACGAAGGAGAATCTTGTCTCCTGGTTTTGTTGGACCTAAGCGCAGCTTTCGACACAGTAGACCACAAGCTTCTATTGACTCGGCTAGCTGAAGTAGCCAGAGTCGCAGAAGGCGATTTATCTTGGTTCTCCTCTTTCTTGGAAAACTGTTCGCAAATAGTGAAGTTAGGACCTTTCACCTCTGGAAAACGCATAGTATCATGCGGAGTCCCTCAAGGATCCCCCTCTGTCGCCTGTGTTATTCAACATCTATCTTCGTCCTCTTTTTGAAATCATCAGCAGTCAAAAACTGCTCTATCACTCATATGCAGATGACACGCAACTGTATTTCCGCATTTGCAATAAAAAGGATCACCACCTCAATCTAGAGACATGTCTCTCTTTGATAGAGGACTGGATGACCAAGAGTTATCTTAAACTCAATGGAGCGAAAACAGAACTTCTCCTGTTTCACGCCAAGCGTAGGAACCAACCAGCAACAACGTGGACACCCCCGCCCATTCTGGGCAAAATCATCACCCCTAGCGCCAAAGTCAAAAGTCTTGGTGTCATCTTCGACTCCCACATGACAATGGACGCGCAAATAGGGTCAGTAGTCAGCGGATCTCACCATCTGCTGCGCCTACTACGCAGACTTATTCCTTTCATTCCTAAAGAAGACGTAGCAGTCGTGGTGGGAACAATTGTTAACTCCAGACTGGACTATGCAAATGCCCTTTACCTCGGACTCCCGAAGTACCAAATCGCTCGTCTGCAAGTCGTTCAAAATACGGCCGCCAGACTTGTGACTGGGAAAAAACCCTGGGAATCCATCTCATCTTCACTGAGAGCCCTTCACTGGTTGCCAGTGAAAGACAGAATTGCTTTATAAAGTTAAAAGTTCATAATCCCAATCGCATCTTGCGATCCACCAACCAAAATCTACTCCAGATACCGAAAGCCAGCTACAAGTCCAAAGGAGATAGAAGATTCGCGGTCCAAGGTCCCAGACTATGGAACGCTTTACCAACAAGCATTCGGTTGGAGGAGAACCACCTAGCATTCAGGAGAAAGATCAAGACTCATCTCTTTTGATTCCAAAGGAGACAGGAACAACAAGCGCCCAGAGGCGATTTAGTTCGCATGTGCCGCGCTATATAAGTTTTCATTCATTCATTCATTCATTCATTCACCCTGGAAGTCTCACAACACAGAATGTTCTGTTACACTAAGCTCAACCATCCCCGGCACATCTGCCCTACCTCCTACACCTCACTATTTGTCCATCACACTCAGGGCCGGTGCAAGGATTTTTGACACCCTAGGCAAAACCTAATGTTGCCGCCCCCACTGGGTCCGCCCCTGACTCCACCCCCTTTGCCAGTGTTAAATGGTTTGATTTAACCCTCTAACTTCTACATCTGCAAGACAGCTTGTTCTTTTGAAAAACATAAGACTTACTAGCAGGATCACCGGGTGAATATAAAATAAAAAAATAAAAACAAAAAACAAAACTAATGCAGCCACCCATCTTTAAATTGGTAATCTGCAGTAAATTTAAATATTTTGCTTTAATACCACTTTAAGAGGATAAAGTTAATCAAGTAATTCTGTTATACAATTAATATATAGGCAGATGATGGCAAGGAAGGAGTTAAAACAAGAGATAAACAGACTAGAGTAAAGCTACTTCCAGTAGTGACAAGGAAAGAGAGGGGGGCTGTCAGGGAGAGAGAGAAGGGAGCTGTCAGGGAGGAATAGAGGGGGCTGTCAGAGAGAGAGCGAGAGAGAGAGGGGGGCTGTCAGAGAGAGGGGGAGAGAGAGAGGGAGGGGGCTGTCAGAGAGAGAGAGCTGCCAGAGAGAGAAAGAGAGCTGTCGGACAGAGAGAGAGGGGGGCTGTTAGAGAGAGAGGGGGGGCTGTCAGAGAGAGAGCTGTCAGAGAGAGGGGGGCTGTCAGAGAGAGAGAGGGGGGGAGAGAGAGAGAGGGGGGCTGTCAGGGAGAGAGAGAGAGGGGATCTGTCAGAGAGAGAGAGGAGAGAGAGCGCTGTCAGAAAGAGAGAGCTGTCAGACAGAGAGATGGAGAGAGAGGGAGGGGGCTGTCGGAGAGAGAGAGCAAGAGAGAGAGAGAGAGAGGGGGGGCTGTCAGAGAGAGAGAGGGGGGGCTGTCAGAGAGAGAGAGGGGGCTGTCAGAGAGAGAGAGGGGGGCTGTCAGAGAGAGAGGGGAGAGAGGGGGGGGGCTGTCAAAGAGAGAGCGCTGTGAGGGAGAGAGGGGGGCTGTCAGAGAGAGCTGTCAGACAGAGAAGGACAGCACTACAAGTCACAGCAACATAAAATAAAACCCGACTGCTGGCGCATTTCGCACTGAAACTAGTGCTTGTAGTGCTGTCCTTTTTTTAATGAAGGCTACAACTTGTTCAGAGTGCGGCTGTCCAGAAACAATTTGTGTTCCTGCTTTGCTAAGTGCATTGCCTGCACCTGAGTTGTCTGCAACGGAGGATATTCATCTGGGTTCCCACCTGGAGCGGCTACTCCCTTTTCCCTTGGTGAGCACTGTAGGTATCACTGATGTTCACTGATAGGTGGCACTGATGGGAGGCACTAATTGGCATTGATGGGCATAACTATTGAGCAGGCACTTATGGGCACTGAAAAGCAGCACTGGCTGGCATCACTAATGGGCATTGATTGGTGTCACTGGTAGGCACTGATGGGTAATGATTGGTAGCACTGATTGGGGTCACTGAGGGGCTTTACTGTAATCAGGGGACTGATTATCAGTCCCCTGATCACCTGTCCAGGTGTCCCCTGCGAGAAGATGCCGCGATCAGCTTTCTTGTCCTAGCAGCACGACGTGGCCACAATTGCCGTGCTGTGTGCCCCGTGGGTGCACAAGTGCTACAGTTCTGGCGTCCATTCATTTGACGGTGGGCAGGAGGCAAGGGGTTAAAGGCTAAGTTTACATTTGTTTAATTTTTTTCTAAGTTCCAGCTCCCATATATACCAATATAGCATTATGTACTTATTGTACAAAAATGAAACGGCATTCCATTAATTCTACACCAACTTACCTCACCTCACTCTTCATAGCTGTTTAAACACACCGCTCAATTACTTCAGCCTTATTTCCTGGTCAGACTTTAGGTCGTGATACAGGAAGGAGTTGACCAGCTGAGGGTAGATGATGCAGGTTGTGTGCTAATGAGATCAGCTGGTCAACTTCTTCCTGTGTCATGACCTAAAGTCTGACCAGGAATTAAGGCAAAAGTAATGGGGAAGTGTTTTTAAATAGATATGAAGAGAGTGAGGTAAGCATGTGTATAATAAATGGAAGGCTGTTTTATTTTTGCAAAATAAGTACATTAAAGCTAAATTGGTAGATAAGGGAGCTGAAATTTAGAAGGAAAAAAAAGGTGAACAACGGTGAACTAAGCCTTTAAGTGTTTAATCTGCCACTGGAAGCACAGGTTTTGTATCCTATCTAAAAGTAGCTAAACTGAATGCACCTAAATCCAAGTAAACGCACAATGGGGGTTATTTACGAAAGGCAAAACCACTTTGCACTACAAGTGCATTGGAAGTGCACTTGAAAGTGCAGTTGCTGTAGATTGCTGTATATCTGAGCGGAGCATCTGAAATGAGGGGAAACTCTGCTGATTTTATCATCCAATCATGTGCAAGCTAAAATGCTGTTTTTTTTCTTTGCATGTCCCCCTCAGATCTACAGCAACTGCACTTACAAGTACACTTTCAGTGCACTTTCAAGTGCACTTACAGTGCAAAGTGCATTTGCCTTTCGTAAATAACCCCCAATGTGTACTATTCAATTATTTTAATGATTTACAGGACACCTGTCGTGGATATACGTTGGCTGTTCTTCTTCAGCGGGTAGTCCGCTTTCAGTAAAAGTGGTATCTGCAGCAGATTCGCCGCAAGATTGCTTTTATCGGTGGTGACTGTGCTCCGCTGGTCTCCGCCGCTTACCGAAGCACCGTGTCCTCTCCCCTGTTTGGCTGTCTGCCAAATGAGGGGAAGATAGTCAATGCTATGGAGCTGAGTGGGGGCTAACGGAAGCGTTGTCAAACGTCACTTCCACACAATGCTCTTAAAAGTGACATTTTCGTTTCCAATATTTGTATTAATATTTTCAAATAAAAAATACAATATAAACAAAAAACAATATTTGTCATAGCCATAAGAATAAACAGACAAGCACAAGTAATAATGGGTACAAATGCATAACCAGGATATATGATTTATTTGGGTCCATACACCAAAGCTGTCTGCTAAAAAGGATCTAGATCATATCTAGTTTAGAACCACCTAGCTGAATATCTAACTGGCCTTAGAAGCTTGTCACATAATAACAAATTCAAATTCAAAAAGAGTAAAGAAAGAAAAAGGGATAGCCAATAGAAAAGGAAAGTGGTGGTGCACTCTCACTTTAAAAGACACATTTCTAAGATTGGCCCAGAACATCAAGACTCCAACTCCATCCAGAGAGGCCTGGGCTGCTTCGTGTGAAATTGAATCAAGTGGGCTAATTGAGCAGCATGGTAATATCTTAGAAGATCTGGCATGCCCAAACCCCCTCCCGATTTGGGGGTGTACAATGTTTTTCTATTCACCCTGGGTCTCTTGTGTGCCCATACGTAAACCGTCAATTTAGCCTGAAACTTTTTAAGATTCGTGCCCACTATTGCAATCGGAAGAGTCCTGAACAAATATAACATCTTTGGTAAAATAGTCATTTTAACTTAGTACAGCCTACCGAACCATGGCGGGGGGTTGTTTGACCACCGTTGAAGATCGTCCAACAATTTTCGAAACAGTGGGGGATAGTTTCTTTCATATAACGTGGTAAGGGTTGGAGTTAGATCCCCAGATAGGGCAAGGTGTCCTCCTGCCAACCAAAGGGGAATGACTTTTGCAGAGCTCGGACTATGTGAGGTTGTAGGGAAATATTTAAAGCCTGAGACTAAGGCTGCATTCACACCTATGCGTTTTAACGCCTGAAGCGCGACGCTACAATACGCCGGAGGGATGAAATAACATTATTGTCTATGGTGACTGTTCACATCTTAACGCCGAACACCGAAACGCCGGTCGCGTGAAGCTCAAACAAGTCCCGGACCTTTTTTTGTCGCGCGTATCGGGCGGTTTGGGCGTATTTGAGCGTTTCCATTTCCCATAGAAAGTAATGGAAACGCTTGATTCAAGTGACTTGCGCGACAACGAACGTTTGCTGCGGGCGTTTTGTCGCTCTAATCAATAGAACTTCTCACCCAGGCAGAAGATAAAAAAAAATCTACCAACATAGCAACAAGTGATGAAAAGATGATAATTTTTCCTATTGGCTAAAATAAAAAACGTCGAAGTACAAAAACGTCGGACGACGCTGTATGCAAACGCGCAAATAAGCTTGAATACGCGTGACAAAACGCCGGCAAAAAACGCCCGAAAAAACGACCGAACGACCGACGCTCAGGTGTGAATGCAGCCTTGGAGTGATTAACGCGTAGCCCAGTAAATGTTGCAAACTGCTCCGACACCACAAATAGATTTGGCAAAGAGGTGACTGGGGAGGAGAGAAGTAATAAAATATCGTCCGCGAACAACACGCATTTATGATCGCGACCTCCGCAGCTGACCCCTAGTATGTCTGGGTGCGCGTAAATTTTGATAGCTAGAGGCTCCAGGGCCATAATAAATAACAAGGGAGACCAGGGACAGCCCTGTCTGGTTCCTCTACCTATGTGTATAGTCCGAGACTGATAGCCCTTGACCAGCAGATTAGCAGTAGGGGCCCTATAAATCGTTCGGAGCGTCGTTAGGAAGTTTGAACCGAACCTATATCGCTCAAGTATGAAAAAAAGATAATCCCAAGACAGGGAGTCGAATGCCTTGTGCAGGTATAACTATAGCAACAAAGCTCCCCGCTGCCCTCCCCCATCCCAGCCCGAATCTGAGGTCTGAGGCCTGCCGATTAGGTACGAACCCTGTCTGGGCTGGATGAATATATTGCGATTAGAAAGAAATTCATACGAGTGGCCAGTATTTTCGTCAATAATTTGAGGTCGACATTTATTAGCGAAATTGGGCGATAGTTTGCGCAATCTCCGTGATCCTTATTGGGCTTGGGAATAACGTGTATGAAGGCCCTATTTTCGTGCGGTGGAAGAGGGGAACCAATCCTCAGTTCGTTGTAAAAAGCACAGAGATGTGGAACTAAAACCTCTGCATACTTGCCATAATAGTGGCAAGTGAACCCATCCGGGCCCGGCGATTTGGATGGATTCAAAGATTTAATTGCAGCCAAAATTTCCCCCGATGTAAACTCCGCCTCCATACACTCCATATGGTCATTAGATAATGTGGGAAGGAATATATCGTGTAAAAACGCCTCTGACCTTGGTTGCATTAAAACCCGTTAAGGATTCATACAGTTTGGAATAAAATTAAAAAAAATCCTGAAGTATCATCTGGGGATTTTGGGTGGCGTGACCATTCTTCAATCTCAATTTGGGGAGAGCCGGATTAAACGGCCTAGGAGTTAACTTTCTTGCTAAGAAATTATTCGGTTTATCTCCAGGGTATATTAACGGTGACGGGACCACCTAATGGATTTCTCTGCCTTCGTTGTAAGACTCAAGTTTAAGGCTGTCCGAGCCTCGTCTATCTGATTTCTAAAGTCTAGATGAAGGTTGTTCTTTTGTTCATGCAAGTCGACGTAACTCTTCCTCCTGTCGTCGGATTGTTTGTTCGCGTTCCCGTTTCACCCTGGAAGCTAAGTGTATCAATGTACCACGGATAGAGGCCTTATGGGCTGCCCAAATTGTTCCCAGAGAAGAAACCGAGGAAGAGTTATCCCGGAAATATTGTTGTATAGCTCGCTCAATTTCCTTCTCAAGGATCGGGTAGTTGAGCAAGGACTCATTCAAACGTCACGACGATGGGCTCGACTTGGACCAAAGGTCCGTCAGAACGACTTGAACTGAAGAATGGTCTGACCAGGCCATGGGGAATATCTTAGTCGACAAAACGTACGGAAGTAAGGGGGAGAGAGTGAGCAGGTGGTCTATGCGGGAATACGTCTTGTGAACTTGGGAATAGTATGTAAAATCTCTAGCAGTAGGATGAGTGTCCCGCCATATTTCAATCAAATCATAGCTATGTAGAAGCTGTGCCATTGCGCTACTCGGTCTAGAGGTACGTTTTTAAGACTACTCTCCCAGGGTCAGACTTATCAAGAATCCCGTCCAGTGAGATATTGCTGTCCCCCCCAAAAAATCACGTGACCCGCCACACGAGGCATTAGTACTTCCAGCATTGCATAGAAGAAGGGCAATTGACCCACATTGGGGGCGTAATATGATAGGAAGGCGACCTCACTCTCATTAATCTTCCCTACCACCATGATATATCGGCCCTCCTTGTCCCTAATTACTAAGGTGGGCGTGAAGGGAACCTTTTTGGCAAAACAAATGGCGACACCTCATTTTCTTGATCGTACATCACGGGACACAGAGCGCATAGTCATTACATATGGGTTATATGGGTACCTTCAGGTGTGGACACTGGTGTAATCAACTTCACAGGAAGTTCCTCCCTATATAACCCCCTCCCACTGAGAGTGCTTTAGTTTTTTCGCCAGTGTCTTAGGTGTTGGTCACGTCTAGCTGTCCCTCGGAGGTCTCGGGACCCAGGATAGCTAGCCGGATCCGTCCGAAGTGCTTCAGAGCCAAGATGTACGGTACCCGGGCCCTGCTGGAGTGGGGTTTTGCCTATAATGCCTCTCCTTGGAGGGCTGGATTCTGGGCTCCAGTGCCTTAGTCTCTTCCAAGAACTAAACGCTACTGATGCCAGGATGCTATACAGGTCCAGGGGTGTGGGTTCCTTAACACAGGACCCCGGTCCCTGAAGGTCCAAGACAATACCCACGGAGATGGGGGAAGGTTGGGCCTCTTGCATTTTGCAATACCCTGCGGCGTGGAGCAGGTAAGAGGGAACCTGCAGGACTTGGTTCGACAGTGGGTATCCCCCTGGGGGTTCTGGGTTGGCTAACAGTATGCTGGTGCATCAGCCACTATCTCCACTATGTCTGTTGAGGCAGGATGGGATTCTAATGTTTACCCAGATAACATGTAGATATATGTATACTTGTGTAAGTTATATATTTGCTACTCACCCCAGGTCTGCCTGTTAACACTGATACTGCAACCCCACATGTTTTAAAGAGGAAATTGCTGGTAAAAACTCCTGTTTCTTAGGAAGCCCAAGGGGTGCTTATTGCACTACAATAAGATTAGTGCTTACCTGGTGTCTGTTGGTGCTGCATAACGCTGGTCCATGTTGTTCCTCTGCTCTGCTTCCTCCATGTGGTTTCAGACCTTTCGTATGGACTCCATACGTTCAGTGACAGCCAGCCTGCATCAGGGCGACTTCCTAGCATCTATAGACATAAAGGATGCATATCTGCATGTGCCGATTTACCCAGCACATCACAAGTTTCTTCGTTTTACGATAAATCAAAGTCATTACCAGTTCGTAACCCTCCCTTTCGGGTTGGCAACAGCTCCACGGGTATTCACAAAGGTGTTAGCCCCGGTGCTAGCCGTCCTAAGGACAGAAGGCATCTTGGTCCTAGCATACCTGGACGATCTCCTGGTTATCGACAGTTCAGCTTCCAACCTCAATCATGCAGTAGTCCGCACAGTGCGGCATCTAGAAGAGTTCGGGTGGATTGTGAACCAAGAAAAATCAAGGTTACAACCCACAAGACAGTTGGAATATCTAGGCTTTCGGTTAGATACAGAATGCCAGAGGGTATTTTTACCTCAAAAGAAGATCAGGTCGTTGATTCAAACGATTCAAATAGTCTTAGGCAAAAAGAAGCCGACTATTCGCCTATGCATGCGACTGCTGGGAAAGATGGTGGCCGCCTTCGAAGCAGCGCCCTATGCCCAGATCCATACCAGAATTCTGCAAGCAGCTATTCTCTCGGCGTGGAACAAGTCCATACAGGCATTAGACCGTCCATTAGTTCTTTCCCCAGGAGTCAGGCACAGCCTGTACTGGTGGCTGATCCCTCAAAAATTATCAAAAGGGAAAACCTTTTGCCCCATCTCGTGGAAAATAGTAACCACAGATGCCAGCCTAACAGGTTGGGGGGCAATCTTAGGAAAACGGACCCAGCAGGGACAGTGGTCAGAGGCAGAAAGTCTGCTTCCCATCAATGTCCTAGAGATCAGAGCTGCTCGGTTGGCCCTGGTCGCCTGGACTCTTCCCCTGCAGGGTCTGCCAGTAAGGATACAGTCCGACAATGCCACGGCGGTGGCATACATAAACCACCAGGGGGGCACAAGGAGCCCAGCGGCTCAAAGGGAAGTAAACCTGATTTTTTCAGGGGCCGAAGCCCATGTACCCTGCATCTCAGCAGTGTTCATCCCAGGGATAGACAATTCTCAAGCAGATTTTTTGAGTCGTCAACAGTTACTCCCGGGAGAGTGGTCTCTTCACCCCCAGGTATTCCAAGAGATTTGCCAAAGATTCGGAGTTCCCGATGTGGACATCATGGCAACGAGATTCAACAAGAAATTGGACAAATTCGTATCCCGATGCGTTGGTTTGCCCCTGGCACCAGTTTTCTCTCCTGTATGCGTTCCCTCCACTACAGATGATTCCCCGCCTTCTACGAAGGATCAGGGTGGAGCGCAGGCCGGTGATCCTGGTGGCCCCAGCCTGGCCCAGAAGGGCTTGGTACGCACTCATCGTGAGGATGTCAGTAAGGGCACCGTGGCCACTCCCCCTGCGCCCAGATCTGCTGTCTCAGGGCTCGATCTACCACCCTGCTTCACAGCAGCGAAATTTGATGGCTTGGCGGCTGAATCTCTAATTCTTAAGGGCAGAGGCCTCTCTGCCCAAGTCATATCTACGTTAATTCAAGCTAGAAAGCCAGTCTCTAGAAATATCTATTACAGAGTCTGGAGAACCTATGTGGAGTGGTGCGAGTCTCAAGGAGGGCATCCTCGCAAGTTTTTTATTGACAGGATCTTGCGATTCCTCCAGGTTGGCGTTGACAAGGGGTTGGCTCTTAGTACTCTAAAGGGGCAGGTGTCTGCCTTATCGATATGGTTTCAAAGGCCTTTGGCCACACATTCGCTTGTGAAAACCTTTTTGCAGGGGGTCTTGCATGTAAATCCCCCTATTAGAGCTCCCCTCTGCCCCTGGAATTTAAATCTGGTCTTGTCAGCTTTACAAAAGCAGCCGTTTGAACCTCTGACAGAAATCCCTCTTGTGCTGCTAACCCGAAAGTTGGTTTTCTTGGTGGCTATGGCTTCGGCCAGAAGGGTCTCCGAGCTGGCAGCCTGGTCTTGCAGGGAACCGTACCTGATTCTGCATAAGGACAGAGTGGTTCTGCGGCCTCAGCCTTCTTTCCTTCCTAAGGTCATATCCAGTTTTCACTTGAATCAGGACCTAGTCCTACCATCCTTCTTTCCTACTCCCCAGTCCAGAGAGGAAAGATTGCTTCATACTTTGGATGTGGTCCGAGCCATGAGGGTTTATCTCAAGGCTACAGAAAAGATTCGGAAAACAGATATGCTTTTCGTTCTTCCGGATGGCCCCAAGAAGGGTCAGCCGGCTGCCAAGTCTTCCTTGGCTAGGTGGATTAAGCAGCTGATTTTTCAGGCCTATGGTCTGAAGCGCGTTCCACCGCCCTTATCAGTTAAGGCCCATTCTACGAGGGCCATGAGTGCCTCTTGGGCGGCACACCATCAGATCTCTATGGCACAGGTTTGCAAAGCGGCAACCTGGTCTTCCGTACATACGTTTACTAAATTTTATAAGTTGGACGTCACAAAGGCTGCGGACGCAGCATTTGGGCAGGCGGTCCTACGGGCAGCAGTATAGAATGCTCTGGCCCGGTTCACGCCCCCTTTTTTTCTGTTGGTGGAGCTATTTTACCTCCTGATATATTTTCTGTTTGGCTATTTTTGGCCTTACGGTCTCCCTCCCTTCATGGAGCATTGCTTTGGGACATCCCATATGTAATGACTATGCGCTCTGTGTCCCGTGATGTACGATCAAGAAAAAGGGATTTTTAATAACAGCTTACCTGTAAAATCCTTTTCTTGGAGTACATCACCGGACACAGAGCTCCCACCCCTCTTTTTGGGGAACATTGTGTAACCTCAGAGAAATTGCTTGCTACAAAACTAAAGCACTCTCAGTGGGAGGGGGTTATATAGGGAGGAACTTCCTGTGAAGTTGATTACACCAGTGTCCACACCTGAAGGTACCCATATAACCCATATGTAATGACTATGCGCTCTGTGTCCCGTGATGTACTCCAAGAAAAGGATTTTACAGGTAAGCTGTTATTAAAAATCCCTTTTTTTGTCAGGTCCGTTAGAGAGATAGAACGTGGTGTATCTGGCATGTAAGTATTTTGGGGCCAAGGTTTTAGAGAAATGCGTCTCCCGAAGGAGTAAAATATCCTCCCCCATTTTGTAATAGTGTTGGAAAGCTTTAGCCCGTTAAGTAGGGGAGTTAAGGCCCTGCACATTGTGTGTAAGAATGCTGTAGCTCGCTAAAGGTTTAAAGGCCATAATGGTTCGGTCTGCTGTACTCAGAGTTCAGAAACTCCAAGGCTTTAACTCCGGACGTCCCCAGAAGCTCCGAGCATATCCAATCTCTATGGAGAAGTGCACCCCAAGAAAGATGAGTTTGAAAGGGAGAAAAAGGAATCGGCTTAGAAAAAAAGAAACACAGATAATAGCATAGTTTTTCTCCGTTGGTGTCAACTTCCTACTGAGAAAGACTACTGGGTGCTCCTCACCATGAACAACCTGTGACAATACAGCTCCCAATCCTACATCAGAAGCATCAGTTTGGACAATGGGAAACTTGGGTGCTATCAGGACAGGGTGTTGGCACAGTGCTGACTTGAGCTCAAAAAAAGCCTTTTCAGCGTCAGCATTCCACTCTACCATGACTGATTTCCGACCCTTGGTCAGATCGGTCAATGGAGCCGCTAATGTGGCAAAGTTGGGTATGAACCTCCTGTAGTATTCCACCATGCCCAGGAACGCACGTACCTGCTTTTTTGTGAGGGGGCGGGGCCAATTCTTTATAGCCTCTACCTTGCTGACCTGAGGTTTCACCACCCTCTACCCACGATATAGCCCAGGTATTTCACCTCCTCCATTCCCAAAGCACATTTTTCGGGGTTTATTGTAAACCCCTCCTTCCAAAGAGAGTTCAGTACTGCCTGGACTTTGGGCAAGTGTGATTCCCAGTCTCTGCTAAAAACGACTGTCATCCAAGTACACTGAGGCATACTCCCGATGAGGTCGTAAAATCCTATCCATTGCTCGCTGGAATGTGGCTGGAGCAGTTTGCAGTCCAAAAGGCATTCGTTGGAACTGAAAACTCCCCTTTGGAGTAGAAAAAACTGTTTTCTCTCTAGCAGCCTTAGTTAACAGGATTTGCCAATACCACTTGGTAAGGTCTAATGTTGTGATATACCTGGCTGGACCTAGTCTTTCAATAAGTTCACTTGGGGGCCATACAAACTACCGAGGACCATTTTGAGTTGTTGCAATGAAATTTCAGCAAAATGCACTAGCTTGCTGTATAATGTTTTCACTTTGATTTTCGGGGTGTCTGAGTTCAGCCCTCTGTAGGTGGATAATCTTCATTTCCATCAAATGATGTGCCATCCTTTCATTCCTATCACATCACTCAGTCCATATCAGTATAGATATCCAGCATAAGATTTTTGCCAGTTGAGATCTGATATGTTTTCAAAGTGTTCTTTTAATTTTTTTGAGCGGTGTATAAAAGGGGAGGGTAAATGGTAATTGTTATGCGAGTATAATATTGTATGATGTACTACTGTAGATGTTAAAACATAATACACTATGGTTCGGTTTATGATATCGGTCCTGAGCGGTTGAGCAGTAGAGACTATTTTGATCACATGTGAATGGGTTTAATGAAAAGGAGAATAAGCGTGACATCTTGCTCATAAGGGGTGTACATTTTTTACTTATTACCAGTGGCCAGTAAATTTCTGCTGAGCCTTCTACCTACCTATAATTTTGAAAGTTGAGAGATTGCTGTGGTCGTTGCTTTGTGTGTAGATCAATATTTGTGACTGATATGAGCTTTTTGATACATACTACACTATGGAATTGTTTCAGTTCCAATAGTGCTACTCTGAGGTAGAGTACAGAAAAAGAGTCAAGTGTGTTTCACCGACCTATCTAGGCCTTATGTGAAAAAGGGAGACCCTGGATGTCCTGACACATTTAATCCTTGATGAAAAGTGTTGTATATCACATTTATGTATAAGGGGTTCCTTAAGCCTACTTACCTGGCAGGGGAGACACCATGATCATGAAGGTGGTTCTCCCAGGGCGAGGCTCGGCCATTGCACTCTGGCTGGGCTGATCGAGGTGTCTTCCCTGCCACTGCTCGGCCTTTTGGCTAAGATCAGGTGTGGTATCCGTTCTCGTCAGTTGCTAGAGGAGCGCTGAAGCACCTCCTATATGTGGAGGGTGGATGCAATCCAATAGCGTCATTGCACCAGGAAGGGTGGTTTCAGCAGGGACTACGCCGTGCTGCCCGACAGATACTGGGGGCCGGCCAATGGTTGCGTCTGAGCCACCTGGAAGGGTGCTTCTGGTGAGGATGGGTGGCTGCGCCTGGTCTGGTCTTTTTGCCGGGTTCTAGTCTGGCCTTCTGGCTGGCTGGTGTAAGTGCTGTCCCTGTCAGAGATCTGGTAGGAGGAGCTGGAACTGCCCTGATGGAAAGACGGGGTAGGGCCATGCAAATCCTGCTGGGTTGACAGGGAGTTTGGAAGGGTTAGTATTGGTGGAGGCTGCTAGATGAGGGCAGCTTCTTCCCAAGAAAACCTGGAAGGGCTCTCTTTCTGGCAGGGGTGGAGGGCTGCACTGGCCGGTCGGGGGGTTAGATTTGGAACGGAAAAGCCTATGGTGCATGTGCCCCTGGAGTGGCAGTCCAGGGGTGTCTGAGAATCACTGTGAGTAAGGGTCACTTTGATTTAACGACACCACGGTCACTGCACCAGCTACACGCTTTTTTAGCACCTGCCTCCTGGGCCGGGCCTTTTGGCCAGGACCGGAGGAATTTTTTATTCCTGGCCGGAGGGCCTGGTCATTGTTGAACACAATGACCACTTCTTTCACTCTCCTCTCCACTATCCCTTTCCCCCACTTTATTTAATTTATTGCCTATGTTTGTCACGTTTTTTGTCTTTTTTTTGTTTGTGCACGTTTTGTACACAGTGTGATTAGTAGGGTGCCGGTCCTCGGGCCAGCCCTGAACGTCTTGGGAGTGGGTGGACATGGCCTTCTGGCTTAGTTCGCCTGCTCTCATGGGGTCTCCCTTCGGGGGAGTCCCACCTAGTACTTGGAGGGTTCTGTTTCGGCAGTCCCTCCAAGGAAGTTGGGTCCGTGTCGGCTTCGGTTGCTCGGACCACAGTAACTCAGTCCCCGTCTGGAGCCTAACGCCCCGGGGGATCAGGGTTTGGGTCCCTTCTGCACAGGAGGACCACTTGACGTTGCACCCGTCTGCACGTTTTTGTGAACACTCTTTATGTGTGTGCACATTTTTTCTGCACCGGGTGGAGTTTTTTTGAGTGTGTTTCACACGCCATAGGCTTTTAAAAAAAAATAAAAAATTTTAGCAGCCCTGTTATAGACCCGTCGTTGAGCCTTCTTGGCCTTTTGCAAATGCTCTTTTACTAGTGGCATCACGGTTTGGATCCTTTCCTGCATTTGGGAGACATATTCCAGGACACTCTTATGCTGAACAGGTTCACTTTCCCATTCCTCTTTAATAAAGTCAAGTAGTCCGCGAGGTCTCCGCCCATAGGCGAAAACCCCGTGGAGGCCTGGGGCACTTCCCTTATAGCAAATAGGAGAGCTGGTAACAGACAGACAGTCCCAATCCTTCCCATCCCTTTGTACCACTTTATTGAGCATAGACTTAAGAGTCTTAATAAAGCGTTCTACCAACCCGTCTGTTTGGGGATAGTAGACCGATGTACGCAGCTGTTTAATCTGAAACAGCTTACACACATCGGCCATAACCCTCGACATAAACAGAGTACCCTGGTCTGTGAGTATTTCCTCTGAGAAAACCAGTCTGTGTAAACAACTGGAATAATTCCCGGGCAATGGCCTTTGAGGAGGTATTCCGTAGGGGTAGCGCCTCAGGATATTGGGTGGCATAGTCAAGAATCACCAATATATAGGAGTGACCTCGAGCTGACTTTACCAAGGGACCCACTATATCCATGGCTATCCTCTCGAACGGGACCTCAATTATGGGCAGAGGGACCAAAGGGCTCCGAAAGTGAGTCACTGGAGCGGTCAACTGACAGTATCTCTTTACCTCTGGTTTCAGACCTGGCCAGTAAAACCGGTCTGTGATCCGTGCCTCTGTCTTTTCAACTCCCAGGTGTCCCCCTAACACATCATCATGGGCCAGTTCCATAACCTTTCGTCTGTATTGTTGGGGTACCAACAATTGTTCTATCCCATTTTCTCTCTCCTTGGTAACCCGATACAGCAATTTATTATATATTGCCAAGTGCGGCCACCTCTCATTTGCACCTGGCTCTTGGGGAACCCCATTTACTACTACAACTTGTTCCTTTGCACGGGCCAAAGTGGGGTCCTGCATCTGAGCAGTACCAAACGCCCCCTGGGGAACACCCAAATCTGGCAGGGCAGGGGTAGAGGCTACTTCCTCATCCTCTTCCCCCAGTGTTACCTGAAGTTGGGAAGGCTCCTCCCCCTTAGGGTTTTGGTAGGTCTGTGTACCACATATCTTGACATTCTCAACAGTATCAACGCTACTTTCTTCACCATTAACCACATCATGAGCATTTTCCTCATCTGAATCCACATTAAGAAAAATTCTGCCAATTCAGGGTTATTCCTCTCATCAGCAGGAACAAAGGGGCTAGTTTCTCCCTAGTCTCTGAACTGTTCTTGTTCCCACAGTTTTGTAAACAATGGACAGTCTCGTCCTATTATAACATCATGTACCAAGTTCTTTACCACCCCCACCTCTTGAGTACAAGTGCCACATGCTGAGGAGATAGACACTGTGATGAGAGGGTACTCTCTAGTGTCACTGTGAATGCACACCACCCGTAAAGTTTTGCTTACCGGACCGATCTTCCCAATTACTCTAGGATGAACAAGGGTTACCATGCCTCCAGAGTCCAACAAAGCCCAGGCAGGGAGGTGCTTCACCTAGACTTCACACTCAAACTTTTCCTCACCCATGTCGAGATGTGTGGTGCATACTGCCCAGGTATGACCCCAGGAATGACATAGCCAACATTGTACATCCCCCTTCTCTCCAAACAGGAACAGAACGCTGAGGAGGTACCGGGAGTGACTCTTGGCCTTTCGGGGTGTTTGTTCCCGGGGCTCCTTGGAACATCCTTTCGAAGGACAGCAGTTGGCCGAACAGGCCGTGGCAGACTGGGCCCTATGCGCTTGGTAGGTCTGAGCAGGTCCTCCACCACTGTATAACGTTCCACCATCTCAACAAGGAGGTTTGCGGTTTTGGGGTCTCCATGGCTGACCCACAGTTTTAGGTCATCTGGCAGGGACCTCAGGTATCGGTCCAGCACAACCTGCTCCACGATTTGGGGGCCAGACAACACCTCAGGCTGCAGCCATTTTTTCACTAGTTGCACCAGGTCATGCATTTGAGACCGGGGTGGCTGATCTGGATGATATTTCCATTGGTGTACTCGTTGGGCCCGAACGGCCGTAGTCAAACCCAGGCGAGCCAGAATTTCTGCCTTTAGCTTTTCATTGTCTTTAGCATCATCTGGTGGCAGGTCGAAGTAGGCTTTTTGAGGATCTCCAGTGAAAAAAGGAGCAATGAGGCCGGCCCACTGGTCCTGAGGCCACCCTTCTCTCTCTGCTGTCTTCTCAAACGTAGCAAGAAATGCCTTTACATCATCTCACAGGGACAATTTCTACAGAAAATGGCTTGCCCTCACAGTCACCTGGTTGCCAGGGGCAACAGCCGCTTGCTCCTGAAACTGAGACAGATGCTGCACCGCTTCCTTTAAGGCAGTCACCTGAGCCTGCATAGCCCCTTGCTGGGCTTTTTGCTGGGCTGCTAACTGGGCCACCAACAGGCTGCAGAGCCAGCGCCTCTTTGTGGTGCTGATTAGCTTCCTCATGGAGAGTCTGTGCTTGCATGTTAGCCAGGGACAGCTGTTTAATTAGCTCCTCCATTTTTTTTAGCTTTCAATGCTTGTGCAGCTTTAACCCAGGACATAAGTCCAATGTACTGTCCCTTTAAATGTCAGTTCAAAATAAAGTCCAATGCAAAAAGGAAGAGAAAAAAAAAAACGTTTTTTTCTCTTCTTATGCCTGTTATTCTGTCCTGCCCGCATTCGAGCACCAGTGTAATGTTCGGGGGACCAGCTTGATCTCAGGACACAGGCTTTTAAATCACAAGGGAAGTTTATTGAACACAAATGGCTTTACAGGAGTAAAACAAAATAATCAGTCTCAGCGACTCGTAGAGCTAAGTACTGCTATTGCAAAAAAAATTTATTGCGGGTATACAACCGCTTTAAAGGGACACTAAAGTCGCAAAAGCTTTCCCTCTTCATGCGAGGGCGCTCGCATGGAGGAAAGCTTTTGCGAGCGCGCTCCCGTGATACAGCGGCGGCCATAGCCGCCGACTGTATCACTCGGCTCCGCCCCCCAGCGCGCCGCGTCATCCGCCCTGATTGAGAGCAGCGCTAGCCAATGGCTGCGCTGCTATCAATCCGCCCAGCCTAGCCAATCAATGGCCAGGCTGGGAACCGAAGAGGACGACGTGGACGCGCCCGGGAGATTCGAACGGTCAGGTAAGTACAACGGGGGCTCGGGGGGGGGGCGGTGCTGCTAGATGTTTTTTTACCTTCATGCATAGGATGCATGAAGGTAAAAAAACTTGTACCTTTACAACCCCTTTAAGGGTAAAAGGTTGTCGCCATTCCATGAGTGGGCACAATTTTAAAGCGTGACATGTTGGGTATGAATTTACTCGGCGTAACATTATCTTTCACAATATAAAAGAAAATTGGGCTAACTTTGCTGTTGTCTTATTCTTTTATTCAAAAAAGTGTATTTTTTCTAAAACGGGTGCGCTTGTAAGACCGCTGCACAAATACAGTGTGACAGAAAGTATTACAACAACCACCATTTTATTCTCTAGGGTGTTAGAAAAAACATATGTTTTGAGGGTTCTAAGTAATTTTCGAGCAAAAAAAAATGATTTTAATTTGTTAACACTGAGATGTCATCTTTTTATATCTCAAATGCCAATTTGCTAATTATACAACAGCTGAAATGCAGAAAAATCTGTAGGTGCCTAGTATAGATATGTTGTCTTTCAAAAATGTTTGTTCTGCAAACTTCTTGAGCACACAGCCCTAAAACCCAGGAGGCATATCCTTACTTCTTTCAGAGCCTCGTTGTTGATGTATGGTGAAATTAAATTGTATTAGGATATTTTAGTAGTTGAAGGGGTCAGACCAAAGCATGACTTCTCCAGGTCAGTTTGAAATTTGTATAAATCAGCAAAGCTTTCTTCAGATAACACTTTATCGGGTTGATATCCGGTGTTTGCAGGTATGTACACCTGATATCTTGCGTATCTATATTTTGGTGCTTGTATTTCATTTATACTTCCAGTTTAAACAATATAGACTAAAATTGTCAACCCAAATATTAAAGGAGTTTTAAAGGCAGAAGTTTTTTTTTTTGTTATCTTAATGCATTAAGATAAAAAGCCTTCTGTGTGCAGCAGCCTCCCCAGCACCCCCCTAATACTTACCTGAATCCCATCTCTCTCCAGTGATGTCCACAAGTCCCTTGGCAGTGTGGGTCTCTCCTCCTCATTAGCCGAGAAACAGCGGTGTTGCCATTGGCTCCCACGGCTGTCAATCAAAGTAAGTTAGCCAATCAGGAGAGAGAGGGGCGGGGCTGAACGTCAGCTCTGTGTCTGAATAGACCCCCATAGAAAGCTGCTTGCTATGGGGGCCCGTTGACAGAAGGGAGTGGCCAGGAGCACCAAAGAGGGACCCAAGAATAGGAGGATCCAGGTTGCCCTGCTCAAATCCACTGTAACAGAGGAGATAAGTATGACACGTTTATTTTTTTCAAACTAGACTTTACAATCACTTTAAAATTGTATAAATAGCGGCCTTTTTGCTTTGGAAATCTAAGAATTTTCTAATATTAGGACCACACCTAAATTTGCAGATTGGTGGTCCCCCCCCGTGCTTTCATTTAGTCTGCTGCAATAAATATCCTTTGCTGGTTGACAACTGCTCTGACGTTTATCAGTTGCATCTGACACTTCTTGTAATAGTAAATGGCTGCACCACACAATGAGAGTGTGTGGGTGCAGGCACCCGCCTGGTATGTGACCAGATTGGTGAACAATTTGTTCACCCTGTTAAAGCTGGTAGTGTAAAGCTGGATGTGATGGTAGCGCCACCAGAACAATCTGGTCAAAATAATGTATTGCACCCTGCGTTCTGTGACGAAGCGTTATCCCAATGTGACATAAATGAAACTGTGCTTGTACAATGTGATGCGTATAGAGATGACAAAGTTACTGTTTGTGATGTAGGATCCCAGGTGCCTCCTACAACAGGTGATGAGGTGCTGCTGATCCCTCATAATGGAAGTACAACAGATTGGGACAGTTGGGCCAAACAATTACTAGCCATGTTAGACAAGGCTATGTTGGGCGACAGGGGTGTGAATACAACCACTGCTATGACAGACAGGGAGATTGCAGAGCGACCGATGGTTGACAGTGCGTTGGTCCCTGCAAGGGTTGTTTCCCTCCAGTCAGAAGGACCAGATCAGGGCGCATGCATAGCAGATGTGGTGTTCGCAGCTGCCCAACCGCAGAATGTCAAGTGTCAAGCTGACAATGTAACAAATGCTGACTTGCAGAGGCTCATTGTTGAGTTGGAGACATGCGTCTCACAGTGTTTCAGGGGAGCATCCGGCTGTGATGACTACCTACAGTGAGGTGGAGGTCTTTTAAATGCCTCGGACTCTCAAGCTGCAGTGAATGAGCCCCTCCATGTCCCTAATAGGGTTAAGGTCCCCAAAAATGTTTGGCATATTGATGTGGAGTGTGTAGAAATTACAGATATGCTAGTGGATTTGCTTGAACTGGTGAAAGCACAGTCCTTGTATACCTGGGTGCCTCCATTACAGTCGGAGGTGGAGGTGAAGGTGGTGGTGCTGTGTGGTACCAATGGACAACCTGTGCTGGTTAAAATTAATCACCAGTGGAACTGATTGGTCCGGTGCTTTCTTTCCTGTAAGAGTTCTTTCGGATACAGTTCAGTACGGAAGGCGCTCTGGGGGGGCTGCAGGAGATATCAGAGGTCTCTCTGCCTGATGCGGTGATGGAGATGTCTGCTAGTGCAGTCCGAAGTGCGGCTGAGCAGTGTTTAGTAAATGGCGCGGATTCTGCCTCACCCGTTACACCTCCTAAGAAGGAAGGGCCAGATATGGATGCAGCCAAAGAAGATATTTTGTCTCTCACCTACAAAGAGGTACAAGTTGGGGTAACCGGAGACACTCTCAAATATAGTATGGAGAGGAACAAAAATTGTGACATGGAAAAGTGTGAGCAAAAATTGGTACTGCTAAGAATGGGTCATGCATTGTTCAATGTCAGTTGTTAGGACAACTGCCCACAGAGATTTGGACAACAGGTGAAGTGAAACCTTGTGAAGGTCCCATAGGGGATAGCTGTTCACCTGTGTGTTGTCCCTCCTTAGGCCTGGCCCTAACAAACCCTGAGCAAGAAATAACTGACACCATTGGTAAGTGGAGAAATGGTGACTTATTACTGAATGTTAAAATAAATAATGACCTGGGTATGAAAATGAATAATTTCTTGGAAAATTAGCGTGATACACAGATGTTAAGCTCTGGGGAGTTGGTGGTCAAGAGCAATGGCAAAGGAGTTGGTAAACCCAAGGGACCTATTGTGATGGGAAAAACGGGTACCTGTGAGGGAAAAGATGGTTACTCATCAGGCGTAGTGTCTGAAGCAGGTTTCCTACAGAATCCAGAAACCGAGTTTAAAGGAAGTAGCGGGGGACCACCAGAAAAGAAACGTAAGCTCAGGAACCCCAAGGACAGAGGGAGTAGGCTGGGGATACAGAACGGTAGCACCCCGTTGCGATCCAGGGTAGGGTGTGTCTGGAAACGCACCCGAAAAAAGATTGGGCCTACGCAGCCAACAGCTGGCGCAGAGGTGCCCCAATCAAGGATTCAGGCTGGTGTGTTCCGCCCCCTTCAGGTTCGGAACAGGGGGGGGGGATATGTGACAGTAGGAGCTACTGTCAAGGTAAAATGGACAGTTTGCTGGACACAGGGTATGCACATTTGCGAGGTGAAAGACTACAGAGCGTAGATGTGGACTGGAGAAGACTGCTTTTGCAGCTTTCTCCAGGTTTTGGTATTTTGAGGCTCTGTAGTTTGGAGATTCCACAGTGTCTGGGGTGGGACGGAATCTCCAACCCTGTATCCAGATTTTGTGGATGATCAGCAGGGTGTGTGCTCAAGTGAACACAGCCCTTTATAATGAGAGTATGGGAAGACCTCATGGCTCCCAGTTGGAGACAGCTCCACACTAAGAGACAGAAGGTCTCCAGAAGTCAGAGAGGCTGTAGGAGACAGCCAGAATGTAGGTTACTGCAAGAGGCAGCCAGAACATTGGTGACTACATGAAGCAGAGCTGTAGACGCTATGGGGAAGCTGTCTACTTTGAGGAGTCCGCTGGTCTGGGTGACCAGGATAAAGTGCAGAAGTACTGCTACAGATACTGCTACAGAGAGCCAGGTGGGCTAGCATTTTCTGTTCTGTGTATTTGATGGAGAAGAACCCCCTGCGTGGGAAACCTTTGTTTGGACTTTTATTTTGTTTCCTTTTAATAAAAATTGGCTACCATGCCCTTAAATATAGTTCCTGACTGGCTTGAATCACTGGAAAAACGCATCTACCACGAGAGCTAACAACCCCCATATATATATATATATATATATATATATATACATAGGGCCAGATTCAGGTAGATGGGCGAATCTTTATTTTGGAGTAACGTTTGTCATTTACGTTACTCCGCCAAAACTTTATGAGCAAGTCCTGTTATTCACATAGCACTTGCTCCTAAAGTTGCGGCGGCATAGCGAAAATGAGCCGGCGGAATTCAAATTGGGCGGGTAGGGGCCGTGTATTATTTAAACTAGGCGCGATCCCGTGGCGAACGTACTGCGCATGCGTCGACTGTCAGTGCGCATGCTCCAAATTCTCTCAGTGAACGACAATGACGTCAATCCCCATTCACGGACGTTTTACGCAAACGACGCTAAACTTTTTAAATTTGACGCGATGACGACGGCCATACTTAACATAGGATACTCCACCTAGGGGGCATGTTTTTCTTTACGCCGCGTATCGCTTACGGAAACGTCGTAAAGTCACAGCGTCGGGCCCGCGTACGATCGTGAATTTCCGTCTTTCGCTGATTTACATATTCTTGGCGTAAATCAGCGGGAACGCCCCGAGCGCCCATTTTAAAATTGCAGTTCCAATTCGACGGCGAAATACAATTACGCCGCTCGTATCTGAACTCAATCCCGGCGTATCTTGTTTTCTGACTACAGAAAACAGATAAGCCGGCTCAAAGTGAGAGTTATGCTGGCGTATCACTGATACTCCAGCGTAACTCTACCTGAATCTGGCCCATACAGTGCATCCAGAAGGTATTCACAGCACTTCACTTTTTCCACATTTTGTGATATCACAGGCTTATTCCAAAATGGACTAAATTCATTACTTTCCATAAAATTCTACAATCAATAGCCCATAATGACAACGTGAAAGAAGTTTGTTTGAAATCCTTGCAAATGTATTAAAAATAGAAAATGAAAAAAATCACATGTACATAGTATTCAAAGCTTTTGCTCAATACTTTAACATACCATTGGCACCAATTATAGCCTCAAGTCTATTTAAATATGCTACAAGCTTGCCAAACCTATTTTTGGTCAGTTTCTCCCATTCTTCTTTGCAGGACCTCTCAAGCTCCATGTTCAATCGATGTTCAATCAATGTTCAATCGAGTTCAAGTCTGGGCTCTGGCTGGGCCACTCAAGGACATTTACAGAGTTGTTCTGTAGCCACACTTTTGTTAACATGGCTGTGTGCTTAGAATCATTGTCCTGTTGGAAGAGGAACCTTCGCCCCAATTTGAGGTCCAGAGCGCTCTGGAGCAAGTTTTCATCAATGATGTCTCTGTAAATTGCTGCATTCATATTTCCCTTGATCCTGACTAGTCTCCCAGTTCCTGCTGATGAAAAACATCCCCACAGCATGATGCTGCCACCATAATGCTTCACTGTAAGAATGATATTGGCTAGGAGATGTGCGGTGCCTGGTTTCCTTCAGACATGACACTTGCCATGCAGGCCAAAAGGTTCAATCTTTGTTTCATCAGACTAGAGAATTTGGTTTCTCATGGTCTGAGAGTCCTTCAGGTGCCCTTTGCCTCCAGACAGGCTGTCATGTGCCTTTTACTGAGGAGTGGCTTCCGTCTGGCCACTCTACCATACAGGCCTGATTGGTGGAGCGATGCAGAGATGGTTGTTCTTCTGGGAGGTTCTCCTCTCTCCACAGAGAAACCCTGGAGCTCTTTCAGAGTGACCATCGGGTTCTTGGTCACCTCCTTGACTAAGGCCCTTCTCCCCTGATCGTTCAGTTTGGCCACTCGAGGAAGAGTCCTGGTGGTTCCAAACTTCTTCCATTAACGGATGATGGAGGCCACTGTCCTCATTGGGACCTCAAATGCTGCAGATATTTTTCTGTACCCTTTCCCAGATCTCCTCCTCAATACAATCCTGTCTCAGAGATCTACAGAGGATTCTGTGGACTTTATGGCTTGGTTTTTGCTCTGACATGAACAATTAACTGTGGTACACCCCTTACCATTTTGTAAATATTTTATTATAACTTTTCATGTCACTACACTGAAGAAATGACACTATGCTACAATGTAAAGTACTGAGTGTACAGCTTGTATAACAGTGTGAATGTGCTGCCCCCTCAAAATAACTCAACACACAGCCATTAATGTCTAAACCACTAACAGAAAAAGTGATTACACCCCTAAGTGAAAATGACTAAATTGTGCTCAATAAGCTATTTTCCCTCCCTGGTGTCATGTGACTCATTAGTGTTACAAGGTCTCAGGTGTGAATGATGAGCAGGTGTGTTAAATTTGGTGTTATCCCTCTCATTCTCTTATACTGGTTACTGGAAGTTCAACATGGCACCTCATGGCAAAAACTCTGTGAGGATTTGAAAAAAAAAGAATTGTTGCTCTACATAAAGATGGCCTAGGCTATAAGAAGATTGCCAAGACCCTGAAACTCGGCATCATATCCAGAGGTTGTCATTGGGAAATAGATGTATGAGTGCTGCCAGCATTGCTGCAGAGGTTGATGAGGTGGAGGGTCAGCCTGTCAGTGCTTAGACCATACGCCACACACTGCATCAAATTGGTCTCCATTGCTGTTGTCCCAGAAGTAATCTTCTTCTAAAGATGATGCACAAGAAAGCCCACAAACAGTTTGTTGAAGACTAGTAGACTAAGAACATGGATTACTGGAATCATGTCTGTGGTCTGACAAGACCAATCTAAACTTATTTGGTTCAGATGGTGTCAAGCGTGTGTGGCAGCAACCAGATGAGGAGTACAAAGACAAGTGTGTCTTACCCAGGATGGATCCGCCCTATAGGCACACTATGCACACTGCTTAGGGCCCCGCAAATTTGCGGAGGGCCACCCAAATTACTAGAGGCCTTACCTGGTCAGAAGTCATTTCCGGCTCCTCACCCTGCTTCTCAACTCACTGCTGACAGCATGGGAGAAGAGGTAAGAAGTCGGACCCCACTTCTCACTTTAATGTAAGATGTCATTTCCGACAGCAGAACACCCTCTCCCCCGCTCCCCCAACTTTGATGTGACATGTCATTTGCAGCCCCCCTCCGCTTCTCAACTTTAATGTGACATGTCATTTTGCTTAGGACACAAGGGAGGTCAGCATTATCACTGGTCTTACCTACAGTCAAGCATGGTGGTGAGAGTGTCATAGTCTGGGGCTGCATGAGTGGTGACGGTGTCTTGCCGAATACGTTCCCCCGGCTAATAAGGACCCCCTTGTACTGCGCAGACGTCAACTGAGCCTCTAAAAATTGACGAATATGTAGAGCTGAGAGTCAACTCTAGATGGCGCCTGCGCACACCAACATCTAGGCTCATTCCTTAACATTCCAGTAGACATGGAGAATGTTAAAAAAAAAAGAGCCAGAAGACCGAGCGAGCAAAGTCAGTTGCATCGAGGTCCACCTCGCCATGGACCTGCTGCAATAACTAGTTACATCGACATTTCAAAAGCACCTGCCCGTCATTGCACAGGTGCCATCTAGAGCTGACTTTCAGCTCTACGGTCGACTATTTTGGGAGCTCAGTTCATGCCTGCGCAGTTCAGGGGCGGTCCTTATCTGCCGGGGGGAACTTATTCGTCAGAACACCAGCACTGGGGAGCTACAGCTCATTGAGGGAACCATGAATGCCAACATGTACTGTGACATACTGAAACGGAGCATGATCCCCTCCCTTCAGAGACTGGGCCACAGGGCAGGATTCCAACATAACGACCCCAAACACACCTCCAAGACGACCACTGCCTTGCTAATGAAGCTGAGGGTAAAGGGGATGGACTGGCCAAGCATGTCTCCAGACCTAAACCCTATTGAGCATCTGTGGGGCGTCCTCAAACAGAAGGCAGAGAAGCGCAAAGTCTCTAACATCCACCAGCTCTGTGATGTCGTCATGGAGGATTTGAAGAGGACTCCAGTGGCAACCTTTGAAGCTCTGGTGAACTCCATGCCCAAGAGGGTTAAGGCAGCGCTGAAAAATTATGGTGGCCACACAAAATATTGACACTTTGGGCCCAATTTAGACATTTTCACTTAGGGGTATACTCACTTTTGTTGCGGTTTAGACATCAATGGCTGTGTGTTGAGTTATTTTGAGGGGACAGCAAATTTACACTGTTATACAAGCTGTACACTCGCTACTTTACATTGTAGCAAAGTGTTATTTCTTCAGTGTTCTCACATGAAAAG
This sequence comes from Rana kukunoris, assembly GCA_029574335.1. NCBI lineage: Eukaryota > Metazoa > Chordata > Amphibia > Anura > Ranidae > Rana > Rana kukunoris. The sequence goes on along the minus strand of CM056056.1, from coordinate 139,282,583 downwards.
ATATAATACAATATTTACAAACATGTGAGGGGTGTACTCACTTTTGTGAGACACTGTGTGTGTGTGTATATATGTGTATATATATACAGTGCAGAAAATAAGTATTTGAACACCCTGCTATTTTGCAAGTTCTCCCACTTGGAAATCATGGAGGGGTCTGAAATTGTCATCGTAGGTGCATGTCCACTGTGAGAGACATAATCAAAAAAAAAATCCAGAAATCACAATGTATGATTTTTTTAACTATTTATTTGTATGATACAGCTGCAAATAAGTATTTGAACACCTGAGAAAATCAATGTTAATATTTGGTACAGTAGCCTTTGTTTGCAATTACAGAGGTCAAACGTTTCTTGTAGTTTTTCACCAGGTTTGCACACACTGGAGGAGGGATTTTGGCCCACTCCTCCACACAGATCTTCTCTAGATCAGTCAGGTTTCTGGGCTGTCGCTGAGAAACACAGAGTTTGAGCTCCCTCCAAAGATTCTCTATTGGGTTTAGGTCTGGAGACTGGCTAGGCCACGTCAGAACCTTGATATGCTTCTTACAGAGCCACTCCTTGGTTATCCTGGCTGTGTGCTTCGGGTCATTGTCATGTTGGAAGACCCAGCCTCGACCCATCTTCAAAGCTCTAACTGAGGGAAGGAGGTTGTTGCCCAAAATCTCGCAATACATGGCCCTGGTCATCCTCTCCTTAATACAGTGCAGTCGCCCTGTCCCATGTGCAGAAAAACACCCCCAAAGCATGATGCTACCACCCCCATGCTTCACAGTAGGGATGGTGTTCTTGGGATGGTACTCATCATTCTTCTTCCTCCAAACACGGTTAGTGGAATTATGACCAAAAAGTTCTATTTTGGTCTCATCTGACCACATGACTTTCTCCCATGACTCCTCTGGATCATCCAAATGGTCATTGGCAAACTTAAGATGGGCCGTGACATGTGCTGGTTTAAGCAGGGGAACCTTCCGTGCCATGCATGATTTCAAACCATGACGTCTTAGTGTATTACCAACAGTAACCTTGGAAACGGTGGTCCCAGCTCTTTTCAGGTCATTGACCAGCTCCTCCCGTGTAGTCCTGGGCTGATTTCTCACCTTTCTTAGGATCATTGAGACCCCACGAGGTGAGATTTTGCATGGAGCCCCAGTCCGAGGGAGATTGACAGTCATGTTTAGCTTCTTCCATTTTCTAATGATTGCTCCAACAGTAAACCTTTTTTCACCAAGCTGCTTGGCAATTTCCCCGTAGCCCTTTCCAGCCTTGTGGAGGTGTACAATTTTGTCTCTAGTGTCTTTGGACAGCTCTTTGGTCTTGGCCATGTTAGTAGTTGGATTCTTACTGATTGTATGGGGTGGACAGGTGTCTTTATGCAGCTAATGACCTCAAACAGGTGCATCTAATTTAGGATAATAAATGGAGTGGAGGTGGACATTTTAAAGGCAGACTAACAGGTCTTTGAGGGTCAGAATTCTAGCTGATAGACAGGTGTTCAAATACTTCTTTGCAGCTGTATCATACAAATAAATAGTTAAAAAAATCATACATTGTGATTTCCGGATTTTTTTTTTTTTGATTATGTCTCTCACAGTGGACATGCACCTACGATAACAATTTCAGACCCCTCCATGATTTCCAAGTGGGAGAACTTGCAAAATAGCAGGGTGTTCAAATACTTATTTTCTGCACTGTATATATATATAATGTGTATACACATACACACACTATATTACCAAAAGTATTGGGACACCTGCCTTTACACACACATGAACTTTAATGGCATCCCAGTCTTAGTCCCTAGGGTTTAATATTGAATTGGCCCACCCTTTGCAGCTATAGCAGCTTCAACTCTTTTGGGAAGACTGTTCACAAGGTTTAGGAGTGTGTCTATGTAAACTTTTGACCATTCTTCAAGAAACGCATTTGCAAGGTCAGGCACTAATGTTGGGTGAGAAGGCCTGGCTTGCAGTCTCCGCTTTACTTGATCCCAAAGGCGTTCTATTGGGTTGAGGTCAGGACTCTGTGCAGGCCAGGCCAAATTCACTCATCTATGTCTTTATGGACATTGCTTTGTGCATTTGTCCAAATCATTTGGCGGAGGGAGGTTCTGGTGTGGGGTTGTTTGTAAGGGATTTGGCCTGGCTCTTTAGCTCCAGTGAAGAGAACTCTGAAGGTGTCAGCATACCAAGAGATTTTGGACAATTTCATGCTACCAACTTAGTGGGAACAGTTTGGGGATGGCCCCTAGCTGTTCCAACATGACTGCGCACCAGTGCACAAAGCAAGGTCCATAAAGACATGGATGAGTGAGTTTGGGCTGGGAAAACTTAAATGGCCTGCACAGAGTCCTGACCTCAACCTGATAGAACACCTTTGGGATGAGTGGAGACTGTGAGCCAGGCCTTTTCGTCCAACATCAGTGCCTAACCTCGCAAATGCACTTCTGGAAGAATAGTCAAACCTTCCCATAGACACACTCCTAAACCTTGTGGGCAGCTTTCCCAGAAAAGTTGAAGCTGTTATAGCTGCAAAGGATGGGCCAACTAAATATTGAACCTTACAAACTAAGACTGGGATACCATTAAAGTTCATGTGTGTGTAAAGGCATATATATATATATATATATATATATATATATATATATATATATATATATATATTGTATAGTGTATATACACAATATATATTTTTATAAGGCTGCACAGTTATAAAAAAATAATTTGGAATATTCACAGTTTTACATAAACCAAGATTTAAAATATACTGTATTGTTGTTGTTTTTTTATTGAGAGTTTCCTACGCGAACCTTTTAACCACTTAAGACCCAGACCAATACGCTGGCAAATGACCCAAGGGGTTTTTGCGATTCGGCACTGCGTCGCTTTAACAGACAATTGCGCGGTCGTGCGACGTGGCTCCCAAACAAAATTCGCGTCCTTTTTTTCCCACAAATAGAGCTTTCTTTTGGTGGTATTTGATCGCCTCTGCGATTTTTATTTTTTGTGCTATATACAAAAATAGAGCGACATTTTTGAAAAAAAATCAATATTTTTTACTTTTTGTTATAATAAAAAAACAATAAACTAAATTTTAGTCAAACATTTAGGCCAAAATTTATTTAGCCACATGTCTTTAGTAAAAAAAAAAATCTCATTAAAAAAAAATTAGCTACCTAGCGGGAACAGCGACACTAATACAGCGATCAGAAAAATGATTGCTTAGTGATGCTGGCAATAGGGAGTGAAAGGGTTAACTAGGGCAGTGATCAAGGGGTTAAAACTTTATTGGGGGGGGTGGGGGGGGCTACCCTGACACTAACACTGACTGACTGTCACACTGTCTGTCACACTGACACTAAATACAGTAATCATACATGTATGATTACTGCATTCAGTGACACTGTGACAGGGGGGAGGGGGGGGGGGCGATCGCAGGGGTTAAATGTGTTTGTGTCTGTGTGTAAGTGTGCTGTTGGTGCAGACTTACTTGTTGTGTTGTGATCTCTCCTCAGCGGCGCTTGAAACAAACGCCGAGGGAGAGATCACGTCGCTTCCTCCTTCCTGTGTTTACACAGGAGGAGGAAGTGACAGGGCGGGGCGGGCGCGCGCATTGGCTGGGAGCGATCCGGAGGGGGCGGGTGAAAACGGATAGCCGCCCCCACTTGTCGGATCGCTCCTGCAGCCGCGCGGACCGCCGCATGTACGGGGGGGGGGGGGGTCCGATCGGACCCCCGATCCCCCCCCAAAGCACCAACGTATATATACGTTGATGTGCCTGTCGGTGCCATTCTGCCGACGTAAATGTACATGCGGCGGTCCTTAAGTGGTTAAAGTGCAAGGGACATTTAAAGTGAAGCTATCATTTAAATAAATATTTCAGTTGAGTCTATAGGTTGCATGTCAGCACCATTTTAATCACATTATTATTTTAAAGCGGTATTTCACCCTAAATATAAGATCTCCCATGCGATCCAGCATACTGGCGTCAGCGCCAGTATGCTGGGTTTTTTTTTTTTAATCGCACACTTACTGTATTATAGTGGAATTCCTTTTTTGTCCCCCGTGGTGGACGGCGCCAGTATAGCGCGTCACATCTTCCGAAAATACCCGATATGGACTCGGGTAATCTCGGCGAAAATGCGGCGCCTGTGCACAGACCTAGGAGCTGACTGCGCAGGCGCCGTATTTCTCCGAGTCCTACGGCTATGGCGCGTCACGCCCTCCGAAATAGGACTCGGAGAAATACGGCGCCTGCGCAGTCAGCTCCTAGGTCTGTGCGCAGGCGCCGCATTTTCGCCGAGATTACCCGAGTCCATATCGGGTATTTTAGGAAGATGTGACGAGCAATACTACAGCCGTCCACCGCGGGGGACAAAAAAGGAATTACACCATAATACAGTAAGTGTGCGATTAAAAAAAAAAAAACCCAGCATACTGGCGCTGACGCCAGTATGCTGGATCACATGGGAGATCTTATATTTAGGGTGAACCTCCGCTTTAAGTGAAAAAGTCTCCCTTTTATTGTATAAATTAAAAAAATAAAAATGCTGTCCCCCAGCAACTAGTCACGTGCTCTATGGTTACCATTTTTTTATAGCTGAAATGTTGCGATGTAACTTGATCTTGATCTACATGTTATGCGCCAAGTGCTTCTTCAGGAGATTTTGCTAACTATAATGCGTGAAAAAGAAAAAAAAATAGCATACAGCTTTCAAATATAAAATTTATTTACACAGCATATAAAACATTCCATTTCTCTCACCCCAGGATGGCCACAGAGCAGGCCCCAAGTCAAAGCGAACAGGGCAAACCAAACAACTACGGGAGCGTGCATAACATAGTCCTTATAGTACAACAGCATGTATAAATATGTATGAGGTCAAAAATCAAACAATAGCAAGAGTTTCCTATTGGATTAGATCATCCGGACAGGCCGAAAATGTACTACACATTACCCAGGACCTGCGCATGCACGGTAGGCAGTTGGTGAATGGCGCAAAGTGCTCAGCACGGTACCAGGCTGGTAGTGGGGACCAAGAAGGAGGAAAAGCACCCTCTAACTGATCCTCTAAGTGCCACAACCCATACACCTTGATAGGTGAGATGGAAAGAACAGGATGTGACGGAATAGAGTCAAGTAACGCCATGGAAACTATAAAGCACACTGTCATTAACCACCTCAATACAGGGCACTTGTACTTAAACCCTCTTCCTGCCTAAGCCATTTTTCAGCACTGTCACACTTTGAGTGACAATTGCGCCGTCATGCAACACTGTACCCAAATTAAATTTTTATATTTTTTTTGCCTACAAATAGAGCTTTCTTTTTGGTGGTATTTGATCACCCCTGCTGTTTTTATTTATTTTGCGCTATAAACAAAAGAGTGACATTTAAAAAAAAAAAAACATTTTTTCTTCACACACAGATCCACGGCCCTGCTCTGTTACCGGGCAATTACAGTGGCCCGGCGGACATGTCGGCCGCTGGGCACGCACATCAGCTTTCCAGTAACACGGCGGTGCGCGTGAGCCCCCTAGAGGTCCAGGAAGCTGAGGACGTCATATGACGCCCGCCCAGAACAATGGACACACCGCCCAGCCGTCATTTGACGGTGTGCGGGCGGCAAGTGGTTAAATAACAGATATGTAGTAACTTTAATAAATATATCATTAAAAGGGGAAAATTCCAATATACAAAAAACAACCCACATACATTAACCACTTCAGACCCGGACCATTATGCAGGTAAAGGACCTGTCCCCTTTTTGCGATTCGGCAATGCGTCGCAATTGCGCAGTCGTGCGACATGGCTCCCAAATAAAATTGGTGTCCTTTTTTCCCCACAAATAGAGCTTTCTTTTGGTGGTATTTGATCACCTCTGCAATTATACATATTCTTCCACATATTTTTGGTGGTAAGAATCGCAATAAGCGTTTATTGATTGGTTTGCGCAAAGTTATAGCGTTTACAAAATAGGGGATAATTTTATTGCATTTTTATTAATAATTTTTTTTTTTTACTAGTAATGGTGGCGATCAGTGATTTTTTCATAACTGTGACATTATGGTGGATACATCGGACACTTTTGACACATTTTTGGGACCGATTACTGTGAGATTACACTGGCAGTGAAGGGGTTATCCAGGAGGGGGCATTGTAGGGGTTAAGTGTGCCCTAAGGGAGTGTTCTTACTGTGGGGGGGCATGGCTGTGCATGTGACATCACTGATCGTCGTTCCCTAACACAGGGAACAGACAATCAGTGACAGCCACACTAGGAAGAATGGGGAAGGTTTGTTTACACTTACTTCTCCCCGTTCTTCAGCTCTGTGACCCGATCGTGGGACACCAGCGGCGATCGGGTCCCGCAGGCGCAGGCACGGTCACGGAGAACAGGACCAGGTCGCGAGCGCGCCGCTGGGCTCTTAAAGGCGATGTACAGATATGTGCCTGTGCCCAGTCGTGCCCTTCAGCGTGAAGGGGTCCTTAAGTGGTTAATAACAGCTAATGAGATCACATTATAGAAGATCTTATAGCAATGAGCAGGAACATGGTTTAGAACTATTTTTGGGGAATGTATACAGAGAGAGAAAGAGGTGTGGGTATATGATGTAATGGCCCAACATGGAAAACATAAGGTGACAAAACCTTACTAAACAAGGAAGGCAGGATCCTCACCATGCCAACATCCAAAATATATAAAAGGATTGATCACGTCAAATTGGTGGACTTTGTGGGCACATAATGAGGGAGAATCAATAAAAAGGTATACATTTTATTACCGTATTTTTCGGCGTGTAAGACGACCTTTTGCACTTAAAAATATCCCCAAAAATCGGGGGTCTTCTTATACGCCGGTACCTACAGTACAGACCAAAAGTTTGGACACACCTTCTCATTCAAAGCATTTTCTTTATTTTCCTTTCAATAGATTTTTATTTTTTCAAATAAAGGATACAGATATAGTATGACCAAAGGCTGAAATTACAACATCATAACATTCAACAAACCGGGCATATTGACAGTAACAATGACTCAATTGATTTCAAATTGCCCAACTGTGAGCTGGTTAAAGGAATCCAGCGAGCTTGATAACAGAGGAAAGGGCGGAAAAAGAAGTGAATATGGTGGTCTTGCGCTCGGGGGAATCCTGCCTGTCCCGGACACCCCTAATGGGATCATTCTGTGTCCCAGCCAGGCGCCTCCCGATCCGCCTCCTCCATTTTCTTTATTTTCATGACTATGAAAATTGTAGAGTCACACTGGAGGCATCAAAACTATGAATTAACACATGTGGAATTATACATAACAAAAAAGTGTGAAACAACTGAAAATATATGTCATATTCTAGGTTCTTCAAAGTAGCCACCTTTTGCAGCAGACACATCTCTAGAACAACTGTTAAGAGGAGACTGTGTGAATCAGGCCTTCATGGTAGAATATCTGCTATTAAACCACTGCTAAAGAAAGGCAACAAGCAGAAGAGACTTGTTTGGGCTAAAGAACACAAGGAATGGACATTAGACCAGTGGAAATCTGTGCTTTGGTCTGATGAGCCCAAATTTGAGATCTTTGGTTCCAACCACGGTGTCATTGTGCAACGCAGAAAAGGTGAACGGATGGACTCTACATGCCTGGTTTCCACCGTGAAGCATGGAGGAGGAGGTGTGATGGTGTGGGGGTGCTTTGCTGGTGACACTGTTGGGGATTTATTCAAAATTGAAGGCATACTGAACCAGCATGGCTACCACAGCATCTTGCAGCGGCATGCTATTCCATCCGGTTTGCGTTTAGTTGGACCATCATTTATTTTTCAACAGGACAATGACCCCAAACACACCTCAAGGCTGTGTAAGGGCTATTTGACCAAGAAGGAGCGTGATGGGGTGCTGCGCCAGATGACCTGGCCTCCACAGTCACCGGACCTGAACCCAATCGTTTGGGGTGAGCTGGACCGCAGAGTGAAGGCAAAAGGGCCAACAAGTGCTAAGCATCTCTGGGAACTCCTTCAAGACTGTTGGAAGACTATTTCAGGTGACTACCTCTTGAAGCTCATCAAGAGAATGCCAAGAGTGTGCAAAGCAGTAATCAAAGCAAAAGGTGGCTACTTTGAAGAACCTAGAATATGACATATTTTCAGTTCTTTCACACTTTTTTGTTATGTATATAATTCCACATGTGTTCATTCATAGTTTTGATGCATTTAGTGTGAATCTACAATTTTCATAATCATGAAAATAAAGAAAAACCTTTGAATGAGAAGGTGTGTCCAAACTTTTGGTCTGTACTGTATATGCAGAGTCAGACTGTGAGCGTCCATTGTTTAAAAGCCGTGCCTCCTCCTCGTCCTGTTCCGTGATAGGCAGAACACTTGGTTTCTCAGCAGAGCCTGTGTTCAGTGTCCCACCTATCACGGACGTCCTCGGCCTCGGACGAGAGGACATCCGTTATAGGCAGAACACTGAACACAGGTTTCATGTACCAGGTGTGACCAGAACTGTGTGGCTAGCAACAGAGGAACACCAAACACATATAAGTGAAAATATAATGATTTATTTGGGTAAGTGAATAATATAAATACAACCACCTCCAATATGACACAGTGCAACAAACCAACCAACAGACAGAGACACACAAATAACAACAGACAGATATGTACAATAAATAGAAAATACCAGAATCATAAACAATTGCCAGGCCAGGGTCATACACAGCAGATCGGCAGATGGACAGAGGGATATTCCAGAAACATAGGAATTAGCCAGGCCAAGGTCATACACAGGGAGATGATGGATGGGTCTGGACAGGGAGACAGGATCAGAAACTCAGGTAGCAGATCCAGCCGCTGGTGGACGCCAGTACTGCAGCCCAAGGATGACATAACACCAGCAGGGAGAAGTTCCCCTGACAGTTCAAAACTGCCAGGAGACACCTGCTGGTGGACCTCAGTACTGCATGCCAAATGATAGATATTGCCAGGGGATGGAACCTTTCCTAACAACAGGCTCTGCTGGGAAACTGAGTGTTCTGCCTATCACGGAATAGGACGAGGAGGAGGTGCGGCTTTTGAATAATGGACGCCCGAAGTGTGACTCTGCATACAGGGATAAGGTATGGAGATCAGCACAGTGAGGTAGGCAATTGGCACAGTGAGGTAGGCAAATGGCACAGTGAGGTAGGCAATGGGCACAGTGAGGTATGCAATGGGAACAGTGAGGCGAGTTGGAAGGGGGTTGTCTTATAAGGTGAGTATATCCCAAAACTAACCTTTTAGCTGGAAAATTAGGGGGTCGTCTTATACGTCCAGTCGCCTTATACACTGGCAAATACAGTACAGGATAATTAAAAAACATATAAACAACATACAAACACCACCCTGTATGGACACAGTTACCAATTACTCAACAATGCAGTTACAGAGGGCTGGATCTAAGGTACAAAGATTGATTTGGTAATATATCAAAGTGGGAAAATGATTTTTGACCCAGTAATGCCTCCAAAAACGTGCTCATCTAGGCACTTTACTAAAATGTAAGCTTCCTCAGGACGAATACTGGGTAGGTGCTGGTGAACTTGTGGCTCATGGTATGGGAGAACCTCACAAAACTAACAGACAACAATTTCTCACTTCCTGTAAGCTTGCCCCCATCACCCCCTGGGGGTTTGTCAGCCAGAACAGCTTACCGAGGAGGAACAGGGAGTGAAAACAGAACATTTATTTTGTCTGTGACTGACTCCCAGCACCATTAACAAGAGAATTGCCACATGATTGATTCTGGTTTGTTGATATTGTGTCCTGACAGGGTCGATTTAAGCCCAGGTTGACACTGGGCTGCAGAAACAAAACCGTGCGAGTACAGCTGATTTCTGCACAGATTTCAATGTAAATCGCGGCACGAAATCGCAAAAAGTAGTACAGAAAACGTTGAAATCGACGTCGCACCGATTAGGACGGTGCCATTGCCGGCAAAAGCTGCCGATTTGAAATGTGATTTGACATGTCAAATTTCATGTCAAAACGCACCAGTGTGAACCTAAGGCTAAATTTAAATTAGAGTTGTCCCGATACCACTTTTTTAAGACCGAGTACAAGTACCGATACTTTTTTTCAAGTACTCGCCGATACCGAATACCGATACTTTTTTTTAATGTTATGTGTCAGTATTTATTTTTATTTTACAATTTAAATATTTCACTCTTTTTTGTTGTTTTTTTACAATGCTTTCTTGGGGGGGGGGGGGGGTGGATGTGTCAGTGTTTTTTTTATTTTAATATGTATTAGTTTTTACAATTAATTATTTTTATTATTTATTGCCATTTTTTTTCTTAGCCCTGTTGGGGGGGCTTTGGTGAAATATCAGGGGTCATAACAGACCCCTGATATCTCACCTTTGAGACAGAGAAAGGGACTAGGGACACCGATTCCCCAGTCCCTTTCTCAGCAGCACTGGAAATGAATGGACAGGAGACAGAAGCTCCTCTCCGTTCATAAACTGAAGCATCATAAACACAGTTTACAATGCTCAGTTATGTGAATGGACAGTGTCAGTGTTCATTCAAAAAAGGTAGGAGCTGGGTTTAGCGGCTCCTACCGCCGCTCTCCATCCTGACAGAGGGGGCAGAGGAGGACACGGAGGGGGGACACAGATCACGGAGGGGGGAAGCAGATCACGAAGGGGGGAAGCAGCGGCACGGACGGGGACACAGATCACGGAGGGGGGAAGCAGATCACGGAGGGGAGAAGCCGCTGCACGGACGGGGACAAAGATCACGGGGGGGAAGCAGCGACACGGACGGGGACACAGATCACGGAGGGGAGAAGCAGCGGCACGGACGGGGGACAAAGATCACGGGGGGGAGAAGCAGCGGCATGGACAGGGGTTTCAGATCACGGAAGGGAGAAGCAGCGGCACGGACGGGGGACAAAGATCACGGGGGGAGAAGCCGCAGCATTAGACGGGGAAACAGATCATGGAGGGGAGAAGCAGCGGCACAAACGGGGACACAGATCACGGAGGGGAGAAGCAGCTGCACGGACTGGGGACAAAGATCACGGAGGGGAGAAGCAGCTGCACGGACGGGGGACAAAGATCACGGAGGGGAGAAGCAGCGGCACAAACGGGGACACAGATCACGAAGGGGAGAAGCAGCTGCACGGACGGGGGACAAAGATCACGGAGGGGAGAAGCAGCGGCATGGAGAGGGGAACACAGATCACGGAGGTGGGAAGCAGCGGCACGGATGGGGGACACAGATCACGGAGGGGAGAAGCAGCGGCACGGACGGGGGACACAAATCACAGAGGGGAGAAGCAGTGGCATGGAGGGGGGGACACAGATCACGGAGGGGAGAAGCAGCGGCACGGACGGGGGACACAGATCACGGAGGGGGGGCACAGATCACGGAGGGGGAGAGCAGAACGGCAGCGGCACGCAGGGGGGACACAGGAGCATGGAGGGAGAGTCGGGTATCGGAGCATTTTTCCCGAGTACAAATACTTGGGGAAATGCTTGGTATCGGTCCCGATACCGATACTAGTATCGGTATCGGGACAACCCTAATTTAAATCATTAATAAAATAGCTCAATTTAAACAAACTCGATTTAAATCATACGTTTTAAAGAGCAACTTTCATCTCTGTCCCACAGCGGCTCCTCCTCTAACCCGCTGTTGACTCACCGACAGTCCTATTCACTTTTATGGGATGGCTGGTGATGCGGAAGTGACACAACAAGGTAAGGGACGTGGCGGCAGCAGGTGAGTGGATGCCCACTAACAGGCGCTGCCATGATGGACCTATAATCACGAGTGCTCTTTAAATTTAAGGACTTATTCTTGCTGATATTTAGAATCTTTAATATTTGCAAACAAAATGAAGGTTTCCCATTTAGAATAATAAGCTTTAGGTTAGTAAAACAACGATATCAGAACCGGTTCAATCATACAGTTTTTAGTGTATATAAGATTTGCAAAACCATGGGATAAAGGAATATTCCTGAACTTTGTGTTATCTCATGGTTACGTGACGTTGTGTGAATGCATCAATGCAGTGCATGTTATCTCAGCTTGCAGAGCTTGGATTCATTGAATGAGTTGTTTACTAAAAATGTAAATATTGCAAAATATACAGCCTCATGCTACATAACTAAGGTCCATTTCATGCTGAATAAACTAAATTATTAATGTATCTTAAATAGAAAACTATATTTAGATAGATTATTACTCCAAAAGCATTTTATTAAAATGAATTTGATAAAAATAAAAAATAAAAATAAATCTGAGTTAAATAAAAAATAAAAAAATATTATTTTCAAAAAAAAAATCATTACTTTTTATCCACCCTGTGTCCTGTTTAGGGGGCGTTTCTTAAAGTAGGGTGTAAAAGACCAGCACCATGATTCTGTTTACGTGCTCCCTGGTTTCTGTGGGGAAGTGTGGTATTCCCTTTTCTGGAGAGTGACTGTGAAGAAAAAGTGGAAGAATCAGATTCAGATTCAGTATCGTCACAAACATATCATTCATTTTAGTACGGTACATTCTATGATTGTTCCTAGGGCCTCTACCCTGGGTAGGATTTTGCCAATGATAGTCAAAGCCTTCTGAGAAAGCAAACTTATTTTGTTTTTTTAAAATAATATCTTTGGTGATTCTTTTTACATAATCCTTTATTTCCTGCCAATGTTTTGTATACGGAGTATGGTTTTTAACAGTATCATTAGTTGATTGCAACATCAATATGTCTTGATCGAGACTGTTGAGTTCAGTCTGATACTGGATGATCAGTAGCTTCATCACCTTGATAGTACGTTGTGTTGAGATACCCCCCCCCCCCCCCCCCCCCCCAGGCTGTTTTGAACTTTAAAGAGCCATTCTGAAAGGCAGCATATACTATGTACTTGCTATCCCATAACATACAGTCATGGCCAAAAATATTGGCACCCCTGCATTTCTGTCAGATAATGCACCACTTCACCCAGAAAATTGTAATTACAAATGTTTAGGAATTCTCATGTTTACTTTATTTGTTTGTTTATATTGGTATGACACAAAAAAAAAATGTAGAAACAAAAAGCTAAACCTGACACAAATGGACTGGACAAAATTATTGGCACCTTCTCAAAATTGTAAGAAATAATTACATTCCAAGTTTGTGATGCTCCTGTAATTTGTAATTAAAGTGGTTGTAAAGTTTTGTTTAAAAAAATGAAAAAAAAAACATGTTATACTTACCTCCTTGGTTTTGCACAGAGCAGCCTGGATCCTCCCTTTCTCAGGTCCCTCTTTGCTTCTCCTGGCCCCTCCCTCCTGTCCAGTGACCCCACAGCAAGCAGCTTGCTATGGGGGCCCCCGAGCCAAGTCACAGCTTAAAGATAAAAATACTTCTGCCTTTTTAACTTCTTTAAAGGAGAAGTCCAGCCTGAGCTCATTTGGGTATACTTCTCTTAGGAGTGCAATTCGTTTTGCACTCCTGTGACCCGTTTTCAGCAGAGAGGTCTTGTAGTCCGCTCTCTGCTGGCGTCACACAGATCAGTCCAGGCACCACGTCATACCGAAGTCTGGATCCACCAGGTGACAGGACTGATGGCTGTTTCAGCCTCTCAGTGAGCCGATGAGAGACTGAGACAGCCGCTCCCCACCCCTTCACAGCTCAGCACTACAGTGAGCAGGAAGGAGCAGAGAGGAAAGCTGCTGACTGACACGAAATTGTAAGAAATAATTGCATTCCAAGTTTGTGATGCTCCTGTAATTTGTAATTAAAGTGATTACAAATAAAATAAAAAATAACAAGCATGTTATACTTACCAGACTGGATTCTCCTCTTCTCAGGTCCCTCTTTGCTGCTCCTGGTCCCTCCCTCCTATTGAGTGCTCCTGGTCCCTCCCTCTTATCGAGTGCCCCCGTAGTCGGCAGCTTCCTATGGGGGAACCCAAGCCGAGTCACAGCTCTGTGTGTCCATTTAGACACGGAGCCCTGCCCCTCTCACCCCTGATTGACTGATTGGCCCAGCTACTGTGTCTCAGCCAATCAGGAGGAGTGTTCCGGACGGCTTAGACATTTGTGGACATCGCTGGAGAGAGATGGGGCTCAGGTAAGTAATTAGGGGGGCGCTGGGGTGGTTGCTACATGCAAACGTTTTTTTTTTTTATCTTAATGCTAATTGTCCTGGAAGTGGACGAAAAATAAAAATGTATCAAAGAGTTGTCCAAAATTTACCTGAGGAAGCCAAAATCCTTTTGGGAGAATGTGCTGTGGACAGAAAAAACAAAATTCCATGGCTTGTAGTGGTGGACCTATGTGATGAGTGATAAGTGGGGTGTTTTCCGCGCCAAGTGATAATTAATTCACAAATGTGAAAGATAATGAAAAATAGATAAACTGTATATTAATTGTAAGCTGGTCCTTGAAGTACAGTGATGAACTGTAAATAGGACGATATAGTTGTGAATGAGGGCGCTAAGTCTGTAGGAAATGCCCTAAAGTGAATACCACAGTAATTATAGTGACTAGAATCAATGTGACCAAAATAGGAATAAATAGAAAATATCAAAAAATTAATATTGGTGAAAAATTAATTAGCAGCTCATTGCATGGATTAAATATAGAGGTATATAAACTACCCAAGCTTGGGCGGAGGGATACAAATGTAGGTCTTTGCAACAATCTAGCATATAGTAGATATAGTAAATGCACATATAAAAATAGATTAAATGTTCATTGAGATAAAGGCCCAGATTCACAGAGCGATTACGCCTGCGCAACTGGTGTTGCGCGTGCGTAAGTCTAAATGTGCACGTGCGTTTAGATGCGCGCGATTCAGAAAACGAATTACGCCAGAAATCTACTTTTTTTTTGTCCGGCGTAATTTCGTTAGACAGACGCATCCGTCCGCGCAAAAATGCGCTAGACACACCATTGATTTGCTAGTCAAATATGCTAATGAGGGAGTTGCGGGGATCCACAAAAAAACGCAGTTGCTGCGCAGGCTACGCGATGTGCGCAACAGCAAAATGTCCTGTCTAAAGTTAGAGCACCTAAAAGCTGGTCTAAATTTTGAAAAAACGTCTACATCTCACAGAAAGCAACACCGATACTGAGGAGCAGACCACACACACGTGTTGCACTACAATTTGACTGCCAACATGCCAGGGGCATCGTCGCTCATAGCTGCACTAGTGAATTTAGATGACCAAAGAAGGAGGAGGGCACAGAGGATGGCACGGAGGATGGCACGGGAGAGGGTATACCGCACACACATAGACCTCTTTGGCATGAGTGATTCTGAGGTGTATCGCATCTTCAGATTCCCCCCTTATGCCATCCTGGAATTAACCACAACCCTGCAGGAGGACATCACCAGCCCAACACAACGCTCACATCCAGTGCAGCCACTGGTCAAGGTACTGGCAACACTCCATGTCCTTGCCAGTGGCTCTTTTCAGCGTACAAGTGGAGTGGTGGCTGGGATGTCACAATCCTCCGTGAGCAGATGTGTGCACCAGGTTGTCCCTGCAATCCTCACACGCTTGGCCAACCAAATCATCAAACCCACCACTGAGGACCTGCGGCTGAAGGCAATGACAGATTTCTACAGAATTGCCAGATTCCCACGCACCATCGGGGCCATTGATTGCACACATGTGGCACTCCAGCCCCCCCATGAGACAGAGCACATGTACCGCAATCGGAAGAATTGGCACTCCATCAACGTACAGGTGATAGTTGATGCCCAAGGCCTCATATGGCACGTCCGTGCCAAACACCCCGGATCCACCAATGACAGCTACATCTACAATCAATGCCACATCCGAATGGAATTCGATCAGAACGTGTATGGGAACACCTGGCTGGTTGGTGAGTGACATGGGAGTCAGGCATGACTATCCCCTCCCGTGATGCACACCTCACAAGTGGCACATGCATGACTAACATTCTCCTGTCTTTTCCCTTCCAGGTGACTCTGCATATGCACTGGGACCCCATCTCATGACTCCTATCCGGAACCCCCAAACCCCAGGGGAGGAAAGATACAATCAAGCACACATCAAAACCCGTGCAGTGGTGGAGCGCACCTTTGGCCTCCTGAAGTCACGTTTCCGATGCCTGGATAAGTCTGGGGGTTCACTGTTGTATTCCCCAAACTTCGTGTGCCATATCATCGTTGCATGTTGCATGCTGCACAATCTCGCAGTGAGGAAGGGCCTGCAGGTTGAGCTACGTGATGACCTGACCCCCCAACCAGACAATCAACCCCTAACCGAGGATACCCCGTCTTCTGAGGGAAGAGCAGTCAGGAGGCAGCTCATATTGGGCATCTTTGCACGTTAAACACACACATTAATCATGGCACAATGAGAATGCATGCATGCACACCACTGTGGTCCCTAGCACACACACCCCACATCCTCATCAAATTGGATTGGCACCAGTCCACCATGCAGGACTGGTGAGCAGTAACGCCACGTCAAGGCTCCAATTATGTCACTGAACATTCATACACCAATCACACGGACCTGAGGATCACTTCTCCCTGGTCCTGGGGAACCCTTCTCCACCAAAATTGAGGATGACACCCCTTTTCCAGCAGGAATGTCACCCCCACATTCAAACAGCATGCACAACCCAAAATTAAAAAAAAATGTCAGCAAAAAAAATGCAAAAAATGTCAGCAAAAAAAAAAAAAAAAAATGCTAAAAATGTCAGCAAAAAAAAAAAAGGGGGAAAAAAAAATTATTGCCCTCTGCGTGAGCCACGCCTGGGGCGCCCCCGGCCACGGCCCCGGCCCCTCAGGGGAGACTCATGGGGGAGGGGCAAAGCCGGGGAAGGAGGAGCAGCCCCTGATATCTGCCCACCTGGCGGCCTGCCCTCCAAGGCCACGGCAATTCTGTCCAGGGAAGCACCAAGTGTTGCCGTGTTGGCCTGGATAGCCTGGGTAAGGGCCCTCACATCCTGCCCAACGCCTGCTGCTGTAGTCTGCAGTTCATTTAGGCAGGTTGTGAAAGCCCGGGAGTGGGAGTCCAGGTTACCCAGCGTATCCTTCATGGAGGACAGGCTCTCCTCCACCCGCCCAAAAGTCTGGCAGAGCTGTCCCAGATGGCGGGTCTGGAGGGCCTGGTCCCTTCGCAGACTGGCGGGCAGGAGATTGGGCGCCCCCCTGGTGCTCTGGGATGACATCCTGCCTCCAGCTGATGGTTGTGGGCGGGGAGAAGGGGAGGCCCTTGTGAGGGGAGCCATGTTGGGGGAGGAGGGGGGGGGCTCCCCCTTAGGGAGGGCAGGCTTCTGCCAGCCAGAGGGGAAGAGTCCGCACAAACCACTCGTCCAGTGCCTGACTCCTCCTCCTCATGATCGTCCTCCTCCTCATGATCGTCCTCCTCCTCATGATCGTCCTCCTCCTCTCGAACCTCCTCCGCGGACTGTGGCCTTGTTGGGGGGGCCTCATTAGGCTGCTGTCCTGGTGTTGGAGCGGTCAGGCCAGATGGCCCTGCACCCTCCTGCACATCTGTGGATGACACAAACCATTCACAGGTTGGAGGATCCACACACTTGGCACATATTCCCTTTCACCCCCTCCCCCACACATGCTACACACCTGATAGAACAAAAAACCTTACCTGGCACCGCGGGGACCGGACTTGTGTCAAAGCCTGGCAGGCCCTCCACTTCATGCCGGTGAAAGGTCAGGGCCACCACATGCTCCGTCGCTGTAAGCCTAATACGGCATGGTGGACCCCCTCCTGTGCCCCTGGCATGGGCATGCATTGCGGCCAGTTTTTTTTTCACCAGACGCCGGAGATCATTTATTTATTTTTCGATCCCAGACCGGGTCCGTGTCTCCCCCTCCCCCGATGAATTCACCTGCTCCGTGATCCTATCCAATATCTCCCTCCTCCTGGCCGGGGTGGTGGTGGCACTCTGCGGGCCGTGGAGAAAACGCCCATACTCGCTAATGGCCCGGGCAAGAATTCTTTTTTCCCCCACAGTAAAATTAAGCTTTCTTTTTCTCTCAGTCATACTTCCAAACAAACTCACTACCAGTCTCCAAAAATCAGTCACAAATACAAGCACAACCAATCAGGCAAGAACACACACAAAGAGAAAACGAACACCCAAAAATCACACTAGCACTCAGCAAGAAACAGTCACCAAAAAAATAAAAATAAAAAATAAAGCAAGAAAACAAACGAACAAAAATATATCAATCAAACAAACAGTCTCTCAAACACTTATCAAAAACACTTTCACAAATATACCAACAAGCACTTGATCACACAGAAC
The DNA here is from genome assembly GCA_029574335.1 of Rana kukunoris. Taxonomy (NCBI): domain Eukaryota; kingdom Metazoa; phylum Chordata; class Amphibia; order Anura; family Ranidae; genus Rana; species Rana kukunoris. The sequence goes on along the minus strand of CM056056.1, from coordinate 139,264,309 downwards.
ACTAATCTGACAACTACAAGACACACTGCAACGAACAACAGGAACAAAAGCACTAGGTTCAATGGGAAGGGACACAAAGGGATGTACTTTTGCAATGCAAGTGCGTTTGTGTGTGTCTATTTATGCTGTCTGCGTAGTTCACAACGTTGCCCTAGTCCATTTCCAATTTCACTGATTGCGCCGCTCCCGAGTTGTGAGCATGCGCACAGCGGAGCTGACATGGTCTCCTTCACGCGCGCATGCGCGAGCCGGCCGGCCCTTCATTTGCATGGGGTCACGGCTCATTTCAATGTAACACGCCCACGTCCCTCCCAATTTGTATTACTCCTCCTTACGCCTCTGGAAAAAACCTTACGCTTGCGCAATTTCCTGCGCAAAAGCTACGTGAATCGGGGGATTACGCGGCTAGATGGCGCAAGTCTAACGTAAAGGCGGTGCGCTACGCCGGTCCAATAATGCGCCGATGTACGTGAATCTGGGCCAAAGTCTTTAGGACAAGAGTGGTTCCAGAAAGAAAATCTTCAATAGAATCATGTATTTGTTTTCCAGGTGTGTTGATAGCCTTCACCACTTATTCTAACTTCACCCGAAGTGCTCTGGATAACCAATGCACTTACCACAATACTAGGACCACTTAGGAAAAGTAGGTCATGTAAGCTGGGCAGGATAAGTGCCTGCTCACTATGCGGCAAAGACTGGAACCACGGCTTCAATATTAGACCAATAGAAACTCAAAGAAAGCAGAAGGGAATCTCATAGTGTATTACCATGTATTAAAAACCATATTATTAAAATAAAGCCGAGTGGCACTGGGACTGCATACGTAACACCCTCGTGTGGAGACCCGCTCTGCTGCACGATTGTTGTGGTTGGTGGTCCTGGGCTGGATTTTGCTAAGTAAAGTGGCGCGATCAGCTACGTGTGGAGTGACCAGATCGTTGCCGCCGATGGCGCAACAATCGTGCAGCAGAGCGGGTCTCCACACGAGGGTGTTACGTATGCAGTCCCAGTGCCGGGCAGGCACATTCTAAGTAAGAGGCCACTCGGCTTTATTTTAAAGCGGATGGTTCACCATAAATAAATATTAAAAGCCAGCAGCAACAAATACTGCAGCTGCTGACTTTTAATATTAGGACACTTACCTGTCCTGGAGTCCAGCGCCGTCCACAGCAGAGGATGAGCGATCGCTCGTCACCCTGCTGCTCCCCCCTCCATCCACGGCGAGGGAACCAGGAAGTGAAGCGCTCCGGCTTCACTGCCCGGTTCCCTACGGCGCATGCGCGAGTCGCGCTGTGCCCACTGATTGGCTCCCGCTGTGTGCTGGGAGCTGAGAGTTCCCAGCACACAACGGGAAAAGCCCGTCTTTTGCCCGAGACTGCGGGCCGGAAGTGGGTGCGGATACCTGTCTTTAGACAGGTATCTGCACCCCCCTCCCCCCTGAAAGGTGTCAAATGTGACGCCGGAGGGGGGGAGGGTTCCGATCAGCGGATCTTCACTTTAGGGTGGAGATCCGCTTTAATAATATGGTTTTTAATAAATGGTAATACACTATGAGATGTGTGCATGGCAGTGTCAGAAAGTTGGGTCTTACAGCAGGACAATGACCCGAAGCACCCAGAAATGGTTCCATTCTGGGCCTATTCTGGCACTCATCTCCTACATGTAAAAATCATAATTATTTTGCTGGAAAATTACTCAGAACCCCCAAATATTATATATGTTTTTTTAGCAGACACCCTAGGGAAAAAATGGCAGTCGTTGGAACTTTTTATGTCGCATGGTATTTGTGCAACAATTTTCCAAACGCTTTTTTTGGGGAGAATTTAAAAAATGTAAATTTATTTTATTGGGATTTATGTGATAGATCAACACAAAGTGGCACATAATTGTGAAGTGGAAGGAAAATTAAAAATGTTTTAATTTTTTTTTTTTTTTTACAAATAAATAACTAAAAATTGTAACATGCATTTGTATTCAGCCCCTTTTACTCTGATACCCCTAACTAAAATATAGTGGAACCAAATGCCTGATCAGCAAAGCATGATCCAATTTGCTACAGCAGAAGAAAAATATTTTATTTTTGGTTGTAACATGACAAAATGTGGAAAATTTCAAGTGGCATGATTACTTTTTCAGGGCACTGCACATGCGTATAATCAATCAAAGTGAGTGTATTTTTCAGCAAAGTCCATAAAATAAGATAAATCCACTCTTTGTGAATAGTGCAGTCCCATACACCAATAAATCTTAAGTATTTGACTTTGATCACCGCTGTGCCCTTTAACCCACATATGGGTGTCTTCTCACCTGCTTAGACAGACCTCAATAACTACAGGAGGTCAATGTGCGTTTTTGCAGTGTTTAACCGCATTGCAGACCATCGCACAACGATATATGCTAGCAGAATGGCACGTGCAGGCAGATGGACGTATATATATGTCCCCTTTAAGACGCAGCATTGTAAACGCACGCCGGCCGTGAGCTCCGTGAGTCCGACCATGGTCCCGCGGACGTGATGTCCGTGGGGATACCCGTGATCATCTTACGTGAGGAAGAACGGGTAAATGCTGATGTAAACAAGCATTTCCCCAGTCTTCCTAGTGACAGGACACTGATCACCACTTCATGTAATTGGAAGCGGTGATCAGTGTTGTCACACACAGCCCATCCCCCCTATAGTTAGAAGCACTCCCTAGGATACACTTAACCCCTTCAGTGCCACCTAGTGGTTAACCCCTTCACTGCCAGTGTAATTTTCACAGTAATCAGTGCATTTTTATAGCACTGACCGCTGTAAGAATGACAATCGTCCCAAAAATGTGTCAAAAGTGTCCGCCATAAAGTCGCAGTTACGATAAAAATAGCAGATTGTCGCAATTTCTAGTAAAAATTAAAGTATAATAAAAATGCCATAAAACTACCCCTATTTTGTAGATGCTATAACTTTTGCACAAACCAATCAATATACACTTTTTGCGATTATTTTTTATTTTTATTTTTTTTACCAAAAATATGTAGAAGAATACTTATTGGCCTAAACTTTGGAAAAATTTTGTTTTTATATAGATTTTTTGGGGATATTTATTATAGCAAAAAGTAAAAATATAGTTATTTTTTCTAAATTGTCACTTTATTTTTGTTAATAGCGCAAAAAATTAAAACCGCAGAGGTGATTAAATACCACTAAAAGAAAGCTCTATTTGTGGGGAAAAAAGGACGTAATTTCTTTTGGGAGCCACGTCGCACGACCGCGCAATTGTCAGTTAAATCGACGCAGTGCCCAATCGCAAAAAGTGCTCTGGTCTTTGGCCAGCGAAATGGTCCGGGGCTTAAAGCGGAGTTCCACCCAAAAATGAAACTTCCACTTATCCCACTCCTCACCCCCTTACATGCCACATTTGGCATGTCATTTTTTTGGGGGGGGAGTGGGGGCTTCAGGAGGAGTGGGACTTCCTGTCCCACGTCCTCCTTCCGCTGAGGGGCTGGTTAGGCGATTAAGCTTAATTGCCTACAGCAGCCCCTCCCTGTAGGCTATCGCCTAGGACACGTGACAGGTCCTAGGCGATAGCCTGTCCAATCGAATAGCGCCGAGCGCGCATGCGCAGTGCCGCTCGCGCATGCGCAGTGGGTGCCCGGCCGTAAAAAGCCGAAAGCTGTCACGGCCGGGTGCCCACAGTTAGAATGAAGACGGCGGCCGGGGAGGGGGGGAGGAACAGAGCCCAGGAACGCTGGAGCAGGTAAATGTATGTTTATTAAAAGCCAGCAGCTACACTTTTTGTAGCTGCTGACTTTTAATAAACATAAATTTTGGCTGGAACACCCCTTTAAGAAGTTAAGTGGCACTGCTGTTTAGTCCCAGTCTGCATAAAAAAACATAGTGCAGATCGTTAATAAATATATATATATATATATTCTATATATTTTTTTGTATATTTTTTAAAGAAATTGATGATTTATTAATTGCAAATTGTATTGTAAAGTTATTGAATTAGAGTGCTGCACCCTTGTGAGATATTACCGTATATACTGTTGCATTTGTACAGGTGGTTAGATGAATATTGGTGTTGGCTGCTTCCTGTAGTATTTAGGATTTATCACATATTTTGAAAAGTGCCTGCACAGCATCTTTGTTTTGTTTACCCCTCCCATGCCTCTTTCCATCAGCACTGGGGCAATATTAATAGAGAGAGAGTGAGAAACTGAGGGAGAAAATAAACATCAGAATACTAGTCGGTACCAGTGTGCTTTGGAAGAATAAATCGCCTCTAATGTTGGGTGTCCTATGTGTGTGGGTATTGCTACATTTTTACATTTTAGAATAGGCTGCCTTGGCATGGTGCATCATTTTAAAAGGGTGCCTTGACAGAAAAAAGAGTGAGAAACACTGCTCTATAGTACAGCTTTGAAGCTTTGTTGCTATAAAGGTAGTTCTTCACTAAAACCTTGACAAGCAAGGAGAGCCATGCTTTAGGTATGGCTCATATTTCTACAGTTGGTTTCACATATTTCTAGAGCAGAGGCTGCCGTCCAAGCAACATTTTCCAACTCATTCAACCAGGAGAACATCTGTTGTTATTGTTTTTTCTCAATGTGCAGCCACAGTGCTGCACCAAAATTGGACATATCATTTTACACAATGGGTCCGATTTACAAAATCTGTAGCAAAAAAAGTGAATCAAAAGGGGATCTATCAGCCCCACCCCCGAAAAAGATTACTTTCTTTAAAGTATAAACCTGTTGTTGTGGCCAGTTGTTTCACTTGCCACTGTTACTATTTCCTTCTCCAATATTTGTATATATGCATTTGTAAAACTTATCTTCCTAGCCAAAGCATTAGGAGAATGTTAAAAGCCCTGTCAGGTTTCTGTTGCTGATGGTATCTCATTGGAGAGCACTCCCCTTGCTTCCTGTCCCAGAGACAAAAGCTAACTAAGGCAGATGAATCTTTTTTTGAATGAAAAAAAAAAAGTCCATTCCCCCATCCACACACTCAAGGTGGATGGGGGAATCCTCCCCACTGAGCTATTGTATTCTGAGAGCTGGGAGACTTCCTCCGCCATTAGAATACACTGATTAGGATTGCAGAGTGTCAGTTCATAGCAATGAGACAGTTAACATGGATTCTGAGCAGGATAACTAAAGCAGCAAGAAGATACAACCAAGGACTCTGCTCCACTATTCAAAACTGACTGCAAGCAAACCAACATTTTGGAAAGCAGGTCTAATGCAAAAAATTAATAAAGAAAAAATAAATTGAAAGAATTAAATAAAAAACAGGAGGGGGCCAGCTGGGCCTGTAAGGGGCCCTGGGGACCATCTGGCCCCTTACAGGTGTAATGCCTGTACCCCCCTGATGGCGGCCCTGCCTATATCTGACTATCCCATCACTGACCTTCCATTGCCCAATGAATAAAATTCAAAACATTGACAATAACATACAAAGCCATTTACAACTCTACCCCGAGGTACATCACCAGTGATGGTACAAGGTAATTTGGTGCCCAGGGCAAATGGATGCTTAACTGCCCACTGCAAGTGCACTGAAATGTATGTGACATTCTATCTCGTTGTAAATCATGGGGCAACAAATATGTAGAAAGTCATGCCCTGGCATCAGTGTGAGGAAAAAACTGCCCTTGTGCTGGAGGTGTCACTGTAAGATTGTGGTTCCACTAAAAGGAATAGATGCCCATGCATCTGTACTGTCAAAGAAGAAAGAAAATGTCCCTACATCACTAGTGTCACTAGAAGGACAAATGCCCTTGTGTCTCTGTTGGAAAGATACTTCTGTGTTGATGGTGTCAGTCTGAGAAGGTCTGGTGGTGATTTGAAGGGTAACAGGGGCTGGGAGGGTGGGGCTTTGTGGGTTCATTTGAAGCCCTCATTCAGGCAGCTGAAAGGCTGTGAGCCCCTTTCCCCACCACGTAGATCTCTACGTCAATAGTTATATAATATTTCTCATTACCTATCCTGGCCCACACTACCTCCATGGATAGGTATACTATATGGTAGAGATTGTGATATTGTAGGGGGCAGACAATCCACCCAACAGGCTCAGTCTGGTATACCTATAAGCTGTTTCAAATGCAGTAAAATTAGGCTCTATTCTCACAGGTGTTTAGCCATGGTGTGATTCCCAGTGGCAAGAATCTACTGATTCATGCTGCTGAGTTTGACAGCTGTGGGTGAATAGCTGCTGCCACCAAGCCCATACACTGCAATGGCAGGCTTTCAGTGGTTGTAGCTATTTGTGGCTATTTGCACAGCTAGGGATTACCAGTGGTGAATGTAAATGAATGTACTTTGGCTGTGATGATTGCGACTGGAGCCCTTTTCAGCCATTATTATCCATTTCTGAAATCCAAAGCATCACTTTACATTCATATTCAGGCTCATTAAAAGAAACCTAATATTTTTTTCCCAGCAGGTGAAAGTCAATGGTCCTTAAAAAAAACCCCCGAAAAAAACATTACCCCCACAATTATTTATGCCAATACATAATTATTAAGAAGACGGATGCATTAAATCTATAACAAAAGTAGGTACCCCCCCCCCCCCCCCAAAAAAAATGGCCAAAAATGTTGGGGGTGAAGTTCCCCTTTAAAGTGATTGTAAACCCAGATGAAATACAAAAAAAAAACTGAAAGACAAAGGCATAATCAGCTAGTATGCATGGCATATTAGCTCACTGTGAAATACTTACCTTAGAATGATGCTGTTGCAGTGGTCCCAGCACACCTCTGAGTTTTTTCCGGCTCTGGCGCTGTGATTGGCCGGAGCCGCGATGACGTCACTCCCGTGCATGCATGCGGGAGGCAACGGTAACAGCACAGCAGCTGAAGGAACGGCACGAGTGAGCCATTTCTTCCGTGTGCATGTGCCAATGACATGGACACATGCAGATACAGTGAATATCTCCTAAACTTGCACAGTACCTACATTTTCACAGGACCTACAGGTAAGCCTTATTATAGGCTTACCTATAGGTAAAAGTGGTTATATAAGGTTTACAACCACTTTAAATTACCTTATTCCTTAACAGAGTACTACTATATTTTTAATAATTAATTAGTGTTCAGTTGTAAATATGAAGTCAAAAACCTCAAACACTTTCCTTACCTAAAAATTGCTTCTCCAATGTTTGTCCCTCCTTGATTTCTGAGGGAGCCGTCATGCTCCTCCTGTGTTTCGAGGCAGAGCAGCGCTCTCTCCTAAATCTCCCACCTCCGAGCTCACGCATGATGTCACCAGTGGGTTCCGCCCACCCTCACCTCCTCTTCTTCCCCTCTGCGGGAGTTAAGTATGTTACTCAGTGAGCGCCTGTTCTGTCCATTTTCTTTGTTGGAGGGAGGAGAGAGTAGAATCTTCCTTCCAGCAGCTGGTGCCGCTCCCGCCCAGTGCTCCGTTCTCCAGCTGCCTAAGATGGCAGCATGATTACTCCTCTACTTCAGACTGATGGAAAATGGACCATTGACAAGCTTCCAGCACCCCCTCCCTCACAAGACCACACAGCGCCCGGGAGCAAGTCCCCCCCCCCTCCCCGGCCCCTCCATACCGGCCCTGTACATTACCAATCTTATCTCCAAATATCACCCAAACTGTCCTCTCCACTACTCCCAAGACCTCCTGTTACCTACCTAACTTGTCTACCCCACCCATACTCATCTCCAGGACTTCTCCAGAGCCTCTCTTAAAGTAGCACAGCAAGTAGCACACCTATACCAATGCTTGAAAGTACGATTTGTGTCACTACAGTCTGTTACTGCTGGAAACAGCAACCTGTCCCTACACCAACAAAAAGTATACACCTTTGTACTGCACAGCAAGTAGCACATCTATACCAGTCCTTAAAAGGACTTTTGTGGACCTTTTAGATAGCTATTTGATTGAATATAACCTGTCCCTGCTCCAAACACCAACCTCTCCCTACACTGACAAAAAGTATATGAATGTATTAGACACCTACAGTATATACTAAACAGCAAGTAGAGCCTCTCTTAACCTCCCTGGCGGTCTTCCCGTGTGTGGCACGGGGTGAGATTTTAAAGCTACGATCGGTAACCCCGTGCCACACACGGACTTGCCTCGCTGGATGCAGAAAAAAGTTTACTTACCTTTTCTCTGCGATCCAGCGATGAATCCCCGCAGTGCACGGCGGGCGGATGTCCGCCTGATGCTGTGTGTTCCGCCGATTCCCTTCCCTGCGAGCGTCGCGACGTAGGGGGGGGAACGGCGCCAAATTTAAAAAAGTAAACAAACACTATACATACAGTACACTGTAATCTTATAGATTACAGTACTGTATGTAAAAAATACACACCCCCCATGTCCCTAGTGGTCTGCCCTGTACACTACATGTCCTTTTATATAATAAAAACTGTTCTTTCTCCCTGCAAACTGTAGATTGCCCATAGCAACCAAAAGTGTCCCTTTATGGCAAAAATTGTTTTAGAGCAGCTAAAAAACAGCGATAATAAATCAGAATCACTTGCAGAATTTAGCGATAGCGATTTATGGGGAAATTCGTCATAAAAAAAAAAAAATAATGACAGCAAAAATTCTGCAACTGAGCAAATTTCAGTGATTTTGATTTGATTACATTATTGAATAATTTTTACTATAATTATATTATTATTTGTTATAATTTTTTATAATTATTTATTATATTATAATTTTTAATAAGAAAAAAAAAAAAATCATACCCAGGATGCCTATTAGACTCTTGTTTGGATAGATTTCAGTGAGTTATTCCTAAGAATTACAAGCCTACAGTATAAAACGCCAAATTCCCTTGCAAATAATGGTACCGCTTTTGGCACCTAAAATCTGAAAGAATCATACCGCCAGGGAGGTTAAAGTTGGGCATCCACCCACAAGGGGAACCGCCACTTATTTTCCTGCTCCCCCCTCCACTGCTACATTTGGCACCTTTTGCGGTTGAGTGCACCTGGTTTTACCAGGTACCTGCTCCCACTTTCGGCTGACTTCACCGTGGCATACATTTGGAAGTTTGGTCCCCGTCCTTCACCCGCCGCCAGGCCATTCACAAAGTGCAGTGCACTTTCCCCTTACAAAATGGCGGTCTGCACACCCAAAAGCCAGTTGAAAAACTGGCTGCAATGAACACACCGCTGGATTCCTGGACAGGAAATTCCCCTGTAGATGTTTTCTCTTTGCTTCATGTTCTGAGGAAAACTGTAAAATGATGGCTTTTCTCTGACAGTGATCACCACAGAGTGTGATAGTCACCAGTGGAGATGCAGGCATCAGTAAAAATCTGGCAGATGTTCTAACCCTCCACTACTATTTTTAAAACTAACAAAAAAAAAAAAATGGAGATACCCTTTAATATTTATTTTATTAGTAATATAGACAATTATGATTATTTTAATTTATAATATTATAACAGAAACAAAAATATGAAATGTTAGATCCTGGAATTACGGTATTTGTATTGTATATTTCGATTTTCCTGCTTGGCACTATGCATTACTCATACCTGATGAACTGCTGGGGAAGTTGACAATCACGATCTTCTGGGTCCTTCTGAGGTTCTATACAACGTTTCCCCACTGCTTGCTGACCACAGAAGGTTGCTCGCTCAGCACCACTCCCATTCATAAAATGCTTTGTATTGTCTGTTTTCGTGAATACAAGAGGTTCCTGGTTTGGATAAATTGGATAGGAGGGCCACTGGCATAACATCATCCATCGTATTCATTGAAAAATAGAAGGTGTTTTATGAATGGCAGCAGTGCAGATGGCGCAAACCCCTTGTGGTCAGGGTGCCGTAAGGCAGCCGCCCATATAGAACCTGAGCATGTCCCAGAAAATGACTGCTATCACTGTAGTAGTACTGACTACCACAGTGATGGTCAGCTTCCTCAGCAGTTCATCAGGTATGAGTAATGCATACTTACATTGTGCCAAGCTAGATAAATGTAAGTATAAAAATCCCAAAAAGTCCTGGAGTTCAGATTTAATTATGCTCATTTGGTGATTCATACAGCAAGAGGGGTAACGCCACCTAAACCTAAAGGGATTCACACATCTATACAGTTGGGACTCAGCAGAAGACAGGAATCGTCTTGGAGCCATCCACTTACTTGGGGGTGCCACATTGAAGGTCCCGGTTAGCTCCATAACATGCCTGCTTAACCAATACTGCCCACAGTGTTTCAGTGGGATTCGGCAGTGCCGCTTACTTTCACACGTGCGGACCGGTGCCGGACCGTATGTCCGCTTTTTCATCCATCCGTTTGCAGATGAAAAAGGGACATACATTGGTCCCTATGTGATTGTGGGTGTCAGCGGATAAACATCCGCTGACACCTGTAATCACCCGCCTCCGCAAAGATCCGATTTAGCAGATAGAAGAATGTCCTATTTTTTCTTCCGTCTGCAGAGCGGATCGGATGAACATGGACACACGGTCCGTGTTCATCCGTCCCCCCATAGGGGAGAGCGGAGATAAGTCAGGGCGGTTCCTGCACAGTGTGCGGAGACAGCCCTGTCATCCGATGGCTCAGCGGGCATTACTGATCCGCCCCGTGTGAAAGGGCCCTTACATATCCATCTCCACAGCTGCTCTATTAGTTTTTCCACATGGAACCACTCTAATGGTATAAAAGATCTTTGATCGTACTCAGCCCTGCTTGTTACCCCTGATGAAGGTTGTTTACCGGAAACACGTCGGGTACCAGGGAATATCACTCATAGGAGAGTTACAGTGTCATTTCAGTTATATGTTCTGTTGTACAGTTTGTAGTTGATTTGTTGCTACATACATACCATTGTCATGGTTTATGCTTTTAAACATTTGTAATTTTGTTTATTCATACTTTCTATGTAATAAATTGTTTGTATACACATCACAGTGTGTTTGGCTTGTAAAGTCCCACCCAAGGGGGATCATATCTTTAGTTCTTATAAATTAAAAACAACCAACCATTTAAAAAAAAAAAATGTAATATATATATATATTTTACTTTCTGCTCTTAAACATACCCAATAAAAAATAAACAATCTCTTAATTTGTTTTGGCCAAAATGTATTCTGCTACATGTGCTACTTCTGCTACGCGCGCCGTATCACTAGTTTGAATCCTCAAACCTTGATACGGCGGCTTCGGGCTTCGATCCGAGAGGCTTACGTCTTCGTAAGCCTTCGGATCTACGCTGCGATATTTTTGCGGCCGCTGGGAGGAGTTCGCGTCGTTTTCATGCGTCGGGATATGCAAATATGCGGTCTTCGCAATCGCTTACGTCTGTTTTTTTTTACGTACTGTTAGACCAGCTTTTTGCTGGTCTAACGGTGCGTAGCCCATGTTAAGTATGGCCGTCGTTCCCGCGTCGAATTTAAATTTTTTTTTTTTTTTTTGCGTAACTCGTTCGGGAATAGAAATGTCCGTAAACGACGCTACTCAAACAACGAATGACGTAACGACGTGATTTCGCGCAATGCACGGCGGGAAATTTGCGAACGGAGCATGCGCAGTTCGATCGCCGCGGGAACGCGCCTATTTTAAATCCTTCACGCCCCCTACTCGTCTAGATGGATTGCGACGGGAGAAATACACTACGCCGCCGTCGTTTACTGGACAAAATCTACCTGGATTCCACGTAGAGCCAGGTAAAAAACGGCGGCGTAGTGTATTTCTGATACGCTACGAGAATCCAATTCTCTCTGAATCTGGGCCATAGTGTCTACAAACTATGGGATATGTACTGGATTTTTTTATTTATTTTTTATGCTAGTAATGGCGGCAATCAGCAATTTATAGTGCTACCGTGCGCAACCTGACACTAACTGACACTTTGTGGGAACTAACTGCCTCTGACATCACCAGTGATATTATTACAGTAATCAGTGTTAAAGTGGTTGTAACCCCCCCCCCCAAAAAAAAAACTGCAAGACAAAGGCATAATGAGCTAGTAGCATAGCAACGGTCCCAGTACACAGCTCCAGCTGGCGACATCAGCTAGTTTCTTCTGGGTATAGGGGTCTCTGGTGCTGTGATTGGCCAGAGCCATGATGACATCACTCCCGTGTATGTCTGCGGAAGCTACCAGTAACAGCACATTAACTGGAGAAACCACCTTTTAAGTGTCAAGGCATGTTAAATGTTATATGTAAAGCAAACATTTAATAAAGAAGAGATTAACCACTTCAGCCCTGGACCATGTTGCTGGTCAATGACCGGGCCACTTTTTGCGAATTCGGCACTGCGTCGCTTTAACTGACAATTGCGCGGTTGTGCGACGTGGCTCCCAAAAAAATTAGCGTCCTTTTTTCCCCACAAATATTTCTTTCTTTCGGTGGTATTTGATCACCTCTGCACTTTTTATTTTTTGCGCTATAAACAAAAACAGAGCGACAATTTAAAAAAAAAAAAATATTTTTTACTTTTTGCTGTAATAAATATCCCCCAAAAATATTTAAAAAAAAAATTTTTTTTCCTCAGTTTAGGCCGATACGCATTCTTCTACATATTTTTGGTTAAAAAAATTGCAATAAGCAATTTATTGATTGCTTTGCACAAAAGTTATAGTGTTTACAAAATAGGGGATAGGTTTACTAGTAATGGCGGCGATCAGCGATTTTTATCGGTACTGCGACCTTATGGCGGACACTTCGGTGCTATAAAAATGCATTGATTACTATAAAAATGCCACTAGCATGGAAGGGGCTAACACTAGGGGGTGAGGAAGGGGTTAATGTTGTTCCCTGGGTGTGTTCTAACTAAAGGGGGGGTGGGACTGACTAGGAAAAATGACAGATCGCTGTTCGTACATTGTATGAACAGATGATCCGTCATTTCTCCCCCTGACAGGACCGGGAGCTGTGTGTTTACACTTACAGCTCCCGGTTCTCGTACTGTAACGAGCGATCGTGGGTGCCCGGCGGTGATCGCCCCAGCCGGGCACGCGCGTTGGCACTAGGAGCGAGCGGGGGCGCCCGTGTCCCTATTGGCTGAACTGCGAGGTGACGTATAGCTAGCCGAGCTGACCTGCCGTCGGCTAGTGGTTAAACAAAAAAACTGTAACAACGGCACAAATGTGCCGTTGCTTCAATGCGCATGTGCCAATGATGTCGGCACATGCTGATACAGGGGTAGCTACAGGTAAGCCTTAATATAAGCCTTCTACACTCTCTACTTTGCAGATAAAGAAAGGAGCTGTGTGTTAGTGGGTGTCCTGACACTCCTGCTCGCCCCCTTCCCCCTCAAAAGGCTTTCTCCACACCAGGGAGAAAGACTCTCATTACGATAGTGAGTTACAGACAGAAGAACAGGAAGTGAGGATTTCTCAGAAGAAATAAGAACATTTAAAAGCAAAATGGAAGAAGGGGGCGTGTCCTAGCTATGGAGGAGTGAAGACGTGTGTCTCCTCAGCTCCGCTCCACCGCAGCACCGCATCGCAGCTAAGGGGGAGAATCTTACCCCATCCAGCGCCCACGATGTCCCAGAGGAACCGCTCCACCTCCCAGCCGCCACGGACCGACCGAACCAGACAAGGACAGCTGGATTTCTTTGCAGGGAGCTGCACCCGCGGCCGCGAGGCCCCAAAGATGGCGCCGACCGCGAAGGCCCAAAAAACTCCAAAGGCCGCCCAGGCCACCCGGTCACAGACGCTGGAGGAATCCCCTGCTTCATCCCCAAGGTCGGTGAGTGACTCTCTGCCCCCGGCCTCCCCCGGCTCCCCAGTGCTGAGGGAAGGAGATCAGGCAACGCCAGACCCCCTAGAGGACATGGACATCAGGCACCATATTTGGTCCCTCCCCACCAAAGCTGACCTAGAGCGCTTTGCAGACAGGGTAGAGAAGGCCCTGAAAGAGGACATAGCCCAGCTTAAAACTGACACTGCACACCTGGGAGGGAGGATGGAGTCCCTAGAACACAGGTTTGAGGAGGCCCTCCCTGTTATTTCACAGCTCCAGGACAAATGTGCTACACAGGACCTGCAGATTGAGGCCTTGCTTTGCCAGTTGGATGACATGGAGAACCGCAGCCGCAGGGCCAATATTAGGGTCCGCGGCCTACCTGAAGCTACAGGGGCAAGAGATATTATCCCTACACTAGAAGGAGTGTTTAAGGAAATATTGGGGCTACCGGCGACGGCCACTATTGAGATAGACCGAGCACACAGGGCCCTAAAACCCCCCTCCCAAGACGTGAACAACCCCAGAGATGTCATTTGCAAGTTACACAAGTACACTCTTAAAGACCGCATCATGCACAAGATGCGTGGGAAACCCTTTTTTGAGTTTGATGGTGCGCGTCTGGCCTTTCTACCAGGACATTTCTAGACGCACTCTCATGCAGCGTAGAGCACTTCGCCCCCTGCTGACGGCTGTTCAAGATGCAGGCTTGACATACCGCTGGGGGTTCCCCTTCTACCTCCAAGTTACTAAAAACGGCAGGACTGTAACGCTTCGCACTAAGGATGACCTCCCGAACTTCCTGTCCTCCCTGGACCTGGACCCAGTAGACTTTCCTGATTGGAGGGGTTCGCCTGACTTTCCCACACCGCGACTACCGCAGTCCCAACCGTGGCAATCATCCACTCGCAAAAATCGCAGACGAGATCGTGGACGCCGCACTGCTGAGCCCACGGAGGACCAGGCCCTATAGGAGGCTGACAACCCTGTAACTCTACGCTGATACCACTCACTATGTTGCTTCCCTGTTTGTGGAGCCCTGACTCTCCCGTGCTACTCCATTGAAGCTGCACTAGCCCTGACTCTCTCTCATGCAACCAGCCGTCTGATTTGACTGTTTTTCTTCTTCATCAATGAACACTGTGAGAGTCCGTCCCTACCGCAGAACTGGCAGTGGCTGCTGGAGTTGACTTTCCATGCCTTAATGCCCACGAACTGGTCCCCCCCCGACTGGGGACCCCTATGCTCTCCCTCTTCCATCGCACCACGTTAGGAGCGGTGGACGGGGCTGGGAGCCTTCCTGCCTCTTCCCCATGCTGGCCCACGAACCCCCAGTAGGCCACCCTTTAGGGGTTGACGATCCCGGCCGGGATCGCGGGCTGAGGCTCAAGACCCCCCCCCATATAGGGGACGGGGCCTTGGGCGCGGCCCTTAGATGTTGTTTAAAGTATGTTGGCTTCGGCCTAGTTGTATTGCCTAATTGTCTCATGTGTCTTTTTCTCTCCCCCTCTCCGTTTCCTTCTTCTTTCTCTGCCCTCGCCCTTCTTCTCAATCTCCGTCCAGGTGAGCCTTATTGTCTGGTCACCCACGCCGAGCACGCCACTGATTCGCAGATCCCGTCCATCTCCAGTCTCCCTATGGCCACGCTTCAGGTAAGCTCATACAATGTCAGGGGGCTTTGCTCCCCCCACAAGCGTAGTAAATTGTGGTGGGAGCTAAAGCGGCTAAAAACACAGGTGCTTTTCCTCCAAGAAACCCATTTCACGCCCCAGTCCCTCCCTAAACTACCCACCCACCTCTTTAACCAGTGGTTTCTCAGCAACTCCCCGACACCTAAATCTAGGGGGACGGCAATTGCCATACACAAATCCTGCCCTTTCCAACCCTCCAGCCATGAGATAGACCCCCGAGGTAGGTATGTGTTCCTTAAAGGTAGTATTGCTGGCCAGACGTATACATTCGCAACGATCTACGCCCCGAACACAGACCAGCTCACTTTCATTGACTCCACCCTAGACCGACTGACGGACTTTAGAGAAGGCCTTCTGATTCTGGGAGGTGACTTTAATGTCAGCCCTGACCCTTTACTCGACACTTCCCATGCTAGATCCCCGCACTCATATGCTTTCCTCAAACACTTCCGCAAGACGTTTCAGTCCCACCTCCTCGTAGACTGCTGGAGGACGCTGCACCCCACAGATCGTGATTTTAGCTACTACTCCAAGGTACACAATGTCTATACCCGCATAGACCACCTGTATGTGGACCTTGCAGCCCTAGACCTCCTCCGGACTGCAACCATTGGCAACATCTCCATTTCGGATCACGCCCCGGTCACGATTGCTCTCGACCTACCGTCAGGCACGCATAGGGCCTGGACGTGGAGGTTGAATGACAATCTATTATATGACCCAGCGGTGGTGAAGGAGGTGTCGGTCACGTTGTCTCATTATTTTGCCGAAAACTCAGTTGGGGGCATGGAGGACGGCCTGATTTGGGAGGCCCATAAGGCGGTGGTTCGAGGGGAACTGATATCCCAAGGTGCTAGGCTTAAGCGTGAACGCAGGGCAGACTTTCTTAGGGTGCACACCGCCCTGGGGAAGGCTGAGCTGCGACACAAGGCGACCGGGACCCCTGAGGCACTAAAGGAACTAACAGAGTTGCGAGAGCTGTTCTTACGCTTGTTGGACCGCCAGGCCCGTAAGCAATTCCGTTATATGTCCCACAAGTTCTATGAACACGGAAACAAATGCGGGAGGATGCTTGCACGCGCCCTCCGCAAACAACACGCCCTTTCACACATTCATAAACTGCGTTCCCCCTCGGGAGACCTGATGGTCCACTCCTCTAAGATAGCTGCGGGGTTTAGAGACTACTATGCCGACCTCTATAATCTGAATTCTGACCTCCCTCCTACTGCGCAAGAGGATAGACAGCGGGCGATCCGTGACTACCTTGAGGCAGCTGGCCTACCTCCCCTCACAGCTGACCAATCCCTGGAGATGGAGTCACCGATCACTGCCACTGAGCTCAGGGACACGGTTGAGGCCTTGCCTAACGGGAAGAGCCCTGGCCCCGACGGGTTTACTAAGGCATATTACAAGACTTTCCTCTCCCTCTTGGCGACCCCCATGTGCAAATATTTTAACTCTCTTGCGACCGGCGGGAAACTCCACCCAGAAGCCTTGCTAGCTCACATCACTGTGATCCCTAAAGAGGGTAAGGATCCCACGGTTCCCCAGAGCTATCGCCCCATTTCCCTTCTCAACTTGGACGTGAAGCTTTTGGCAAAAATCTTAGCAAATAGACTCAAACACTTACTGCCCTCGATTGTGCACCCAGACCAGACGGGCTTCATAGTGGGTAGGGAAGCCAGGGATAATTCCCTTAGAGCCGTCCAACTCATTCACTGGGCCCGCACTAGCCCGAACCCCCCCTCTTACATTATCCTCTCAACAGACGCTGAAAAGGC
This sequence comes from Rana kukunoris, assembly GCA_029574335.1. Taxonomy (NCBI): domain Eukaryota; kingdom Metazoa; phylum Chordata; class Amphibia; order Anura; family Ranidae; genus Rana; species Rana kukunoris. The sequence continues at coordinate 139,247,178 of CM056056.1, read as the reverse complement.
CTTCGATCGCGTAGACTGGTCATATATGACGGAGGTACTGCGATCGATCGGCTTAGGCCCGAGAATGCTGGCGTCAATCCTGGCCCTATATTCTTCTCCCTGCGCTCAGGTCAAAGTAAACGGAACCCTCTCCCCTAGGTTCCCCATCCGGAATGGCACGCGACAGGGCTGCCCCCTGTCGCCCCTCCTGTTCGCCCTAGTTCTGGAGCCCCTGCTCCGAACTGTGCGAGACAACCCGGATATCACAGGCTTGAGGGTTGGAGATACAGAACACAAACTCTCGGCATATGCCGATGATGTCCTCTTCCACCTCTCACAACCATTGATATCGCTGCCCAACCTGATGAAAGAGCTTAGACTCTTCGGATCCCTGTCCAACTTTAAAATTAATTTAACGAAATCGGAGATTCTTCCCATTTGCCTCCCCGCCCGTGTGGCCGCTGGTCTCCAGGCCTCCTTCCCCTTTACCTGGTCCAAGTCGTCCCTACGTTATCTAGGAATACAACTCACTGACAGGTTTGACGCCCTTTACACTGCGAATTACACCCCATTACTAACCGCAGTTAAAAACGACCTTTTGCACTGGACTCGTTCAGCTTTCACATGGCTAGGTCGGGTGAACATCATAAAAATGACTGTCCTCCCACGCATACTATTCTACCTACAAATGCTCCCGATACCCCTGCCCAAATTATTTTTTGACCGTCTCTCCAGCATGATGTCCGCTTTCATCTGGAATACGCGTAAACCTAGAATTGCCCTGAGGGTGCTACACCGCCCGAAGAGTAGAGGGGGCTTAGGGGTCCCGGACATCAAACAATACTACCGCGCAATAGCTTTACAGAGGATTCTCAACTGGCGTTTCCATACACACTCAAAACTCTGGGTGCCCTTGGAGAAGAGCCTAGCGGGTAGGAACTTGTCCTATGCACCTTGGCTGTCGCGGGAACACAGGGGGCTGTCTGATACGACTTCCCCTCTGACATCCCATGTGCTGTCGGTTTGGGACAAAGCCAATGCTGAACTCAACTTGGCCCCCCCTGTGTCTCCGCTAGCCCCCCTGGGTGGTTTCCTCTGGTTCCCCCCGGGGGAGAAAATGACGTTTTTCGAGTCCTGGGTTGATGATGCTAACGCTAGTTGTGGAAAACTCATGAAAAATGGTAGACTCTTAAATTATGAAGCTCTTCCAGTAGGTCGACAGGGCTCGCGCATGAACTTCTGGAAATATAGGCAAATACACCACTTCTTTGAGAAGCATGGCCGTACGATTAGAGACCCCTCGTCCCTTACCCCGTTCGAAAGCTTGTTCACCGACGATACCCCTACCCCCCACCTAGTGTCAGAACTCTACCGACTCCTTGGCTCAGCGTCGCCCCAACCTAAACCCGCTTATGTCAGACGATGGGAAACTGACTTGGGGACGATGTTTACTGACACACAACTGGCTCACCTGTACCACCTAACTCACTCGTCCTCTATTGATTCCAGGACGCAGGAAACTAATTTCAAAATTTTATCCCGTTGGTATAGGGTCCCTGCAGACCTGGCCCAAATCTATCCCTCTGCGTCCGCGCTGTGTTGGCGCGGCTGCGGACACAGGGGAACACTTGCACACATTTGGTGGGACTGTCCCCTAATTAAACCCTTCTGGGAGGACATAGGATGCCAAATTAAGATAGTGACTGGGCTTGAGGTTCCTCTCTCCCCGCTGCATTTCCTGCTGCATGTACCCCGGATCCCCCTCCGACACTATAAGAAAAATGTGCTGCCTCACCTGCTTAACGCAGCCAGGCGCTTACTCCCGCTCCACTGGAAAACAGCCAGAATTCCTACTCGGGAGGAGTGGATCAGCGGGGTGAATGCGGTTAGGGAAGCGGAGGACTGGAGAGCGACCTGCCACGACACTAGAGACCAGTTCCATAGCACTTGGACGCCCTGGTCGGACTATGCCTCAGACACTTCCTTTGTCCCGTCCAGTTTAGACATAGCCTTACTGGAGCTGTCAGACCCATCCCTCAGGACCCGCAGGCTAAGGGACGCCTAGAAGATAACATCATTTCCCTGTTGCTGGCTATATGTATGGATCAAAACCCGTGATTGACCTGGACTTGGCCTGCAATGATAGGCGTGGAGAACCGCTCAACTCCCTATTGGATCACAGGTACACCTGGACTCTTTCTGTCTACCTATCACCTCTTCCTTCTTTTTCTACCCTTCATCTTTGATCTTCTCTCCCTCTCTTCCCCCCCCAATCCCATGTTTTATGTTACATTGGTACTACAGAAGCAGACCGGTGGCTCTAACGAGTGACTGGGGGTCGACATGGCAATGCAGAACCTCAGGGCGCACGAACCTGTCCCCAGCCCAGGCGGGGACACCGGTGGTTTTGTGTGAAGGCCCTGACTGCTGCAATTGGGGCCCTGGGTTTACGGGCGGGAGCGGGAGTCGGTTTGCTGGAGGCCACGGTGCCCCCCCTCCTGCCTCGCCCGTGGACTGTAGACCCCCCATGACTCAAGGCCTCTGGGGACGGTCTCTTGATCCGTCTCCGGACGGCGAGGCTGTCGGCAGACGACCCTAAATGCTATATGTGTTGCCTGTGGCCTCACGACTGATACCCTTTGCATCGCCCACTAAGACCTGCTATTCCCGAGCTGAGGGCCCCTGGTTGGGGGCTGGATGCTCCCTGATAATGCATTGTTTGTTTGTTTATGTTTTTATACGTTCAACGGTTCCCTTTGGGGTTCTGATGCTTATGTGACCCTGCGTGGTCTAAGTTGGCCTTGCCTACATCACTGCTGTTGAACATGTCTTATATGTGTTGTGTGTTGAAATAGCAATAAACTTGATTATACAAAAAAAGCAAAATGGAAGGATGAGGTAAGTGAAGGAGGACTGCACTAAGAAAAAGGAAGCTATTTAGGGAAAAAATGTTTTACCTTTACAACCCCTTTAAGGTTTAAACATGCACTGCAGACACATATTTAGCTGTTATATACAACGTCTTTATAAATAAAACAAAGTTTCATAAACAACAAAAATATTGCTTTTTGACAAACAGAAGTTCAATTTTCAAGATAAAAACAAAACAAAAAAAGAGTAAACTCTCTTGGCTGTAATAACATTGCACATATTTCCTGGATATATTACCAACATGAAATATGAAAGCGGTAGTAAATTGTAGGTCAGCCCTCAAAATTTCCACTCGCCTACTAGCATTTGGCGAGTGGATTTAAGCTGGGGGCGAGTGATGACAGGGCTGCATGACCAATCTCCCTCCAATCTGTGCCTACATTTAGTGTCCCGATGAGATTGGCGGCCGAAGAGGAAAGGTGCATACTCGGGAAAAGTAGTCTGGTGAGCCGCACACAGGCAGAGCAGTACACAGGTGCTCTCCTTACAATTCTCAGTAAGCCATGGGACCTCCTCTCCTCACTGCCAGCCTGAATAAAAGGAGGAAGTGGGGACATGCAAGCGTAGAGCCACACACACAGTATCCTGATGATGAGATGAATAGGAGAGGGAGAGAGAGCTGCAGAGGAGACAGCAAGAGAATGGGGAAGAGACCCAGTTCTAATGCCCTGTCCCTCTGGTCTGCCCCCAGTGCCCTGTCCCTCTGGTCTGCCCCCAGTGCCCTGTCCTATTTTGTTAAAGTTGTTGTCGGTAATATTTAATTTTGTACCTTGATTCTGCATAAAACATTTAACAGTGTCATTCCATTACATAATCTACGAGGACGTGTTTACGGGTGCAATTAGGCGCAGGGCTGTGTATGAATTAGGTGGGGCAACTGGTGGCTCAGGACTTGAAATTTTGAGCCCTGTTGTAGGTAGTTAAAAAAGAAAAAAAAACTTGCAAGCCAGTGTCATAAGGTGCTAGTATGCATTGCATACTAGCACCTTATGACAAACTTACCTTACCAAAGCCCTCGGGCCCTGTGCTGTCACGGCTGAGAGAGCTGACAACTTCCCTCCATCTTCCTTCTGGGTCTACGGCCCCCAGCTGCATGAATGGCCGGGTACGCAATGACGTCACTGCCATGCTTGTACGCAGGAGCCGCTGCTTCCGGCAGGGGCTCAGAAGGTCAGGCACTGTAAGCAGGTCCTTCAGAGCGCATGCGCTGGTGATGTCAGTGTGACCTGTGCAAGTTTAGGAGATATTCACAGCACCTACAGGTAACCCTTATAATAGACTTACATGTAGGTACAAGTGGTGTAACAGAATTTACTTCCACTTTAAGATAAGAAAAGCCTTTTTCTTAAAGTGGGAGTAAACTCCCATCTCTGACCCTTACCTATAGGTAAGTCTAAAATAAGGTTTACCTATAGATAGTGTAAATATCTCCTAAACATGCATGTGTGGAAGTGATGTAATCATGACTCCGCCCAATCACAGAGTCAGAGTCTGCAAACCCGTAATGGAAGACTGGGTGAAGATGGAAGCGCCATCAACGGTGCCCTGGAGGGCTTAGTTTTCAGGTAAGTTTCACATAGTGTGCTAGTATGTGATGCATATTAGCACATTATGGGCCAGATTCAGGTAGATGGGCGCATCTTTAATCTGGAGTAACGTTTCTCATTTACGTTACTCTGGCGAAATTTTAAGAGCAAGTGCTGTTATTCATGAAGCACTTGCTCCTAAAGTTGCGGCAGCGCATCGAAAATGAGCCGGCGTTATTCAAATTGGGCGGGTACGGGGCGTGTATTATTAAAACTAGGCACGATCCCGCGGCGAACGTACTGCGCATGCGTCGACTGTCAATGCATCCCAGTGCGCATGCTCACAACTTCCGTCGGCACCACTTCCTTGGAAACGACAGCGCAATGTGTTCCGTTGGACGTTTAAATGCGCCCGTAGATGCGCCATTCCGGCACTAAAGTATATCCTGTTCTTCCTCCCCGCAGTGAAGTTACTTTTGTTCTGAGATGGCTGCTCCCGTTCCCCGCAAACACAGGAGAAAGCTGAACTTTAAAGGCCAGGAGCTGTCAGCCGTCATCTCGGCTATGGAGACCTATGATGTCTTCCTCCATGGCTGTAAAAGTTGACAGACAAGCATAGACAGAGGTGTTGTCCTGCAAGTGGGGGTGCTCAGCTAGCTCTTATCGTCGGTAACGCTGCTGTAGCTGCTCTCCTGCTGACCTGTGGCCGTCTGGAGTAAAGATAAAGCAGCTATTTGTAGAAATAACTTTGCGCCGGACGGACGAGATACGCGCGGCGCATGTAGCCAGCGCATGGTGCTAATCCGTTCGCGAATCGGGAAATCTCCCTCATTTGCATATTTGCAGGGGAAATCAATAGGCGCGACTGATGCGCCAAGCGAAATTATGCGCTGACGAGACTCTGGCGTCGGAAAGTTAAGCCGATCGGAAATGGCCCGTTTTCTGTCGCATCTAGTTTGGTGGGTACGGCCACATAGATACGACGGCGCATCTTCACAGTTACGCGGCGCATATCGAAATACTCCAGCGCAAGTCTTGCTGAATCTGGCCCTATGACTTTACCTTTCAGGTTAAAAAAAGAAATAAAAACCCAGTGGTTTACTACCGTTTTAATTTGTTTTCAGCATCTTAGTAGGTGCCCTCTACTTATTCTTATGTGGTAGTGCAGTGTTAATTTTGACATCAAATTTGTATTTCATTTAAGACTAGGTTCACACTGCTGCGTTAATTCGGTTGCCTGAAACCTTTTCGTTGACTAAATGAATACTATTTTAGTCGACTAAAATATCACTACAGCTAAGACACTTGAGGTGAATAATATACGACTAAAACTAAAATGGCATTTTAGTCAAAAGTGTATGACTAAAACTAAATTGATATTTGACTTTAAAATTAACACTGGTCTGTTCAAACCTTAATACCATAAATAATGACATATTAGATTTTCCACTCCAGCAGTATATAATGAGTTTGTAAGTTGTAGAGAAATGCTTAAAGGATCACTAAAGGAAACATTTTTTTTTTAGCTAAATAGCTTCCTTTACCTTACTGCAGTACTGGTTTCATGTACTTATTGTTAATTTTTGCTTTGAAGTTGCTGTAATCCTGCTCTGATCTCCACACTTCCTGCTTGTCTGTTTCCTTATAACCCCAGTGCTGGGAGCTTTCTCACGGTGGTCTAAGCTGTTATTACTGTGTGTCTAAAACTTCCCAGAACCAATCCGATTCATTTTAAAAACAAAACACTGCCCTGGATTTGTTTGTTTTTGTTCTGTGTGTCTATTTCTACTTCACAGAAACATGAAGCCAGTTCAAAAGTGAAACTAACCTGCAGGCACATTATATGATTGATTTTTATCTATTTTTAATCATTTTGAAAAGGTATCAGTTAATTATTATGTCTCTATACCCTGTAAACAGTCATTTCAGCAAAAAAAATGTTTTTCCTTTAGTGACCCTTTAAAGGGGTTGCAAAGGTACATGTTTTTCACCTTAATGCATTCTATGCATTAAGTAAAAACGAGTACAGAGAATTGCGCCAAGTGTAAAAGAATATGATAAGTAGCTGCTAAACACCACAATTTGACAAAAATTGAAAACAAATGATAAAAATAAAGTGTAGCGCTTATACAAGTGCAGATGAAGGATTTTTTTTTATAGTAGTGAACACAATATATTTATAATCCATGCATGGACAGTGTGTACACACAAAAATAAATTGGAATGAATTGACATACAATGTGAACTCTCAGGCCACGTACACACGATCAGACCGGTCCGATGAGACTGGTCCGACGGACCGTTTTCATCGGACCACGCTGAAGTGGTCTGATGTGCGTACACACCATCAGTCCAAAATCGGGCCAGAACGCAGTGACGTAGAACACGACGACGTGCTGAAAAAACAAAGTTCAATGCTTCCAAGAAAGTTTTTGGTCTGATGCTTTTGTGTACTAACCATCGTTTTGGTCCGTCGGACAGATTTTAAAGCAAGTTTTAAAACTTTGGTCTGACGGACAACGGTCCGATGGGCGGTACACACGATCAATTATAGACCCCACATCTCTCCATAAAGAGGACTTGTTACACACCATTTCTATTACAAGGGATGTTTACATTCCTTGTAATAGGAATAAAAGTGATCAATAATAAATAAACATAAAAAATAAAGTGTAATAAAAAAAATTACATAAAAGAATTTAATATTTAAAACACCCGCGTCCCCATGTGCTCGCGCACATAAGCGAACGCACGTATAAGTCCCCCCCACATATGTAAACGCTGTTCGAACCACACATGTGAGGTATCACTGCGTGCGTTAGAGCGAGAGCAACAATTCTAGCACTAGACCTCTGTAACTCTAAACGTAACAAATTTTAAAGCGATGTCTATGGTGATGTTACATAGTTACCTAGTTGGTCAAGTTGAATAAAGACACAAGTCCATCTAGTTCAACCATAAAAAATAAAAAAAATAATAATAATATCATACAATCCCATACATACAATTTTATACCCACAGTTTATCCACAGGAAGGCACAAAACCCCAGCAGAGCGTAATCCAAATTGCTACAGCAGGGGAAAGAATTCCTTCCTGATCCCTCGAGAAGCAATTGGATTTTCCCTGGATTTACCTATTAATTTTAGTACCCAGTTATATTATGTACATTTAGGAAAGTATTCAGGCCTCTCTTAAAGCAATCTACTGAGCTGATCAGAACCACCTCTGCAGGGAGTCTATTCCACATTTTCACAGCTATTACTGTGAAGAAAACTTTCTGTATTTGGAGATTAAATCTCTTTTCCTCTAGATAGACGTAAAGAGTGCCCACTTGTCCTCTGTGATGACCATTAAGTGAATAACTCAACACCAAGCTCACTATATGGACCCCTTATATATTTGTACATGTTGATCATATCCCCCCTTATTCTCCTCTTCTCAAGAGAGAATAAATTCAGTTCTTCTAATCTTTCCTCATAGCTGAGCTCCTCCATGCCTCTTATCAGTTTGGTTGCCCTTCTCTGCACTTTCTCCAGTTCTCCGATATCCTTTTTGAGAACTGGAGCCCAAAACTGGACTGCATATTCCAGATGAGGTCTTACTAATGATTTGTACAGGGGCAAAATGATATCTCTATCTCTGGAGTCCGTACCTCTCTTAATACAAGAAAGGACTTTGCTCGCTTTGGAAACCATAGCTTGGCATTGCATGCCAATTTTTGAGCTTATGATCTTCCAAAACCCCCAGATCCTTCTCCACTATGGATCCCACCAGATGTACTCCTCCTAGTATGTATGATGCATGCATATTCTTAGCCCCCAAGTGCATAACTTTACATTTATCAACATTAAACCTCATCTGCCATTTAGTTAGACAGAGCATTGAGGTCGGCTTGTAAATTGGAGACATCCTGTAAGGACGTTATTCCACTGCAGAGCTTTGTGTCATCTGCAAAGACAAAAATGTTACTTTTGATCTCCGACCCAATATCATTTATACAGCTATTAAAAAGTAAGGGTCCCAACACTGAACCCTGGGGTACACCACTGATAACCTTTGACCATTCAGAGTATGAATCATTAACCACTACTCTCTGAATTCTGTCTTTTAGTTTTCTATCCATTTACAGACTGATATTTCCAATCCTGTAGACTTTACCTTACACATGAGCCGTGTGTGCGGAACTGTATCAAACGCTTTTGCAAAATCCAAGCATACCACGTCCACTGCCACGCCTCTGTCCAAGGTTTTACTTACCTCTTCATAAAAAGAAAGAAATCAGGTTTGTTTGACAACTTCTGTTTTTTTTTTTTTTATTAATCCATGCTGTCTGTTGCTTAAAATATTTTTTTTCCAGCAAGAACTTGTCTATGTGGTCTTTTATTTTATTTTTAAAGGGGTGTTCTGGGCAAAAAAATTAAAAAATAAAAGCCAACAGCTACACATACTGCAGCTGCTGGCTTTTAATAAATGGAGACTTGCCTGTCCTGGTGTCCCTCGATTTTGGCACCGCAGCTGATGTTTCCAAACAGCTGTCAGGTGCTGCCGTCGCCATTGCGGGTAAGGGAACCAACAGTTTAGCCTTTTCGGCTTCAAGCCGGGAACCCTACTGCGCATGCGCGAAGCCCGCTCCTCTCTCCTATTAGCCCGGCAACCAGGGGAGGAGGGAGCCCCACTGTGATGTCATGGCCGTGGCCGGACTACCGGAGGTGCGGAAGGATACCTGTCTTTGTTAGGTATCCTGTCCCCCCTCCCCCCGAAAGGTGCCAATTGTGGCACCGGAGGGGGGGGGGGGCCCGATGAGCAGAAGTTCCACTTTAGGGTGGAGCTTTGCTTTTAAGTACCAAAGTTTGCCGCCATTCCACGAGTGTGCATAATTTTAAAGTGTGACATGTTTGTTATCTATTTCCTCAGGGTAATATCTTTCACATTATATTAAAAAAATGGACTAACTTTACTGTAATTTTTTATGTAATGAAACAGTTTTTTGGCAAATACCGTGTGACATAAAAAGTTGCAACAACCATTTTATTCCCTTAAAAAAAAAATATATATATATATATATATATATATATATATTTAATGTTTGGGGTCTTCTGAGTAATTTTCTAGCAAACAAAATACAACTTTTACATGTAGGAGAGGAGTGCCAGAATAGGCCCCGAATGGAAGTGGTTAAATAATGCATTGAAATTTAACTACACCTATTAGATTTTAGATGACTAAAATGAGTTCTAGTCGACTAAAATTATTTTAGTTTACTAATATGTACTGGAGATTTTGGTCGACTAAAATGTACTGGAGATTTAGTCAACTAAATACGACTAAAACGAAAACAATTGCAGAAGACTAAAATGGGACTAAAACTAAAATCCCTTTTTAGTCAAAAGACTAATGCCTTGTACACACGACCATTTTTATTGGTCTAGAAAAAACAACATTTTTTTCAACCCGATTATTGTTAATTCACGCGATCGTAAAAAAAAAAAATGCTCTAGCAAAGCGCAGTGAAGTACAACACGTATGACGGCACTATAAAGGGGAAGTTCCATTGGGATGGCGCCACCCTTGTTGCTGCTTTTGCGAATTTGCGTTTTTAAGTCTGTTACAGCGTGATGAATGTGCTATCTCCATTACAAACGCTAGTTTTACCAGAACGAGCGCTCCCGTCTCATAACTTCTGAGCATGTGTAATTATTTTCACGTCGTTAATGCGCACATACGGACATTTTTTACGACTTTAAAAACGGCAATGTTAAAAACGACGTGAAAATTTAGAGCATGTTTTAATTTTTTAATGCCCATTTTTAACGTCGCGAAAAATGCTCTGGAGCCCACACACGATCGTTTTTAATGACATTAAAAAAAAAAAAAAAATTTCACATCGCGAAAAACGGTCATGTGTACGCGGCATAAGACTTATTAATCGAAATTTGCTGCCAAAATTAACACTGGTGTGATTCCCACACCCACAACCACCTGCAGTGAGAACGCACTGCTCTGTGGAAACGTACGGGACTTCCATTCTATTTGAATGGCACCCCAACGCATGCAAAATCGCAGTTCGGGTAGTGCAGGGAAATCACATGGTCCCTAAGGCGGTGTTTTTGAAAAGGTACATGCGCCCCCCCTTTTTTTGGGCAGAAACACAGGAATGGCAGTCTATTTATTTGAATGGGCTGCCGTGCCCACGCAAACTCGGCACGCAAAAACCTATAGGTGTGAACCTAGCATTAGTCATAGTCTTTTGACTAAAATGCCATTTTAGTTTTAGTCGTATTTCAGTCGAGTACAAGTGCTAATTTATATTTCAGTTGATGAAGGGAACACTGACCTAGATGAAAGCACTACAATGGCTCATCAGAATACATTCATTTTTCATGCAATGCGTTTATACTGATTGCACATATGACACATGTGATCCTCTAGTATGTACAGTGCTGTGTACATTGTGGGTGATTTATAATTGTATTGAGTGATGTTTTCCTTTCTTGCTCTTCCTATGTATTATTTAATGCCTAGTTAGTAAAGTATGCAATGGAGACATTGGTGGTGGTGATGTCAGGGCCGGGCGTACACTGATTGGAGAATACACTGATTGGTGGTGGTGGGGGGGATGTTAGACTCCACGTCCCGTCCTTCGTCCAGGCCAGGATCATGTCTTTGTAGACTCGGCTCCATCCAGCGCTAATTCCGGCACAGGTTTTCCGGCCGACCAGCCAGCATGGTAATAGAATAGGCGATGTAATTTGACACTTCAACTTACTGTGCTCCCTGCTAGTTGATTCACTTAGTCCCCCAGTAACACTGAGCTCCTTTTACTGTGTGTGGGGGAATAAGGGCCGGAGATCGGCGGCGGTGACGGCGGAGGAGATCCGGGGAGAGAGATTGAGAAAGGAGTAGTGTGACATCCAGCAGCCGGAGAGGATATTATTCATCTGGAGGAACCCAGCCTGCCTGCCGCACACACACATACACACACCGGGGTAAGTTGGATCTATGTGGGTGTCTGACATCCACACAATGGAAGTTTTGTGTGTGGAGGTGAGGTCTGATCGGAGCATGCATGGCCGGAGACCCTCCTCCAGGGGCAGCGGAGGATAGACAGGCACGCCGGGCACGGAGGGGCAGGCTGAGCTCGGGGCTCCGGATCTCCGATGGCGCCTGCACCAACCATCGGGCTGTAATTGGTAAAGTTCGGAGATGGATCGGACCTGCATTGTGTGAGATCCCTCCTGTCTTTGTTGTGGTATGGAGGTTTAAAGGCACAGCAGCCAGCGAGAATGTAAAGAATGTGAGCTCTGCGGACAAGGGATTCCCCCAAAGTGATCGCTTAGGTGTTCGGTGTGTGTGCAATGTTATACTGAGGATCCTAGGCTGCAGCCCATTGGAGGCCCATTTGTAATGGGAAATCACCATTGAATAATGAGCTGTGTCCCCAGTGCTAATTGGATAAACAGTGCAGTAATGATGGACAAGGTGCACTGATGTGTGTCTAGAGCTCCCAGGGCTGTGTTTTGTTGCTCTCATCCAATGCATGGATGTCATGTTTATTCCCATCTCCTATATCCCATGGGTGATTTCTCAGTTCATAGACCCCCTGCACCCTGGGAGGTGAAAATCAGCTGAAGTCCATAGGAGTATATTGGGACTGATGGCAGATCATTGTGTACAAATGTCCCAACAACTAGCAGGACCAAGAGGAAAGGGATGAGCCCTAGGAAGGGGGAGGGAGTCCTATCAGTGGGATCTGCTTCATTTACAACACTCAAGGAATGTCTGCTTTTTCCCCAAAACATTACCGACATGGCTGAATAATTCTCCAAAGTCACATCAAACTTTACATTTCAAAAGTTTAGCAGGAGGCAAACCCTGTGCTGTGTAACTTTCTGGCTTTGGAGAAGCAGCTGATGGTTAGTGGTGTGTATATTGAAAACACTCCCCCTATAATGTCTGCTGTGACTGCCTGAATTTGTTTAACCCTGTGTGCCCTGAGCAATCCCTCAATGAAATCACCGCTGTGATTACCAATTCTGAAGATCTGTGCCATTGCAACACCCTTGTGTTGCCTTTTAGTCCTTTTCATGAATTAAGGGTTTGCTTTTGTCAATATGTATAATGAGACTGCTACTTTGTATTTGCTGTATTTATATCCAGTTGCTGCTCTGCTACTTTATCCCCCTAGAATAAGATTGTTGAAATATTTAGCAAATTTCAAGATATTTTAAAATTTGTATTTGAGTAGGCCATTTATTAGGCAATAATAACCTATGTTCAAAACACAATTTTTTTTTCCCTCAGTGGATTGCACTGTTTGTCAATTCATTGTCAGCTGTTGTTGTTGGTATTTGTGTGTGTTTTTCCTTTCGCTGCCTCACAGATTTTGCATATTTATTTGCAAAAGCAAAACAAAACACTTTGGTTAGCTCAGCAGAGCCATAAAAGTCTAGGTATGATGTACAGTACCTACATAAAGCCTGCTTTACTGTCTGATTGGGCAGAGTAGATATTCTTGTGCTTCAGTTCATAATCTGCAAACGGCTTAATGGTCCTGTGGTGCCAAAGGAATTGCTTTTCTTCTTTTACTTCTGCAGACCTCAGTGTAGCTGCTGTTCTGACTGCTTTTTCAAAGCCTTGACATGAGAAAGGAGGATTTAACTTGGCAGCCTGAACAAATGCTCTTTCAGAGCTTTCCAAAGAGATGGTATGAGTGCGGTGAAGGAGAATAACCAAGGATAGGGGTTTTTTTTTCTTCTTCTTTTTCTTCTTTTTTTCATGTTTCTACCTTTAGCAAGTCGTCTGATACGAAATGGACATTGCCTTAGAGATGCATCTATCCTGGTCCAGGCAGGATACAAAGGAACATGGAATAGCTGCTAATACATACACTTGGATCGTTTGTCAGAACTTAAATATGCTTATGCTATTTCTATGATTTTTGTTTTATTAAGGGAATTGACAGCTAACTAATAACTCTTAATACTTGCTGGTCAGAAAGGCCTAATATATTGTGGCTGCAGATTTGGACCATCAAATTAACAAATGGATTGGGTATTTTATCAGCGTTGGACATTACAGATTCTTAATTATACATTAAGTTGCTTCTTTTTGCTATTGCCTGCTCGTGCTTGCCATTTTTCAAGTGTTTGCATTTGTAAACAGTGCTGTCAAATTTGTAAACAATAAAAGCGGGGGTGTGAACATTTTAAAAGTTGTAATTTTGTTTTTTATTGTTTAGCAATAATCTTCGTGCCTATTTTGTCATCCCTAAACGTGTTTATATTCTCCATGCCTGTTTGAGATCAGTAGCCTGGTGATTTGTGGCTTATCACTAATGGGTTTTGCCAGGATGCCCAAGTGTTTTTTGCATTCTGGAAGAGATGGCAGACGGGTTTTGGTACTGTGCCCTGCTTGCAGGCTGGGGTGTTATTGTTTTTTTGTGGCATCAATCTTCTGTGGAAAAGGGGGAGGAAAGGCTGGTGTTCTGTGAGCTCTGATTCAGGTTTATGAATGACAGAAGACTTGTGCTGACCCCCTTCCCTTTTTTTTTTTTTCTTCCTCCTTGTGTTCAAGACTAGGATGTTGAAACACCAGTCTTCAGACAAAAGGCACATTGAGCAGCAAGGTCTGCAGCAGAGCACGTGTGACTTTCAGGCTGAATAGGGGCTGACTGAATTTAGTCATGTCGTGTTTTTTTGTTTTTGTTTTTCTGTGAATCTGATTACAAAGAATAAGGTTCCATATTTTGAGCCTTTTTACAGACTTGCACAACTTGGCAGGGTATACATAAGACATTTTCCTATTCACTTCACTATCGCTGAGAGCGATATGTTGAACAGATGCAACAGTGTTTTATACATTATTAAAGTTTATTTTAGGCAGAAAATAACAGAATAGTAATGTTGTGAAAATAGCCTGTGTGCATGTAGATAACTTTTCAAACAGGAGATATTTTACTCATTTATTTTATTTGGCGTGAAACTGATCTGAACATAATAATACAAAAAGTTAACATGGAAAGCCAATCAGATTTCACCTTTTGACTAGGTTTAAAGAGATCACTGCATTGAATGATTGGTGACTATGGTAATCTCACATTATACTTTGTCTTAAATTAGAGCCCACTTGTAATGCAAATGTCTTTTCTTTTACTAGGAAGTCTATGGAATTCCCTGGCAAAGTTAGTTAATCGTTTCTTCATAAGATCCAATGACTTTGTATATTTAGCAAAAAACATTGCTAGGCGGTCAAAAAAAAAGAAAGAGGCACGCCTGGCTCATACCTAACATAATGAAAGGAATGGGGTTCAGGGATGGATTTAGACCCCGCACAGGAAAATTTGATATATCATAAACTATATTTGTTCTAAAGCTTGTTTCAGAAGTTACCTACTGACTTGCCAATACAGCACTTCTTCAGTCTCAAAAGTGGCTCATTTTGCCTTGCTACGGATATGCAGTAAATATGGTGGGAAGTTTGGAAGATGGGACTTTACGAGAAGATGTCCATTGTTGAGGAATGGGTCCTTTAGATGTAATGGCTGCATTAGTTTCATCCCCTTTTTTTTTTTTTTTTATCTGGTGATTCTGCCAGTAACAGACTTCCTGTCCTTGGATGACAACACTTCCTCACCTTGCTATATCTATGGAGGAACAGATTTGTCAACTGAGAACAAAACTGCAGAACACCTCCACCTCTCCTCTTAATTATAGAGGCATTGTTTTGTAGTTAAGAGAGAGCTGGAAAATTTGCTAGCTGATGGTAGAGTGCACAGGAGGTTATCGGCTCACTAGTAGCCGGATTCAGAAAGCACTTGCACCGACGTATCTACAGATACGCCTGATTCTGTTAGCAAGATACTCCTGAAATTCGGCTTCATACGACTGACGTAAGTGTCCTACGTCGTCGTATCTTGGGCGCATATTTACGCTGGACGCAATCGGCGTACCCATGTTAAATATGCAAATGAGTAAGACACGCCGATTCACAAATGTAGATGCGCCAGGCGGAAAAGATACGTGGTTTGCGTAAGGCTTACGTCCGGCGTAAAGTTACCCCTCATAAAGCAGGGGTAAGTCATGCAAAGGTATGTATGAGGGAACAGCCATCGTATTGTACGTAGTTTATGTAGTACTACGTGAATAGGGCTGTGCGTAGGTTACGTTCAGTGATTCGACGTATCTTAGGCCTTTGTCCCGACGTGATTCTGCGGATGCGTACTGGGATGCGTCCAAGAGCCGACGCATGCGCAGTTCATTTTTTGAAGCTCAGCCCATAATTTGCATGGGGTCATGCTTCATTATAATATATCACGCCCACTTCCAGCTAATTTGACTTACGTTGGCTTACGCCGACAACTATACGCTACGCTAGCGAAACGTTGAGCGCATATTCTTTGTGAATAGCAGGCTTGCCTCTCAATGTTGTGCCGGCATAGCGTAAAGAAGATACGCTACGGCGGCATAAAGATGCGCCGTTCTATGTGAATCTCCCCCTAGATGTGTAGCCGGATCAGCTGGTGGTTTGTTGTATCTGTTTTATTGGGGGGGGTTTGCTTTCAATGGTATATTGAACAAAAAAAGGTAGCATATTAGAAAAATGTATTAAGATTTGCTTACTGCACGTCATTTATTTAAATAGCTGCCACTGTGTTTTATAATCTTTCTCAACCTGTGGTATAGTGTAGAACAGTGGGTGACTGTATAATGAGATGACAGTGGAAATGTTGGTGCCCATGCATGACTTATTGTGTAGCTGGTATTGTGGTATTAGTTAACTGGCCACCTTTTATGTGTGCCCCTACCCAAGCCCAGACCATATGTATATAAGGCACTTGTTTCAACTGTGACCAGAAAATGGCCAGGTAAATGTTGTTAAACTCTCCCCATTTTTGAGGCAAGTGTTAGTCTTTTTTTTATATTCGATGACATAGGTGCATCATTTAGGGCAGCAAATGTGACATTTACCAAATTATTACTGATTTATTAATATGTCCCCAGTGGGGGGATTGCCTAGGAGCCGATTTCCCATGATTACATTTTTTTGCAACTTGCTGCTTTGGTGGTTCTAGTGGTCCATCCAATGACTGACTTTAACATAGACATCCTTTTTTATATTTTATTTTTTTTATACAGCCATGGCGGCTTGTTTTCATGCATTTGAAGTTTATCAATGAGTGAAATTGATTTAAACAACTATGTCTAAATCCGGGGCTAGAAGTTGAAGTTAAACACATGTCATATATGTAGTACTGTTTTTGTGGTAATTTGATTCTTCTTGGTTTAAATTGTTTATGCTTGAAGTTACTACAAATGCACCTTCCCCCCCTTCCTTTTTTTTATTATATAATTTGAAAAGGTTGGCTGCACGGAATCCATAGTTCTGCAGAGTTTTAGAATAAATTAAATGTATTCTCAACCAATGTACAAATACTTTTGGAATCAATAGGTTACAATAATTGATGGGTGTTTTAAACACTTCAGAACTCTGTTTGTGCCAGCAATTAGTAATTTCTTTGCTAGGGGTTTAAGCCTTGTTAAATTTAATGAAGTCTTTTCAAAAGGTTGGAAGTTTCACTGCTGTTATTTTTAGTTCAATATTCATAGTGGCAATTACCTAATAATATATCAAATATTATCTGTGTACACAATAGAGCAGAAAGCACAGACTGCAACATCTACTGTATGTATGATGATTTGTCTGCCACTCAACTGTGTTATGTTTGCTGTTTTGTTTTGTCTTTTTCATGGGTTATGACACAAACTGCCCCTCCTTCTTTTTTTTTTTTTTTAAATTTTTTTTTTTTTTTTTTTTTTTTTTTACTTTTTCTGAAAGTGAAATTGCAACTATATTTCCACGCTTTGTTCTTTATAACATTTTATGATTATTATTGTTATATATATATATTAAAACACAAATTATATATGATGTACAACAGGAGTAAGGAAGAACTTGTCTAATATTTAAAATATTTAGGTAAAACTTGAGCCGTTTATTACGTTTTTGGATAAGGAATGTTAGTTTTTCTTATTTTTGTCAAGTTTTAAATGTCTGCTTTCCAACTAGGGATATTTACCTGATGGTTTTTAAATACGGTCTGTATCCCTATAGAAGGAATACCTATAAATGTCCTTTTTCTGACACACTTCAAATATGCAGGAAATAATCTAACAAATTCACAGCACCAGGAAGGCTGGATTCACAAATATGCATTTTTAGTGCTTTTTGCGTTTTGCAGATTTGCACTACAGTCCATTTAACATTGTTTACTATGGAACATGTTCTGTAGTACAATTATGCAAAAAGCACTAAAAAATGCATAGGTGTGAATCCAGCCTAAGAAGGGATTTAAAGTCTCTCAGGCTGGGTTCACATATGAGCATGCATCGGCTCACAGGAGTCCAGTGCATCCCGCTTCACCGTTTCAGGTCCGATTTCAGCGCACATTTTGGGCTGAATTTGAGCCTGAAAAGGACCAAAAGACGCACACCATTCCAGTGAAAAATGCCCTGGAACCATTGCGAAGATATGTGAACCGGCTCCATATAGAGCCGGTCGCAAATTCGATGTGGAAAACCTGCATCGAATTCACACTGGTGGGAGCCCAGCCTTAAGGTTTTTCTATGCATTAAGGTGAAAAACCTTCTGCACTGCAGCTGCCCCCCCTTTTTCTTACCTGGACCCGTTCATTACAGCAAGGAGCACAAGCCCAGCGGCTCCAGCCGCTGTCTGTCCTCATTGAATAGATAGCCGTGGGAGCCATTGGCTCCCATTCCTGTCAATCAAATCCAGTGATGCGGGAGCGGGGCAGAGTCTAGTATTTGTGTCATTGGATGCAGCAGTGGGATTCATGAGCTCCCTTGGGGGTACCTGTTGAAGGGGAGGATCCAGAAGCGCCGCTGGGTCACCCCAGAAGAGGAGGATTGGGGTGCTTTGTGCAAAAGCCTTGCACAGAGCAGGTTAGTATGACATGTTTGTTATTTGAGGAAAAAACAAAACACACCTTTTACAATCACTTTAAGTAGTTCTAACCCAGCGTTTCTCAACTTCTGGTCTCAGGATCCACTAACAGGGCAGATTTAAGTATTGCCTTGGTCAGATGCAGACTAGAATACTGCAATCACTGAGCAGCAAATTATATCACTTGAGATGTATTTTGGTTATCTTGCAAACCAGGCCTGAGGACTGGAGTCGAACCACTGTTCTAACCACTCCTGGGGGAAAAAAAATATTTGGAGTTGGACTTTAAACAAAAAAACATATTTTTATCTTTTTCTGCATTTATTGAAAAGTTATATCACCTGCTTTATTTTATGTACATTTGCTGCATTTCTGGTTTTGGATGGTGTGTGTGTGTGTTTGTGTTTAAAAACCACCAAACAAGTTTTTACTTGGTCAGACCTATTCATATTTAGGCCTCATGCACACTAGAAGTTTTTACAGCTACTGCTTTTGTCTTTTTGGATAGACCATTGGAGGGATAGAACCACTGTCTGTTAATTTTTTGCCATTGATGTCCCTTTTTGGGGAGATTTCCCTTCACTTCCGGTTCTAAAGCCAAAACAAGAAGCGAGAGGAAATCCCTGCAAATTTAAGGGATTTCCTTGGGGACCCCCAGGTCATCAGAACTAGTGCCCCCATTGGAAGATTTCCTATCTATTACCTTTCCAGAGATGACCCAATTTTTGGGGGGAATTTCTTTACTTCCACTTTTAATGATAATAGAAAATGGGACAAATAGAGGATAAATCTCCTTAAATCTGAGTTCCACCCAAAAGTGGAACCTCCGCTTTAAGGACTCCTGACATGCCACGTTTGGCATGTCATCATTTTTAATATATATATTTTTTTGGAGGGGTGCGTTTATCTAGTTTTGACAGCTACCCAGCTCTCGCTTCCGCTCATGGCGCCGCCAAGCAGAAGTTCTCCTCTTCCCCTATTCCCCCACCACCCGGCAATCTTCTGGGACACGTCGCAGGTCCCAGCAATGAAAATGTAATAGGTGTTCTAATTCCTCCCAACTCCATCCACAAAAAATAAATAAAAATTGTTGCCTTTAGTTACACATCAAGTTCAAATTTTAGTGGCCTTGTGCTTTTATGTTAAAGCAAAGTTACACCCAAAAGTGGAAGCTCTGCTTATTTGATCCCCCCCTGTCCTCTGGTGCCACATTTGGCACCTTTTTGGGTGGAGGGGGTGTAACGCATACCTGTCAATCCCACTTCTGTGTAAGAGTGCCGTGGCGACCCACGTAATTTACCTCCTACTCCCCCACTGCTTCTGGTCCCAGAAGACAGCGGGACCATTCAGGAAGCGCATCGCGACTCGCGCATGCGCAGTAGAAAACAGGCTGTGAAGCCGCAAGGCTTCACTTCCTTCTTCCCTTAGTAAGAATGCTGGCGCCTCCTCCCGAAGCCGATGGGCGCCGCTTAGGGTGCCAACATTGCAGGATCCATGTAAGTGTCCTTTTTATTAAAAGTCAGCAGCTGCAGTATTTGTAGCCGCTCCTCCTTTAAATCTGCACCCCTTTGCATTTAAAACAGTATGAAATTGCTTGTCTTTTAAAGCTCATTAATAAGGAAAGTACAACCGATATGTTACAATTCTGCTGAGTAATAAAGCATTTCAGTTAACCACAAGACACATGTTTACAAGGCCTCATAAAACAGATTTCATAACTAGATTTCTGATTGGAGATTATACATAGAATGTGAGTGAGAGTTAAAACGTAGGAGATAAAACCTTTCTGCTCCTAATCACAGGTAGTTTTACATCACTGCCAAGATGAAAATGTGTTTTTTTATTTTATTTTTTGTTTGTTTTGTTTTTTTCCCATCTTGTGATCAGGGGAATAAAGGAAAGAGGAATCAAGTCAAACTGTTTGATGTGATTAATAGATGTTCAATGCAGAATATGTGTAAATTGACACAAGTTGTATAGAAAGGATTTTATTATTCCAAGACCACTTTGGATTTGTGTTGGGAGGGTCAGTGGTCAATCTAAGCCTTAAGAAGTGGCTGGTCTGTAAAATCCTGCTCCTCCTCCCTCTAGCCTGCGGTGTTTCTCCCCAGGGGAAGTATATGAAATGTGAGCCAGTAGCCAGCTGTCGATGTGCCTGAAAAATCTCCATTTCTCCCTCTCTCCCTTTGTGGAAAAAATATAGCTTTTTTTTTTTTTTTTTTATTTTTTTTTTTACTTCATCAATTTAGGCCAATATGTATTCTGCTATATGTTTTTAATAAAACCATCTTTTTTTTTTGGTGCAGGACATTGTACTGGACAAATCTGACATGAAGTTGCACTTTTTGGGAACCAGTGACATCAATACGGTGATCAGTGCTTAACAATATTCACTGTACTAATAACACTGACAGGGAAAGGATTATCAGGAGCGATCAAAGGGTTACATGTGTTCCCTGGGAATGCTTGCTAATTGTGTGAGGGGGATGTGCTTTTACTGGGGGAAGACAGAGATCCGTGTTCCTGCTTGGCAGAAACACAAGATGTGCATATTTTCCTCTGACAGAGCGGCGATCTGCCTCTCTTGGAAGTGGTCCGCCGGACCCGCTGATTGGCTCCCCCACCTGTCAGCATTAATATGATCTGAACTGGTGCACATGCGTAGGTTAGACCACATTTACGGCACCTACTTTGTGCCGTGGTAATGTGACTTCTGTATGCCTGCACGGGAGTGATGATGTTATGGCCTGGTCATTCCGGTAGCCTACGTAACTGAACCTGCAAGGAAAAGCGGATGAATATGAAAGCGCCTATGACAAGCACGAGCAGTGACGGCACAGTGCTGGTAAGTCTGTCATAAAGTGCTAGTATGCGGTGCATACTAGCACATTATTAAAATACATTGTAGAAGGCCTTTTTTTTTTTTCTTAGGCCGCGTACACACGACCAAATACATCTGTTCAAATCGGACCGATTTGAACAGATTTGTCTGCTGGGGATGTATTGGTTTGATTGTGTACACACGATCAAACCAAAATCCCCGCCGGCAGATGTGGCGGTGACGTTGACGCCACCACGTCACCGCACCAGGAAGTAAAACACTTCCGCGCATGCATATGCCGGCTGGCCAAACCTGTCTGTCCGCCCGTACACACGATCGAATCTGTCTGCTGAAACGGTCTGGCAGACCGTTTCCAGCAGACAGATTTGATTGTGTGTACGCGGCCTTAGAGTTTACTATCGCTTTTGAGGTTTACGTCTATGGAGGAAAACTGTACATGCTAACATATTATGTTCTGTCATTTGCATTCGATTTATATATCGGTTTGTTCTGGATTAAATTACTTGGAAGCAGCAACCAACCGAAAATAAGTTCCATCCCCTCCCACATCTTCTTCCTCCGGTCTTCTCCTTCTCCCCCTGCTTCTTCTTCCGCTCTTCTGTTTTTTTGCGCGCCGATGTCCTGCATTCCTTAAATAATGATGGGGGTGTGGCAACCTAATTGCATCACCCGGAGGCCACGTGCCCCTGTGACGTCACGGACCCGTCGTGCCCGGGCGGTGATGTCACAATGGGGAGTTGCCTCCAGATGATGTAATCCGATTGCCATGTCCGAATCATTATTTAAGGAATGCAGGACATCGGCGCCGACAGATTAGTGGGACACAGCATCGGAGGAGGGTCGTCGGCAGGAGCGGTGGCAGAGGAAGAACAACACCGAACAAAGAAGACATTTTGGATACTAGTCTATTGAATTCTATTGCATGCAAAACGCTGCATTTTGTGGGGAAAAAGTCTCCGACCCCTTCCAAAAACGCAGAGGCATAAAAATGCATTGATGTGAACATGTTCCATAGGAACCCATGTTAAAAAAAAATCCCTGCATTTCTGCAAAATGCCTCGGTGTGAATATAGCCCAACGACCGATTTTAAACGGCTTTCTTTATGATTCTAAGGTAACTTCAGAAGTCAAAGAAGAAATCGGATCAGTTGTTATTGACAACATACTATACTTTTTACAGACTTTCCACCTTCATTCCCTCTGGTACAAAATGTTCCTGATCATGTACTTCTTGAAATATCAGAAGCCATAAACTCCAAGGTAGAGAGAGATTGAGCATGCCAGAAATGGGTAGGAACAGGTCTACTTCTGACCAGGAAGTGTTGGATTTGTAGTAGAGATGACCAAATTGTCTTTTCCTCTGAAGGTTTATGGTTTAACTACTTGCACCTGCAAGTTCCAGCTGTTTGGAGAAATATCGCATGCCTTGAAGGTTGGAGGTATACTCTTATTATTTTTTAATAATTTTTTGGTTACATTTCGCATCCGAAGTCTGTGTTGTGTGAGGAAAAACATAAGCATTTTTTATAATTGTATATGATTATTAGGAAGGAGCGTTGGTTTTTTATTGCACACATAAAGTGGATGACTTTAATCCAGACATGTAATGGTTAATTGTGTCATCCTTGGTAGTTTGCAAGTCTGTGTGTTTTCTCCTTCTCTTTGGGGTTGGGGTTAGGTCTCTGCTGGTGAGGCGAGGGGGAGGAGGAGATACTGTCTTTTGCATTGTTCTGCTTCCTGACGGGAAGCAGAATCACATTTTGTGACCTTTACCTCCGTCTGTAGGGAGAAACTATGTGGCCTCCTTCACAAACATTGCTGAGCTCCACACAGGTTTTGTGCAGCTCTTCCACCACTGTGGGAACAACTGGAGATTCCAATGCAGTTCATTCTAAGTAGTGACATGCCTTTTAACCCAATCATGTGTAGTAGTATCATCATATAATTAGAACATATTACAGAAATAGAACTTGCTATGTTTCTCATGTTAAGTGATTGACTGGTTTTAAAATATTTAAACATAGAAAAACTTTAGCCTACTAAGGCCGCCATACACTATGGTGGGCCATACAGGAAACAGTATAATTAGGCAGTCTGCATTATTCCATTCACTCCCCATAGTATTCAGAGTACCGCTGAGAAAAGAATAATAGGATTAATTGTTTAATACAAAAACGGCCTTTATCTGTAACCTGCATATTTGTAGTTGCATTTTGTTCATGTTCGCTATCTATGAAAGTTAACTTATTGCTAGTGTGTCTCTGATCTGTGGAATTTATTCCCTGTTTGCACAGTAGACGTATTCATGGATTTGTGTTCTACCTGCAGTTTTTTTCTCTTTCTGTGCACTGCTTGCTCCTTTATATGTGTGGTGCTCCTGTGTGTTATCTCCTTTCTGCACAATGAGCTCTAGTTAATGTTTAAGGATCGGTAACTCGTCCAACGTCTGGCGGTCATAGCAGAACCAGAGTACATATTGTAAAGCGTGTGCATAGAAGATGACTGCTTCAATACACGTGCACACACATACAATTTGTGTTTTCCAGAAGGTATTTTTTTTTAACTATGGTACCTACAGATGTGTGAATAATCGAAAAGCTTTGGTGGTTGTGTGAATTAACTCCAGAACTACAGTCTGTAGTGCTAAGACAGTGCTGCCCACAGTGCACAACCTCTTTTTAAGAGTGTGTGTTCTTTTTTTTCTTTTTTTTTTCTGTTGAGCTTTTGTGTTCTGACAGGTGGAGCTATATTTTTATGATGTTGTTGTTTTTTTTTTTTGCATAAAAAAAACGTTTGGTCGAAATTGATGATCCTTGTGTGCTGGCGAATATCTACATATCTGACAGGGAGATCAGTCGGTGCTTTCAACCATTGGCTGAGAGCGCTGATCGGATGCCGATCCGCAGACATTTTTTAGTCATGCCCCTTTTGACAGAAGCTGGATGTTCGGCCGGCTGCCATACACATGGACCAAATGTGGGATGGTTTCTTAATAAAAACGCAGAGATGAGGTAAAAATTTACCTAGTACCGCCTGATGGCACTGAAAATGGGCCTTCTGTCACATTATTCCTTTGACCCTTTTAGGCTGGTTCAGCAGGAATTGGCCGAATTTCGATCCATCTTTGGGCAGGCTGGTTGTACTGAGGTCGGTCTAATATTCAACTTTAGTACAACTAGTGTTTCATGTGGTGTGTGTTTGTTTTTTGTTTGTTTTTGCTTTAGCTGCTGCCAGTGATCATTTTATTTTGACAGTGCTGAAACCTCCTGCTGTCAGAATACAATCTCGCAGCATAAAAGATTCCCCCATCAACACTGACTGATTTGATAATGGAATCGAGCGATCCCTGATTGAACGGAAAAAAATTGCATAATCTATGGCTTGCTTAAGGCTCCAATTTCCATGAAATTTTGCCACAATGTAAATCCCATCGGCAGGAATCGACTGATTCTTGCTGCTGGATTTGACAGCTTCGACCGCTGAGCACGTGCACTGCAATGACAGGCTGTCAGCGGCTGTAGCTATTCATTCCAACATTGAATGAAGCCTTCTCCTAATCCACCGAGTACTTCACAGTATATTGAAATCCAACCAACATGTCCCAAAGTGGTTAGATCAGGCATCCTCAAACTACGGCCCTCCAGCTGTTGCGGAACTACAAATCCCATGAGGCATTGTGAAACTCTGACATTAACAGACATGACTGAGCATGATGGGAAATGTAGTTCCTGAACAACTGGAGGGCCATAGTTTGAGGACCCCTGGGTTAGATAATTGACCAGAATGCTGTTGGACTAGTCCTCTACTTTTTGCATTCTATGAAGGCACTGCTGAAAGCTTTGGCTTTAGTCTTCCCTGATGTGTGGGTAAGCAGCTCTGTTGTCTGAGAGAGGAAATATTACATGACCTGACAGGGAAGCTTACTGAATTTAAATATGACTGAACGCTGCAGATGTTGAAGGTGTTCATTTTGGATGGGAGATGGAGTGCGAGGGGAAGTCCAGGGGTGTTTCTGTAATCTCCCCCCCCCCCCATGCCAGACAATTGGTGTCTCTTGGTCCGCTTTCCATCACAATCGTTTCCAGCGATTAAACAGTCAAAATAGAGTGGAAGTTGACTGTAACCACTTCAGTCCCACTTTGATAAGCTTTTGCAATCAATTACCTAGAAGCAATGAGACATTTGTGGCATGTGTATGGTCAGAACATACATTTTGCCCATATTATTCATTCACAATTTTCAGATTTACAAACTGCTCTACAAATCTAAATGTTGCTATGTTTTTTTTTTTCCTTTTTAATAGAATATTTTTGTGGTAATCAAAAAAACTCGTATGTGCTTTATGCATTAGCCTTAAGGTCATTAGCAGCACAGATTCAGTATGTTGTGCTATGATTTTCACATTTCTGCTTCACAGAAATCCTTTCCTCCATTTTCTTACAATATAGGGAGACTTTGTCTTTTTGTAGACTTGGTTTGAGGCCAGAAGAAACACCGGAGCCAAGGATGCATTCCAAATGGGACTGCTGTCACCTTTTCCAGGCCTTTGGAAAAGAAATTCTGCCAATAGTGCACTTTTTGTTCTGTAAATGATACATAGTGCTTATGTGCCTAGCGATCATTTATTTGGTGGCTTTAACTAAAATGAGCTTCTATTTCTGTAGGTATTCATATCTTAAATAGATCACAGATTTTTATAGTCGGGATAGCAGTCCAGCATGCTCCTCTATGTCTAGCTTTTGCTCTCTCTTCTGCCAAATAATGAGATGCAAGCAGGGAGATTCCTTGCCGGGCTTATTTGAACGTCAGGTGATAAAGAGCATGAAATACAATGAGAAGTATAGCCATAATGAGGTGGGAACAACATCCAAAATATCATGTGCCTTTAGCTGCTGATTTGGAGCATGAACCTCTACTTATCGGGTTGCTACTGAGAGCAAAGAGGGTCAGGATGATCACAAAATCTAGATCTCTGTCCAGGCTCACGTGTGTTTTCCACTGGCTGCTTTGATGAAATTTGGCAGCTCTGTTATTAATTACTGTGCCCAGTTTTTGGTATGATGGGGTTTACCCAATGAGTTCTCATTTTCACCTGCACACTCTTACCATGGAATAGCGAAAAACTGGACCAATCTGTCTTTTTTATATTACCCCAAAAATTGATTGTGACTGAAAAACTTCTGGACCATGCCATTTGTTTTTGGGCAGAATAGATTCAGCTTTTACTTTTGGACCAATGAAACCTGCCCAGCATTAGTATGATACTGTATTTTCATATCTCTGTCCTTTTGCAGCTACAAAATGTGGTTGTCTGAATACAGGCAGTCCCCGAGTTCCAAACAAGATGGGTTATGTAGGTTTGTTCTTAAAGGGGTTGTAAAGACAAAAATATTTTCCTCTTAAAGCGGATGGTTCACAAAAAAAAAATATTAAAAGCCAGCAGCAACAAATACTGCAGCTGCTGACTTTTAATATTAGGACACTTACCTGTCCTGGAGTCCAGCGCCGTCCGCAGCAGAGGATGAGCGATCGCTCGTCTCTCTGCTGTTCCCCCCTCCATCCACGGTGGGGGAACCAGGAAGTGAATCGCTGCGGCTTCACTGCCCGGTTCCCTACGGCGCATGCGCGAGTCGCGCTGCGCCCGCCGATTGGCTCCAGCTGTGTGCTGGGAGCCGAGTGTTCCCAGCACACAACGGGGGACGACGGGATGCGATGCAATGCCCGTCTTTTGCCCGTGAATGCTGGGCCGGAAGTGGGTGCAGATACCTGTCTATCTGCACCCCCCTCCCCCCTGAAAGGTGTCAATTGTGACACCGGAGGGGGGGAGTGTTCGGATCAGCGAATCTTCACTTTAGGGTGGAGATCCGCTTTAAAGTTTGATAGTGGCTTATGAAGTAAAAAGTTATGTTTTGCATTATAACTAGTTTGATACCTGTTGAAATCGAGCTGTTTTTTTCACCTCCGTAACTCCTGAATCGTTATTCTCACTGACTTCCTGGTTTGCGGTGCGCATTCATTCTTGCTTTATCACGGCCTAATGGGAACTACAGTTCCCATTAAGCTTGGCCTCCATGCCTGTGAGGGATAAGAGTGCATCTTCATGCAGGGCTGTAGTCATAGGGAGGGGGGTGAGCACATTCTGCTTTACACCATGCAAAACGGCTCAGATACTGGTGGAAAGCGAGAAGAAAATGGCATTTTCAAACCTGGATTACTGTATTTTGGAGGTCAAAAGGAAAAACGAGGCAAGTGATATTTAAATGCTCTAGCTTACAGCAATCAATTGATCTAATAAAAACAAACCTTTTAGTGTTCCTTTTAAGTTGAATTTGTAAGTAAGTTGGAACAGGTACAACCTTTTACCTTTTTTGTGTATAACTTATTTTGTACGTTTTTGGATAGCATAGGGAAGAGTTGACACCGCTAACGTTTGTTTTGCTGTCTGTGCCCCAGTTCAGAAGATTTCGCCTCACTTTCTGTCCCTGTGACAAATGGAATTTGAAATGTTTGGCTTGTTGTGGAAAGAAGGATTGGTGATAAAGCTTCAGTGGAGAAACATTTTATTTTTATTTTTTCCCATGATAACTCTAACAAGAGTGAATTTCCCTTTCTAGGGGTAGATTTTCTCTCACTTCCTGTTGTCTACCTCTATAAGTATGAGTTGGATGTTTGTAACTCCGACTATAGCAACATCAGCAAGTTTCTAAGGCGCCATAAACAACAGACAAAGTTGGACTGCTCAATAGTTTGATTAAAGATCTCTAGGTAGTGATTGTGGGCCGATTAGCAGCAGTTCTATGATGTGAAGGACCCTAATTGGAAGCAGTTCTATGATGTGAAGGACCCTGATTGGAAGTAGTTCTATGATGTGAAGGACCCTGATTGGAAGAAAAACTGTGCCTTTCCAAGTAAGAAACGTAAAAGCCCTTAAAACTGTACTTTCACACCCCTGAGGTTGCAATATGCAGCCACGTGTGCCTCCAGTACTGTCTAGGCATCCTATTCTGTTTTAAGGCTTTATATACACCGGCCGCTGCTAAACTTGAGTTTAGAAGCTTTTGCCGTTCCTTTGCCAAACCTGCTAAATTTCAACTTCATAAAAAGCCTATGTATCCATGTACATATTGGCTTTTATCGGAGTTTAAGAGCGGCTGCGTTTCGGTGAGGTTAAACCTCCCACTATTTATCCTGGTGACCATTGTCGCTGAGATAGAAAGTGGCGGAGGATGGAAAGAATTTGAATTGTCAGTAGAGCAAGACGTAAGCGGAGATCCTCTAATGGTTATACCAGTTCCTCTGACAACTCTCAACTCTATAAGATGGGAATTCCATCAACTTTGGAGTGATTTTTCTACGGTTCCTTTTAGATAATACAGGTAAATCTCCCCAAGTAGAAAAAAAACTAATCTAGATGGGTTTCCCTACTCTGGAGAAAAATAATCTTTTTTTGCTATACATACACTTTAAGAGTCAGTTCACACTGGGGCGACTTGGGATCCGACTTGAAGTCGTCTTAAGAAAATACACACTACTCATGTTGCTCCGACTTCAGAAGAGGTTCCTGTACTACTTCAATCAGACTTCTAGGCGATTTGTACCCATTGATTTCAATAGAAGTCGCTTCCAAGTCTGATCACTGTTTTAATTGAAGCTACTTTCCAACAAGATAACATACATTTCTCAGCAAACCCCTCCCTCCCCTTCCCTCTCCCAGAGCTGATTGTTGTTTTATTGGCCACTGGAATGTCTCCTGACCTGAAAAGGACTTCAAGTCGTGTTGTAAATCGCCCCAGATCGCCCTGTGGTTCATGCTCAAGTCCTGTTGAAGTTGCTTCTGAAAGTCGCGCTGGAAGTCATGTCGCCCCAGTGTGAACCGACTCTAAAACTGCTAGGATTGTGTGCGTTTATATAATATGAACATTGTACATGTGTGTGTGGGTATGTTTTGTTATATATTTAGTAGAAAAATGTCTTCTCCCTGTTGGTACAATTACACATTTTATGTAATTTAGATCATCCCAAACCAGTTACAACCTGATCCCATTCTCATGAGAAGACATGCCAGCGCTTTGTGTGCAGGATTTGAGATCCTCTGTTTCCAGGCTTTTGTTTTGCTTGAAGGCCTTTTTTTTTTCTTCTTCTTATTCTTCTTTGTGTGTATGTACAGTGGGGAGAATAAGTATTTGATACCCTACAGATTTTGTAAGTTTTTCCCACTTAAAAATGATAGCCCCTTCATTTCTTTGTATCATGGGTGTATTTTAAATGATAGGAGACAGAATATCAACCAAAAAACACAATATACAAATGTTGTTATAAATTGACTTGTAGTTCAGTGAATAAAATAAATATTTGATCCCCCAACAATAAGACTAGCAACTGTATGTTGTACATAGATTAGTCCTGTCAATTTAAGAAGGTGCACATAACGACAACTTGTTCTTTGTATA
This sequence comes from Rana kukunoris, assembly GCA_029574335.1. Taxonomy (NCBI): domain Eukaryota; kingdom Metazoa; phylum Chordata; class Amphibia; order Anura; family Ranidae; genus Rana; species Rana kukunoris. The sequence continues at coordinate 139,217,490 of CM056056.1, read as the reverse complement.
GAAGACACCTGTCCACAGAATCTTTCTTCCATTCAAGCCCACCATCATGTTCAAGCCCACCATCGTGGGCAAGACCAAAGATCTGTCAAAGGATATCCGGAACAGGATAGTAGACCTCCACAAGGCTGGAATTGGCTGCAAGACCATTAGCAAGAAGTTGGGAAGAAGTAGACAACTTTTGGAGTAGTAATTCACAAATGGAAGAAATAAAATGCCCATCCATCACCCTCGATCGTTTTGCTGTGTTTGGACCATAAGAACACCATCCCTACAGTCAAGCATGGAGGTGGAAACATTTATGCTTTGGGGCTGTTTCTCTGCTAAAGGTACATGCTGACTTTCCCGCATTGATGGGTCAATGGACAGGGCCGTGTATTGTAAAATCTTGGATTAGAACCACCTTCCCTCAGCCAGAAAACACTGAAAAAGGTCGTGGATGGGTCTTTCAGCAAAACTTTAAGTTGCCAAGAGACCTTAAGGATTTAGAGAAGATCTGTAAAGAAGTGGACCAAAATCCCTCCCGAGATGTTTGCAAACCTGATAACCAACTACAAGAAACGTCTTACTTCTGTACTTGCCAACAAGGGTTTCCCCACCAAGTACGAAGTCATGTTTTTCTTGGGGATCTAATATTTATTTTACCCACTGAACTGCAACTCAATTTATAATGTGTTTTGTCTGGATTTTTGGTTTATATTCTGTCTCCTATCATTTAAAATACACATATGATGCAAAGAAATTAAGGGTCTATAATTTTTTTTAAGTGGGTACACTTACACAAAATTATTTTTTTATTACATAATTATTTTGCCCACTATGTGTGGATTCCCCCCCCCCTTTTTTTTTTTTTTAGAATGGGGAGGTCTAACAAATCCAATAAGCCCAACAGACATCCTTTTTATTTATAAACCACTCCACACTTCTGAGGGTCATTCAAAAGGGACATGGACAAGGGATTGTGTATTTCTGTGGCTGGATTAACAGGTGGTTTTGGATGCCTCTACACAGCAATCGCATATGGGACCACAGTTGCTGCTATATGTGGGTATTTGCCTTATAATCTCACAGGGAGCGATTTTATTATTATTTTTTTTTTTCCTGCAGGTAATTGCTTCTCGTTTTGATTACTCCCGAATTGCCACAGGCAGCTGTCGGCCTGTCATTGCTTTGTATAGGCCAAGTCACCACAACTATCCACTAAAATGCTGTGTGAATTAAGCTTTAGGCTTCATGTACACTGCTACAGGTAAACGGACACTTGGGAGCAGTTGGGCATTTTTTTTTTTTTTTTTTCAGCTGCCCCTGAACTCTCCTCTGTTTATCTTGCCAGTACATGTACACAGGGTCATTTTATAGTCGTTTCTAGGCAGTTGAGTTTAGAAGCATTTTTTGGAAAGCAAAAGAAAATGCGTTCAGAGGCAATTGAAACGCCAAATGCCTGTAACAGCTTGTAAATGCGGTAACTCGCATTTTAGCTGCGTTTTTCATTTACAGACGTTTGTTAATGGAGATACATTTTTGACAGTTTGAAGGGGGGGCTGAACGCTTCTAAGCGCAAACGTGTCATGTAAATGCAGCAAAACTGATGTTTTTAAACTGCGGTTACTATCTGTCAAGTTAAATCGTTCTGATTTCTACTTCACTTGCACATCTCTTCCTACAATTTTGTGTAATTTCTACCTATTAATGGTACAAGAACAGTTTACCGAAGACTGTTCGGATTCATAACCAGTAATGTTGTTGCTCAGGAACTTTTATTAACCACTTCCCGCCCAAGGTACGTCTATGGACGTCCTTGACTTTGAGCAGGGATATCTGAATGATGCCTGCAGCTACAGATATCATTCAGATATCTTTTTTTGGAGCCCGCAATTCTGTGCACCGTAAGAACGATCAAAGTGGCTGTTCTGCCTCCTGTGCTTCTACCGACTCATCATTGCGATCGGAACAGAGAACAGATCCGCTGGCCCGGGTTCATAGAGATTACCGCCATAGTCTCTATGATCGTTCAGAGGCCGGGCGCAATGTTATGACACCACGCCCGGTCTCTGCATTAAAAAAAAAAACAACGCCGCCTCAGCTGGGAAGCCATGAATTTTTTTTAATTTTTTTACCAAAAGTGTTTGAAAAACTGCTATAGTGCAAATACTGTGCGAGATAAAAAGTTGCAATGGCCGACATTGTTTTCTCTAGGGTCTCTGCAAAAAAAAAACATACATAATGTTTGGGGGTTCTATGTAATTTTCTAGCAAAAAAAATGTTTTTTTTTTTTTTTTTTTTTATACATGTAGGAGCAAAGTGCCAGAATTGGCCTGGATGGGAAGTGGTTAAACGCTGCTAAGGTGTCATGCAAACAGGGTGTTTGTTTTAACTCTCCTAAAAGCCAGCAGGTTTTTGCCCGACCCTTCTAAGCATCCAAAGCTTTTACAGACATCAAGCACTTTGGGCATGAATTCATTTCATTGGCCTGAATAAATAATTTATTTTGGCCATTGAAATTAATTCTGTTCAAGTGCTAAACGTGCCTAGCAGCTTTTAGTAGTGTCTAGTATTTTTGTTCTGTCCAAACGCTTGCTGCTCCTGAACGCACTGGTGTTGGTTTTTTTTTCTCTCTCAAAAAGCCTGTCCCTCTGCATGTGAGTTTAGGAGAAAAAGCTGAATGCCTCCTAGGAGCAGCTGTAAAAAGGTCCAGTGTGCACGAGGCCTTATGCTGACCATACAATATATGAAAAATTATCTGAAATTCGATCATTTAGACAGTTTGTTTGTTTTTAGGGCAGTTAATGGGCACAGAATCGATAATCGTTGAAGTTTTTGAACTGAAAAAACAAAGGACAATTTTGGAAATTTTCTAACGAACGATAAATTAAAAGGTTAATGTATTTCCCATCCAAACTGTCTGCAATAGGTATATGTAAACAAAAAATGCATTCATTTATGTTCACTGAACAATTTATTGGTGATTACATGATGGCACTATGGTTAGCGCTCACGGTCGAATGTTCTTTTTTCGAAAATGGGTTTGGCTGATTTTTCATATAGTGTATGGCCAGCATGAGTGTGACATCTGAATTATTCTGTGCGTTTTCTTTCTGATTTGAGTACTGTAAAGAGCTACTAAAATATATAAATATATATTTTTTGAATAGCCTAGGGGAGGGATTTTTTTTCCATCTGCATGCCATGAGGGAGATTTTGCGTTTCTTCCTGCCCTATAGCCAAAACAGGAAGTGAGCGGAAATCCCACCATAATGAAGGAACCACATCTAGTGGTCGCAGGTTGGACTTGTGTCTTTTTTTCAACCTTGCCTACTATGTAGTGTCCCCATTTAAAGATTTCCCCTATTACTGTTTTGGGGGCAACCCAAGATGTGCATCTTTCATACTGCAGAACTTTGCAGGATCTTTCCTGAAGCATAACATTTAGGTTTACAGTAAATTTGCTCAGAGTAATCTGCATTTACTAATCTGGTTTCAAAGCCAAGTGACTTTGCTTTTATTTTTCCTTTTTTCACTTATTCTACTATTGTTAAGGACCTCTTTCAGTTGAAATGGATCCGTTTGAATGCTTTGGCATTATGCAGAATGTTTGTTTGTGAAAGCTCGCCCTTTTCTAGAGTAATGTGGTTGGATGAAAATCTGAATGGTCTTTTCAGAAGCAGGAAGTAAATCTACGAACTGCCAGTCTCCTCTCTCAACAAGTTACTACGTTACCATGTCAAACCCTACAACAATATTTGCATGTGCATTACTAAATAGATGCATGTTTACATTTCACTGCTTTGTTTACACTTGTGCAGAAAAACTGCTAAGATTTCACAGTATATCACACAGGAGAGGAACACTGTGTGCTATCAAATTTCATTCTTAGACCTGCCTTGTTTGACATTTTATACTGCAGTTTAATCCATTTAGAATATATTTTATCCTCCCCCCAACTTGCTAATGATATTTTTATATTAAACTTCTTTTTTTTTTTTTTTTAACCACTTAAGACTCGGACCAAAATGCTGCTAAAGGCCCCTTTTTGCGATTCGGCACTGCGTCGCTTTAACTGACAATGGCGCGGTCGTGCGATGTGGCTCCCAAACAAAATTGGCGTCCTTTTTTCCCCACAAATAGAGCTTTCTTTTGGTGATATTTGATCACCTCCTATGGATTTTTTGCGCTATAAACAAAAATAGAGCGACAATTTTGAAAAAAATGCAATATTTTTTTACTTTTTGCTATAATAAATATCCCCTAAAAAAATATATATATATATATTTTCTCACTTTAGGCCGATACGTATACTTCTACCTATTTTTTTTTTTTATAGCAATAAGCGTTTATTTGTTGGTTTGCGCTAAATTTATAGCGTTTACAAAATAGGGGATAGTGTTATTGCATTTTTATTATTATTTTATTATTTTTTTACTACTAATGGCCGCGATCATAGTTTTTTTTTTTTTTTTTTTTTTTTTTACTGTGACTTAATGGTGGACACTTCGGACAATTTTGACACATTTTTGGGACAATTGTCATTTTCACAGCAAAAAATGCATTTAAATTGCATTGTTTATTGTGAAAATGACATTTGCAGTTTGGGAGTTAACCACAAGGGGCGCTCTAGGGGTTATGTGTTCCCTAATGTGTGTTTACAATGTAGGGGGGGTGTGGCGTCATCGATTGCGATTCCTTGTATAAGGGATCACGTGATCGATGACGCCGCCACAGTAAAGGATGGGGAAGCTGTGTTTACACACGGCTCTCACCATTCTTCAGCTCCGGGGACCGATCACCGCACTCCAGCGGCGATCGGGTCTGTGAGTCCCGCGGCTTCAGACCAGGTCACGGGCGCCCGTGACCCGCGGCTAGGGTACTACTACAGGACGTACCTGTACGTTCATGTGCCCATCAGTGCCATTCTGCTAACTTATATGTGCAGGCGGCAGTCTTTAAGTGGTTAATTGCTTTATTTTAAATCCCAGTGACCTCATCAGGTGTCTGTGCTTGTCTATGTCGTGTAGGCAGAGTATGGCTGGTGGGAGGGGCCTTCTGAAATCATCACAGCACTTTGCCTCAGTACTAGTCTCAGGAGTCGTCGGCTCTGATGCAGGCAGTGGGCTTGCTGTTGGGAGGAGTTATGTAAATATACAAACATGCCTTGATGGGTGAGGGGGCGGAGCAAGAATCAGTCATGTGAGCCAGCAGGAAGTTGGAAATCTGGCCAGGACAGTCGCAATCACACAGTATTCCTGAGTGGCAGCAGTGACCCGTTCTGGTCACATGGTGAAGATTGGCCAAACTGTGGGGCGATCCACAGTTTGTCTGGCTTAGTTTGTCTGGCAGAATGTCTGGTTAAGTTTGCCTGGGGCTGCAGAGGCGTGGAGAGGGAGAGATGCCTTGACAGGTGAAAGCCAGTCTGGAGGAGTGGTCATGGCCAGAAGCAGCCAGGCTGTGTAAAATGAAAGAAAAAAATGTATCTGCATTCCCTTGGAACGTTACACTCCCAGAGGCGGACTGACCATTCGGGCTCTCGTGCACTGCCCGAGGGCCACATGCCACTAGGGGGCCCCATCAGGGTTGCCAGCCTCGGTAAAACCAGGGACAGTATGTAAAAATCGGTGTCATTTTAAAAATCCCAAGATTATAGCTTCCCTGCCTCTCCAGTACCTTTATGTGTGTGTGTGTGTATGTATGTATGTGTGTATATATATATATATATATATATATATATATATATATATATATATATATATATATATATATGTGTGATACACACTATGTGACCCCAAAATCTCCTATTGCCCGGGGGGGGGGGGGGCACCATGAGTTGTCAGTCCGCCCCTGTACACTCCATTTGTATTTGATCCTATATTAAATATGACCAACTTCTGCAACGTACCGGCTATGCCGTGACTTAAATCTTCACATGTCCAAAACAGGACTATTTATGATCACTGCCAGATGTGTGGCCATTATGTATGGTCATGTGCAGTGTTAAAGTGTTGCTAAACCAGGACTCACAGTAAACGGAACATGGAAATGCAATTTATTTTAGTAAATATGAACAGCTAAACATCTTTTCTCATCAGCAGTATATAACAGTCTTGTGACTTCTATCAGTATCTGAATGAAGCTTGTAGGAGGAGTTTTCATTTTCATCCGACTCGTCCTATGAGGATTCAGGATCCCTAGCCCTGTGCTGATCACACGCACTCTCCCAAGGAAAAAAGAACACTCTAGCAATACACACCAAACTGAGCATATGCTATCAGTTGTTTGGGGACAGTGGAAGAAGGGGAGGGATCAGACAAGACAAGATCAAACAACCATTTTACACAATTAAGAGGATAACCCCTTGGGTTCCACAGTGAGTATAACCACTATGCTTTAATGCATATACAGACTGATTATATGGTTTTGGGTTTAGTAACACTTCAAGCTGGTCATACATCCAGTAGAATTTTGTTTTGGATAATTAAGTTTTTGGAGTATTTGATTGTTCTAATATGGCAAAATCGTTTTTTTTTTTTTTTTAAGCGTGATGAGAAAAAAAATGAAATGCTAACTCTGACTGCAGTTTTGTTTGAGAGGAAAAAATGCACTTTATTGTATTGCTCATGTGCATCCTAAAATTGATCACATTGATGAGTAAATTGAAGGGAATTCTTCAGGGTTTTTATTCAATATATGGCGTTCGTAATGGTAACATCGAATGCTCTGATTTTTCTGAATATTGAACACAATTGTACTGGTGTGTGGCCTCCAATGTAGGAATACTGGTGGTTCTAATGAGCTGCACTGTAACTAGAGAAATCCCATTTTCCATATCCTTGGTTGTTTTGTCTATTATTGAACATGGAGAAAAGAGGCACTCTGTGCTTTGCTATGAGGGATAAGGAAGAAAATAAGACGGTGCTCCTGGGTGTGTGGTCTGGGTAGGTATGTCTGCTCAGCATACATAGATCACTTCCAGGATGAATGGTGCAGGAGACAAGCGGAGTGTATCCATATAGTCTGTTGTACCTCATCACATCCGCCTTATTTGTATGACCTGCGGAGCTTCAAATTACTGGCAGAACGAGGAGGTCGGCATTGGCTCGAGTCAATGGCACTGCAGCTGCTGTGATGAATTCTTTCCTCTCCACCAGCATGCCAGACTCCATGAGATATTATTGTTCCAAGTCACTCCTATAGACCTGGCCTTGGCTTTATTCTGCTCACTGACACTCTATGAATAAAACAAGCCCCGGTCTGCAGTGAGAAGACACTGATGATTTGGCCGCATTGTTTGCATGAGCTGATTTTACTATTGCTTATGACTGACATAACCTGATTTATTTTAAATGTGTGTGCTTTAGTGTGCATCTGTGTTTAAGTGCGAGGTGTATTACTTTGCGTTCTGTGACCTGCCAGAGAAAATTGTACTACTGGATGGCATGAGTGACTGTTTCTCCATCACATATTGTTTATTAGTTTGTTTTTATATCGCAGCAATGGTCATGTTTGTACTGATGATGTACTAAAAATAGGAGTTGTTTCATGTAAATTCGTAAAGCTAAGGAAGAAGTCCTTTCAAAGAATTGGCAGTATAATATTAACCATTTTATACTGCTATTGTTTAGCTGTGGAAATGTCACAATGTTATGTGGCATACTGATACAAATATAGCTTTTTGATAGATTTAAAGTATAATCTCCAACACCGGAATGTTATTACAAGTATTATTGCTTGTAAAGTCTACATTATTTATTGGCTGTGTTATTACAGTATCTCAATGACAGGTAAATGTGTGGGTTTTTTTTTTCTCTTACACGGCACGGTTTAAGCATGTGCTCTATTAACATTACTGATTTCACAAATATGTAGCTACAACATTAAACATTTATTGTCTGATTTGATACATATGATATGAGTAGCATATATGGGAAAAGAAATGGTATGAATCGTGAAAGGGAAGTTGGGTCTAGTCTGATCTGGCCTGCTTCAGAATACAGTGAGGCTGAAATGCAGAATTCATTGTAAGATGAAGGTGTTTGGATTTGTTATGGCCTATTCTCTTCTGTGGCTGTCCCCATGGCAAGTTGCTTGCTGTAGGGGCACACATGCGGGCTTGGTCCTGAGCTGGGAAGTGTGCAGAATGTACTAAATCAGCAATCGCCAACTAGTGGTCCTTGGACCACTGATGGTCAATAAGAAAATGTTGGTGATCCTCAGGGGTTCGGCCACAAATCAACATTGTGGTGGATGTATTCCACCCAATGAATCCAGTGGTGTTCTCAATCCACGCTGACAGTCGGCTTTCATTGATACCCGATGCCTCCTCTGTAATTATGGCTTCTGTGAACTCCTCAGGAGGTGAAGGGGGAGAGGACTTCCAATGGCAGCCCTGATCAGACTGTGGGAGGGCGCACAGAGCTTGAGCACATGGCTGGATAAGGAGGTGAGATTCAATGTTGCGTTGTGTAAAGGCAGCAGTATGAGGTGACAGGGGGGGGGGGGGGGGGTACTAGATCACCTGGCTCCAATGATCCCTTGATATCTAACCCGAGTGTTTGAGATGGATATAGCTATAGATATATATTTATTAATTAGATAGGGATATATTATCCCTTCCCCATATTATTATTTTATTTTTATTTTTTTATGGTGAATCATGTCTGTAGGGTTACTATTTTACGAAACTGCTGCCTGAAATATATTGGGGCTAATTTTAGGTTCACATAAGAACATAACATATACCTATAGGCCTTTTAGGCCCTGTTCACACCCCAGCGATTTTCTGCTTGAAACTTGTAGCTCTAAAACGCTCAAGCCAAATCCTATTCATTTTAATAGTCCTGGTTCACATATGAGCGTTCTGTTGCCTAAAGCAAAAAATGTCGCTCAAAAAAAAGTACATTAGCAGATTGCAAGCTTTTTTGGCCCCCCATACACTTCAATAGAAATGCCTAATTTTAGCGTTTTTTATTTTTTATTTTTTTTGTCATTCGTTTTCTGCTCAAGCAGCAGCTCTTCACCCCTAATTGCCTCTCTCCCTGGCTAAACAAAAATACCTGGAGCTGTAAAATGCTTGTAATATTCTTCTAAAAACACCAGTAAATTGCTATGCTCCGGTGTGAATTCAGCCTTTTTATAATAGAAAAATTATCTTTTATGTGAATTTCTGTTCTCTTAAGGAACTGTGTGTGTGTGTGTGTGTTTTTTCTCCATATTACTTCTCCCCCCTACCGCAGCATTGGCCCTACCCAAATTAAGTCAATTGGTTGCAGGGAAATGCGTTTTTAGTAGGCGGATGCTGGTATATAAGCCACATGCCTTGATGGTAGAAATTGAATTGCAATTGATTTAAAGGACGAGTGCACCCTTTTTTTTAAATAAATGCACATCTTTTTTGCAGGTAAAAAACTGAGCCTGCAAAACATGGCACCCATGATCAGCAGATCGCGGGTGCAATCAAGGACTCCTGCAGACTGTGTAGTTGTCTGCTCGTACTTAGTATGGGGAGGCAGTTGCACACTAACAGGAAGCATCGATGAACTACTTAGTGTTCAACATTGCCCTGATAGTTCATTGAGAACTACAAGCTGACAGCCGCATTGGCTGTCAATACTTTTAGTTCCCTCATTCACAGAACTCTGTGAATGAATGAGGCAAAATCTAGAAGAAGACCCCCCCCCCCCCCCCCGGCTTGCTGTCACTGCAGCAGTGGGAACATGTTGCATATTCCATCCTAAAAAACAAGTGGAACATGTTCCTAGGGCCCTTTTTCACACAGGCTTTCCGATCAGGTTCCCCTGTCAGTTTTTCAGGCGGGCCTGAATAGAGCCTCCATTCACTCCTGTGGAGCAGTGAATGTCAGCGGAGACATGTCCACTGGCACCCGCTGCTATCCGATCAGATCCTGTCTGTGAAATCCAGACAGATGATGACCCTATTTTCCATCCGTCTGGCAGATCGGCTGGGATGGGATAAAAACAGACAGGCAAAATGGATATTGAGGCTTCTCCATGTTTTTTTCCCCCCTTACCGGGTCCGTACCATGCGGCAGGAGATTCAGTTTCCTGTTCCCCGCCGGACTGAAAGGAAGTGAGCACAGTCCAGACTGACAGGAGGAAGGAAGAGGAGTTCGGCCACGCTACAGAGAAGGGGGAAGTGACGACTCGAGGCAGCAGTGCTGCAGACTCTCTATAGAGAGGCGGCTGCAGCATATAGGCAGCTTAGCGCAGTAAGGGCCCAGCTCGGGGCCCCAAGCAATTGCTTGGGTTGCTTGCCTTGTAGCAACGGGCCTGCTTAGAGGACAGCAGGGCTCTGACGTGTCCATCTCCGCACAGTGAGCAAAGACAGACCTGTCATCTGCCTGCTCAGTGGGGATCAGCTAATCAATCCCCTGCTGAGCAAGCGGGCACGCCCATGTGAAATGACCCTAAAGGTGAACTTATCCTTCAATGGCTTGTCTGATGCCCCAAAAAATCTGTCTGTTGTAATTTCCTGCTGCAGATCTAAAGTGTGAAAGAATGGCCTCTGTGCCAAAGATAGACTAGGGCATAAGTGTGTGACGTTCTTTCCTAGAATATTTTCCACTGACGTTTTATGCTTTACCCAGAGTTCTTCTTTAACCCTTCTATCCAGGTGGTATTTGCGTGTTCTCAAACTTGTTTCCTGAATAAACCTCAGCAGTTAAACATTAACTGATATAATGGAAGCTCTTTACGTCAATCATTAACCAAGGCTAGGTTTATTAAATAATTGGTAAGAAATAAAAATTTGCTCAGTAAATTCAGCAGCTTCATATAAGAGACTGGTAACATTTCATATAAGAGACTGGCATAGTAACATTTCATGTAAGAGATTAATAACATTTCATGTTAGGGACTGGTAACCTTTTTGTGATTTTTCTACTGTCATTCCTGTATTTATGTGCCTAATGTTAGGATACTCTGTGTCATAGTGGGCTGTAAGATGTTACCTTTCACTGGAAAACTTCAATGATTGTGTGCGGCAAATAAAATGATGGCCCATATGTTTTATAGTAATCAGATTAGCTGTGCATGCTTCAAAACACCATGTTCAAGTATTTTGGGGCATACGTCCCCATTTAAAAAATCTGCTTCCATGTGTGATTGCATTATTTGTATTGAATGTCATTTTAGAACCAAGGAACGAGTTGCGAAGTTTTAGAAGCTGCTCCATTCTTTGATTGCTGGATGGACATCTGACAGTAAAGATTGAATTTGGAATCCTAAAGCAATACCTGACAGAACAGCAACTGTCACAAGAAATGGGCTATTGATTTCCTGCGCCTTGTTGGCAGAGGAATGGGCTTAGTGTGGATGTATTCTGTAAACTTCTCCCTGATCACTGCATAATTACAGTGACTGTGGTTACATCCTTTTGGCCCTTTGATAACTTCCTAAATCCAGCTTCTCAAATACAACATCCATACACCCAGCAGATCTTGACATTTTACAATTACAGAGGTAATTTTGATAGTCCAGCGCCTATGAATGAGCTCAATTTCCACACAAGGAAAAATATTTATTGCCTGGTTGTGCAAGGATGTAGATTTGTGTAAAAGAAATGCTAATCCTTTAGCTACTGAAGCTGTACATTTATATCTATTATTTATTTATCATTTTGTTTAAATCCACTTTAAAGCTCAGCTCCACGTTTAATCAATTGTTTAATAAATTGTTGCATATGTGAATGGTTTTAACTAGTAAACCATTTGTAATTCTGTCCAGATACCCTTGTGATTTACAAGTCACTCCCACATTGTTTAGCATATCCTTTTGCCATTTTTTAGTTGTTGTTATGTGCCCACTCTGTCTATGAACAAGAGATTTTTTTTTTTTACACTGCTGATGGTTTGTTGTGAACTTTACCACCATTGTAGTCTTTTTATTTTTTTTGTAATTCAATTATTTTGTAGTCCCTTTTTTATTTTATTTTAAACTTTCTCAGCTAGGCTGAACGGTGTTTTTACTATACTTGGAGTGCCTCCTAAATTTAAAAAAAATGCAAAGTAACAGAATGTAGCCTCTGTTGGCATTAGGTTGACCCCAGATCATAGGATGTGACGTCCACTCTCCATTGAAACCTTACCATGCTTGATTCATTTATGTGGATTGCAGGTGACCTGGTCCATTTCAGTGTGACTATTGCTGTACACTTCTAATGTTTTGACCCACGGGGAGTTTTTTTATTTGATTTTTTGTTTAGATATTGGACTGTTTAATGCTAAAGGGATAAAGGGTTAAGGAATGTAAACCTGCAGCTGATTGAATAGAATGTCAGGGAGTGACTCAGCATGCACTGTCTTTTTTTAGATTTGCAGGAGGAAGTCATAAACTGTTTACACTCTGTATCGGATATACTATGTCATCTGATTTACTGTTGAGCATCAGGCTTCTGTCTCACACCAGAACATGTCTGTTTTACTATCATTATGGCTGTGTTGCAGTTGAGACGTTGGTTGATTCTTGTAATGTTCGATAGAAAAGTTGAAGGCATTGTTATCTGCTTCCCTTGTTTCCAGGTATGAACGTGTTGGTGTTTGTTACATTTTGAAAATCACAAGTTTACCCAGGCATTCTTCGGTACATCTTGATGGGTTTTGGGGCACACTTGAGGTTCAACATGTGTACATATAAACACATCTAAAATGCAGCCATTTTTACTTAAAGCGGTTGTAAACCCTCATTTACAATTTATTTTTTAGTTTTTTACTCCTGCAAGGCAAAAGCCATAATGAGCTAATATACACCGCATATTGGCTCATTATGAAATACTTACCTCGGAACGAGGTGAGAGGAACTTACCTGGTCCACGCCGAGCGAGATGTCATCTGGCCTGGCGTGTCTTCTGGCTATCGCCGCTCCAGCGCTGTGATTGGCTGGAGCGGCGATGTCGTCAGGAGGCACGGGAATTTTCAATTCGGCAAGGTCCGGCAGCTGACGGTCCTTTAGCAGAGAATCCCCTCTGCGCATGTGCCGCTGCATTACGAGGGGAATATCACCTAAACCGTACAGGTTTAGGAGATATTCTCCTTACCTACAGGTAAGCCTTATTATAGGCTTACCTGTAGGTAAAAATTAAAAAAAGGGTTTACAACCACTTTAGGGTAAAGTGATTTCATATAAAGTTCTTTTAAAAGTTTTACTAAAGCCACAACGGTAAAATCAGTCTGTATATGCAGTAAAGCATGCTTGTTGTACTCGCTGTGGAACCTAAGGGGTTAATCCTCTGCATTGTGTGTGAAAAGGCTGTTTGGTCCTGTCTCTGATCCTCCTCCTCTTCTTCCACTGTCACCAAAAAATAACCTGATATTTATAGAGCCAGGGTGCTGGCTGAACATGCCCAGTTTAGTGTGTATTGCTAGAGAGGTGTGTGTGTATAGTGTGTGGTTGTTTGTTTTTTTTTTTTTTTTTTTTTTTTAACCATTACGTGGTTAATCGGCATTGTCCAGACAGAGGAAACGTGGAGAATGAAAATTCCTCCTACAGGGTTTACTAGGAACTGATAGAAGTCACAAGACTGCTATATACTGCTGACGAGAAAAGGTATTTAGCAGTTTATATTTAATAAAATAATTTCATTTCTATGCTCTGTGTACTGTGGGAGACGAGGTATAGTGAATGCAGCTCTGCTTCTAGCTTTATGTAGCATTTGGCGTTGCGTCTTATTTATAATCTTGCTTACCCACAAGTTTGCTATTCAAGTAAAACTGAATGAAAAAAATTCTTTGTGGCCAAGATTGTTCGGCTTCGTTTCCTAAGCTAGGGCGTGCGTTATTTTCTGTAATGATCCTTTGCAGGTATGATCACCTGACTTGTCCACCTTTTTACAACGGTCCTGGCCCTGTGGCATCGGCTACACTTGCTGACTGTCTAGCTTTCCTTTCTTCTTCGATTGTTTGGTGAGAGGCAGATAAGTTATAAATCAAAGCACTCTAACAGGTGTTTTATAATAATCCTATAAGGAAGATCTAAAGTAGAGGCTATTATAATTGAAAACTTGTATCAGAGGCATCAGTAGGTCTAGAGATAATCAGCTAAAATGTTATGCAAATTTAGACAATTTATGTAATTAATTGGTAAAGCTTGGCCTGCCTACTCTGAAATCTAAAGCAACCCAATTGCACTGAAGGTTACCATCGTGCTCAGTTTGCATTGCCTAGGTTTGCTTCAAGTGTGCTGAAAATGATGTAAAGTTTTTAGGTGATTAAGCCCAGGTTCACACTGAGTTGCGGGAACGAAGCTGAACTGTGCGATTTCACTCCTGCTTGTCGGTCGCAATTTTCGGCCACGATTTCAGAGATTACTGCACAGATGTCAATGTAAATTGTGGTCCAAAATCGCAAAAAGTAGTACAGAAACGACTTTTTTAAATTGGTGCAGTGCGGCAGATGCGGCGTTGCATCGATTAGGACGGTGCCATTGCCAGAAAATGCTGCAGATTTTGATAAATCAAATTGCATGTCAAATCGTACCAATGTAAACCAGGGCTAAAGAGGATTTGTACAAAAAAATGCCTTGTGATATGTCTGAAAATTCAGTGCTGTCCTGTGCCTTGTGCACTTTTTCTGTGTTATCTCAAGGCGAGTAATTGGCCCTCCTAGTTCATATCTTGAGTTAAAAGCCTTTTATGTTAGTGGGTTTCAGTAGTTTAGCAAAAGCAAATTGGGCATAACTGATACCAGTTAGTCTTCAAAATAGTGGGGTGATTTACTAAACCTGGAGAGGGCATAATCTGGTGCAGCTCTGCATAGAACCCAATCAATGTTTTTTGTCTGTGTTGTCAACTCGCAACAGGACACAAAGTGATTGTAAAGTCTAGCTTCTTCTTTTTTTTTTTTGTCATTCTTACCTGCTCTTACAGTTGATTTGCACAGAGCAGCCCAGCAAGCAGCTTACTATGGGGACACCCAAGCTGAGTCACAGCTCCGTGTGTCCATTCAGACTTGCTGCTGTGGCCCGGCCCCACCCCTCTCCTAATTGGCTCCTGCTGCTGTCAGTCTGTTAGCCAATCAGGAGGGAGAGTCCCAGATGGCCGAGATGGGGCTTAGTCAGGTGTAAGGGGGGCTGCTGCACACATAAGGATCTTTATCTTAATACATAGAATGCATTAAGATAAAAACCTTCTGACTTTTAGAGCTGAGTGTCTGGCACATCAACATGTGTGTTTCTGTACTTGCAGGGTCTTTAACCACTTAAGGACCTCCTCACGCAGATATACGTCCTTCTTTTTTTTTATTTTTGTTTAAAGATGGATATCTCGGTAACTGCAGCAGCTGCTGCCACAACTGAGATATTTACATTTAGCGTGAGCGATACTGTAAATAACTGTGGTCTCCGCGACGGATTCGCTGCGAGATGACCGTTATCGGCGGTGGAAGAGGGGCCCCCCTTCCGCCGCTCTCCCGTGCCCTCCGCCACTTACCGGAGCCATTGGTAGTAGCGGAGGCGATCGGGTCTTTAAGCCTGCTGTGTGGGAATGTGAGTGAGGGCAAGATGGCCCCCACCCGTCCCCATAGCATAGCAGGGCGGAAGTGACGTCAAAACGTCAGTTCCGCCCATGTGTCGTAAAGGCACATTTAATCCGGCAGATTGGATGGAAATGAACAGGCAGTCCGATTGCCGCATAGAGGAGAGTGGAACTGTGCTATGAAAAGCGGACACGGACCTGTCTTCCGCCTGCTTAGTGGCGATCAGCAGAGCGATCCCCGCTGAGCAAGCGGATTCCGCTTAGAGGCGGCACCTGTGTAAAAGGGGCTTTATACAGTTAACAAACCAACTAAATATGCATGTGTGCTGTGTATATATTGTGTATAATATATTCTGTTTACTTTTTGTACAAAATACCTGTTCTTTTCTGTGTTTACAGAGCTTCCAAGATCTTAATTTTCTTTTTCTGTGGCACGATTGACATCTTGGGCCTTATGAGAAATGAATGCTGTATGAGAGAGGGAAAAAAAAGTAGAATTTCATGGTCTATTGGAAAGAAAGCTGGAGGGTACTCTGATGTTCCTCTTAGTTTGCTCGGCAGAGCCTCACTTATACAGTTCAGGCAAAAAGCAGCACAGCTAAAACTGAACTGGTGTATCTAGGTCAATGGTCTTAATCCTTGCTTTTTATTAAAGGATGGATGGTCTGCAAAATATTCTCCTATGCGTTATGCCTAGCAATGTAAATGACACTGGAACGGCACAGGCTTGTGGGGTTTTAGCCCTGTGTATGGAAAAAATTTGTGAACCTGCATTAACCCCTCAGCTGCTAGAGGGCAAGGAGCTCAGTTGGTTAATAAACTACAGTAGTGTGATAAGTGACTGGTGAAGCATAAGTAACCGTTTCATTAGCTGAAAGGCTGCACTGATACTCAGACAGCTCTGTGGCTGTGTGCAGCATTAGATCCTCAGCTTCAGGTCTACTAAAGAAGCCAAATGTGTGATATTTAGCCCTAGCCTGCATTAAAAATGTTTACCATAAGCTCATAAAGGTTGCCCTGTGCTGGTGTGTGTGTGTGTATATATATATATATATATATATATATATATATATATATATATATATATATATATATATATATATATATATATATATATATAAAATATATATAAAGCTGGTATTGGGACCTGCAATACTGATGCTACATTTTGGTCAGCTGGGCAGAATAAAGAATTTTACATTGGCATATCGTCTGTGCCTGGTGGTACTTGATTGCTGTATTCTTTAGGATTACTCAGTATAGAGTGTAAAATCATCCAACATGGCAATAGTTATTTTCTTAGGAGACGCTGGTGTCATTGGCCCTGGATGATGAGTGTTGGATGCAGCGTAGAGGTGACCAGACAAGTATTAATACTTATGCCCACCCTGGAGAACATTTTTATGCTGGTTGCTCTACTGCACTCTGCCAGGTAGTTCTAAGTGTATGTGCAGAACCACTGAGTTATTGTGGCCAGCCATTCAGAATTAGTATTCTATGACCTCTGTTTTTACCCAAAGGTTTAAATACTAAAACTCTTACAGTGCCTTAAAGGGATTGTAAAGGTTTGTTTTTTTATTTTCTAAATATGTTGCTTTAAGCTAGTGCATTGTTGGTTCACCTTTTCCTTAAATTTCCCTTCTAAATGTTTTCTTTCTTTGTTTTCTGTGTCTGAATTTCTCACTTCCTGTTTCTCCTCTGTAAGAGTTCAGTAAGCTGTTCTAAATGACTTTCTACTGCTCGGATGATGGTGGAAAGCTTACTGAGGACAAACAGGAAGTGAGAAATTCAAACAAAGAAAAAAGCATTTAGGTGGGAAATCGAAAGAAAGGTAAGTGATTCAACAATGCACTAGCTTACTATTTAGAAAATAAAAGACAAACCTTTACAACCCCTTTAACCCCTTCCATAAAGGGCATTTTCACCCCCTTCCTGCCCAGACCAATTTTTAGTTTTCAGCGCTGTTGCACTTTGAATGACAATTGCGCGGTCAGGCAACACTGTACCCAAATAAATCGTTATGTTTTTTTCCCCACACAAATAGAGATTTCTTTTAGTGGTATTTGATCATCTCTGCGGTTTTTATTTTTTGCGCTATACATATCACAACTATCAAAAACTTTTTTTCCCCTCTGTTTAGACCGATACGTATTCTTCTACGTATTTATAGCGTCTCCAAAATAGGTGATAGATTTATGGCATTTTTATTTAATTTTTTTTACTAGTAATGGCGGCGATCTGCGTTTTTTTTTTTTTTGTGACCGTGACATTGTGACTGTGACATTGCGGTGAACATATCGGACACTTTTGACATGTTTTTGGGACCATTCACATTTACACAGCGATTATTGCTATAAAACTGCACTGATTACTGTGTAAATGTGACTGGCAGGGAAGGGGTTAACACTAGGGAGCGCTGAAGGGGTTAAAATGTGTCCTAAAGTGTGTTCTAACTGTAGGGGGACTCACAGGGGGGGGAGATCGATGTGTGTTCCTCTGTACTGGGAACACACATCAGTCTCCTCAGTGCTGACACACAGATCCACACTCCTGTCAGCACTGAGGAGACTGATGTGTTTGCCGGAAATCGCGGGTGCCCGGCGGTAATCGCAGCCGTTGGGCACGCGTGCGGGATCGCGAGTGGTGCCGCGGGCGCGCGCTAGAACGCTGTGAAGACAGGACGTTGTGCAACGTCCAGTCTCCTCGGCGAGGGGATGACCATGACGTCATTCCCCTATGGCCAGGTATTGAAGTGGTTAAAGTATTTGTACCCCTTGAAATATTTCCCACATTTTGTCATGTTACAAACAAAAATTTAAATTGTATTTTATTGGGATTTTATATGATGGACCGACACAAAGTGGCACATAATTGTGAAGTGGATGGAAAATGATAAATAATAGATAAATGTGTGAAAAGTATGGCAGACATTTTGTATTCAGCCCCCCTGAGTCAATACATTGTAGAACCACTTTTCGCTGAAATTACAGTTGCAAGTCTTTTTGGTTATGTATACCAGCTTTGCACATCTAAAGAGTGACATTTTCCCTTATCGTCTTTCAGGACAGCACCTTGAGAGCGTGGCTCCACCCACTTGACAGGAAACACACCTCCACCAAACTTCTTAAAAGGGAGGTTCCCTCCACTTATCATCAGTTTTTGTGTTTCCTCCGGCGGGAACACATGTGGGGGTTAGGAGCTCTCCAGGTTTCCTGGAGAGGTTTTTTTCTTTCTATCTCCCTACTCCACCTTTTTTTCTACCTACCTCAGAGAGTCTGTTCCTCCCATTCACGGGTTAGAGAGTGCCTTGTGCATGGGCTCCTTCTCCCTCATCAAGTGCTCAGTGAGCCAGGACTGCTCCAGGACGCTGCCCCCCTGGCTAGGTACTCGCGCGGACGTTCCTTATTTTTTCCCGTCCAAACCGACGCCGGCGCCATCTTGGGAAGGTCAGCTGGTGACTTCTTTACTCCAACTGCTTCCCCCGGAAATGAGGTAACCGGAAGGGGCGGGGTTCTTACGAGCGGGGCGCAGTTCCACCCGGAAGCGCTGAGGGAGGAGGGAGGAACGGGTCTGGTGCCTTATTAGTCGGTTCTGGTCCGGTGCAGCGGCACTAGTGGAGTCCGGAACCGGCGTTCTGCCACCAAGCATCACGCTACTGCCCTCAAGCATGGAAGGGGGATCCGCAGCGAGTGGGACAGGCACTGGCACCAGCAAGACCCAGGTAAGGGGTAGACTTGGGTTCTACCCTTAGTTACTTGGAGGTCTCTCTCCAGCTCTCTCTCTCTCTCTCTTTTGGGGGGAGTGAGTGGCTTTTTTTTCCCCCCCTGGTGGCGGGGGCCTGTTTGGGCACGTGAGTGTATAAGGATCTCTCACTGTGCACCTTTGGTGAGCACCTTGATGGGTTGTTGAGGTTATCTCACATGGTTGGTTTTTTGTTTTTCCCCTTTTGTTTCCTTTCCTTATCAGGCCAAAGGCTCTGAACCCGGAAACAAAAAGAAATGTCCTTCATGCAAGGCTAAACTTTCTGAAGGATGGAGAAAAGCTTTATGTCAATCATGTGTTGACTCCTTGGTGAAAGAAGAAGCTTCTGCTGCCTGCAGCGACATAATTGCTTCTGTAAAGAAGGAGTTGGATGCTACGATTCAATCCTTTAAATCTTCACTCATGAAACCATCTGTGAGCCAAGCCTCTACCTCACAATCCTCACAAGACTCACCTTTAGTTCCTGTAGTGGAGGCAGAAGAGAGTCCTCTGAACCAGGACGGTCCCCCTCCCTCACATTCCCAGGAATCGGAAGAGGAGGAAGACGAATTAGAAAATATATCTTCTAAATATAAATTGTCTTTGGACCAAGTGGATGACCTCCTTAAAGCTGTGCATGCAACTTTGGGCTTGGAGGAGGAGCGCAAAGAGCTATCCTTACATGACAGGATGTATGCGGGTCTCTGTGAGCCAAAAATACGTACTTTTCCTGTTCATTCTGTGATTTCTGACTCAATCATGAGGGAATGGGCTGATCCAGAAAAGAAACCTTTCTTTGCTAAAGCTCATAAAAGAAGCTTTCCGTTTGATGAGGATCCAGCAGCTCTTTGGAATAAGACTCCAAAAATTGATGCAGCCTTTTCTCAGGTCTCAAGGTCTTCGGACCTGGCGTTTGAGGACATGGGGATTCTTAAGGAACCCATGGATAAAAAGATGGACCAGCAGTTAAAGAGGGCCTGGCAATCCATCTTAGGCAACCTTAAGCCAGCAATGGCAACCACCTGCGTCTCCAGAAACATGGAGTACTGGCTGAGCCAGCTTAAAGCTCATATTGTAGCTGATTCCCCTAAGCAGGAAATCTTAGATTCCTTCTCTACCCTGTCTGCTGCGGTAGCCTATGTCTCAGATGCGTCTGCAGAGTCTATCAGGATGACTGCTAGATCTGCGGCCCTTACTAATTCAGTAAGAAGGGCCTTATGGTTAAAGACCTGGCCCGGGGACACAGCGTCCAAAAACAAACTGTGTGGAATCCCTTTTCAGGGGGATTTTTTGTTTGGTCCTGAGTTAGATACAGTACTTGATAGGACCGCAGACAAGAAAAAATCTTTCCCGGTCAAAAAGAAGGGTCAGTCGGGTAAAAAGTTTTTTTCGTCCCCCAAGGGCTCAACAACAGAGTAAGCCTCAAGAGAGGAAAAAGGTCTGGTCAGGGCAGAGGGGAAAGGGCAAAAGCAATGTCCTTTTCAATCCTCCTGCGACAACCAGCAAAACCCAGTGACAGCCAGTTGCAGGTAGGGGGGAGACTTCAACGCTTCCTTCCTTTTTGGGCCAGCATAACAGAAAATCAGTACATTCTCGCTATGCTGTCTCTAGGCTACAAGATAGAATTCTCGGACCCTCCCCCAGAGAGGTACCTTCTGACAGACTTACCAGGAGATATTGTCAAGTCCCTAGCTATGAAGAGCCTTTTAAAGGATCTGAGAAAGCAGGGGGTTGTAATCCCAGTACCAGAGGGGGAGCTTTACCAGGGGTTTTATTCCCATGTATTTATGGTAAGAAAACCGTCCGGAAGCTTCAGGCTCATTCTCAATCTAAAGCCTTTAAACAGATCAGTCCTATACGAAAGGTTTTGCATGGACTCAATCTTTACGGTAAAAAACCTGTTAACAAAGGGTTGCTTTATGGCGTCTATCGATTTGAGAGACGCCTATCTGCATATCCCCATAGCTTCCCAATCCCAAAGATTTTTGAGATTGGCAGTAAACATGGGAAGGGAGGTCGTGCACCTTCAGTTCAGGGGCCTCTCCTCGGCCCCGAGAATTTTTACAAAACTCATGGCAGAGGCTCTTGCTCCGCTCCGCCTTCAGGGTATAGCGGTAGTTCCATACCTAGACGACCTACTCTTCTTTGCCCCCTCCAGGGAAAAATTACTGGAGGATCTCGGAAGAGCTCGCAGCCATCTAGAGGCTTTGGGTTGGATCATAAATTTGGAAAAATCAAATTTCAGCCCAACCCAAGAGGCACAATTTCTGGGGTATCGGATAAGCTCAGTAGAGCAAAGAATTTTTCTCCCAGAGGACAAAAAGCTAAAGATAAAAGGGGTCGTTGCCTCCTTACAGACAAATCTAGAGCTGTCCATCAGACAGGTAATGTCAGCCCTAGGAACCCTTACCTCATCAATGCCAGCAGTGCAGTGGGCAAGACTGCACTTCAGGCCCCTCCAGAGCTTCCTTCTGAAGGTGTGGGATCGCAGGACAGAATCTCTGGAAACAAAAGTAAAGATCCCCTCCAGAGTGAAACGGTCACTATGGTGGTGGAGAAGTCAGACCAATCTGTCAGCAGGCCTGTCTTGGTCATTCCCAGTAGAAAGAGTGGTAACGACAGATGCCAGCCTATGGGGATGGGGGGCACACTTGGGTCAGAACTATGTTCAGGGAGTTTGGTCCCAGTCAGAAGCAGGAAAATCCTCCAATTGGAGAGAGCTAAGGGCTGTGGCTTTAGCTTTAGATGCCTTCTCCGCAGACCTTCAAGGTGCCCATGTTCAAGTGTTCTCGGACAATGCCACTACCATTGCTTACTTAAACAGGCAAGGAGGCACAAGAAGCAGATTACTTCAGCTTCTCGCCTTGGGCATCCTAAACTGGGCAGAAAATCATTTGCTGTCCTTATCAGCGGTCCACCTCAAGGGCACTTCAAACATAGTAGCAGATTTTCTAAGCAGAAAACGGATTCAGGAAGCAGAATGGACCCTAAATCCGGAGATCTTCAGGTTAATCACCCAAGCCTGGGGCCTACCACAAATAGATCTATTTGCGTCAAAAGAAAATACGCAACTTCCAGCCTATTTCTCCATTTACAGAAACGACAGTTCCCAGGGAACAGATGCGTTAATTCAGCCTTGGAATTTCCAACTGGCGTACACCTTCCCTCCTTTTCAGCTAATACCATTAGTGATAAGGAGGATTCAGAAGGAGAAATCAGAAGTAATCTTAATCACCCCATTCTGGCCAAAAAGGGCTTGGTTTACCTCCCTTCTTCGAATGGCGGTCAAACCACCTTGGCGACTACCGCTTCGACAGGACCTACTTCTGCAGGGGCCAGTGTGCCATCAGGGGGTGTCCTCTCTAAACCTCACAGCGTGGTATCTGAGAGGCAGTTATTGATACGGAAAGGTCTGTCCCGACCACTGGTGACTACCTTACTTACTAGTAGAAAGCTGGTTACCAGAAAAATCTATGAAAAATACTGGAAGGTTTACAACTCCTGGTGTCACTTGTCTAATAGAGTGGTAAAGAACCTAGTATCAGTGTTGGAATTTCTTCAGGTTGGGGCAGAAAAGGGCTTATCAAGCAGTACACTCAAAGTACAAACAGCCGCATTAGGAGTCTTTCTGGAAAGGCCGATATCCTCAGAACCTTTGGTTGTCAGATTTTTCAGGGCACTCTCTAGGTCCAGACCAGCTCCTGTACGACACTTCCCGAGTTGGGATTTATCAGTAGTTCTGCGGTCTTTGACGAAAGAGCCCTTTGAACCTTTACAAGATGTCTCTCTGAAGTACCTTACTCTCAAGACCGTATTCTTAGTGGCAATTACAACAGCCAGAAGGATTGGCGAACTGCACGCCCTGTCAATAAAGAAACCCTTCCTATCCGTCTTCACGGACCGGATTGTACTAAAGACTGATCCAGCCTTTCTACCAAAGGTGGCGTCAAGCCTTAATAGGGCGCAGGAAATCGTCATTCCAACCTTCTGCTCCAATCCATCAGGGGAAAGGGAGCGACAATTTCATATGTTGGATGTGAAAAGAACATTGCTACATTACCTCGAAGTGACCAAGGATTTTCGATCCTCAGACTCCTTGTTCATACTATTCTCAGGAAAAAGGAAGGGCCACCAAGCATCTAAGGGGTCAATTGCTAGATGGCTAAGAACCGCTATTCTGGAAGCCTATTCCCAAGCAGGACTATCTCCCCCGCGGGGCATTAAAGCACACTCTACTAGAGCTCAGGCCACTACATGGGCAGAAATAGCTGGTGCCACCCCAGATCAGATCTGCAAGGCGGCTACGTGGTCAAGTTACCTTACGTTTGTCCGTCATTATAGACTGGATCTTCTGTCAGCAAGCGATCAGGCTTTTGGCAGAAAGGTCTTGCAAGCTGTGGTCCCTCCCTAGAAGTGGGTAAGTCTCTATTATCCTCTCAAGGTGCTGTCCTGAAAGACGATAAGGGAAAAGTCAAGTTAGTCTTACCGGTAACTTGTTTTCCATGAGTCTTTCAGGACAGCGGCAACCCGCCCTTAATGTTTTTAGGAATATTATACTGTGACTAACCATACTCTGTTTATGTGTTCCAGTTTGGGCCGGAGGTTTCTCTACTACTACTGATGATAAGTGGAGGGAACCTCCCTTTTAAGAAGTTTGGTGGAGGTGTGTTTCCTGTCAAGTGGGTGGAGCCACGCTCTCAAGGTGCTGTCCTGAAAGACTCATGGAAAACAAGTTACCGGTAAGACTAACTTGACTTTTTGCCCATTCTTTATTGCAAAATAGTCCAAGCTCTGTAAGATTGGATGCAGAGAATCTGTGAACAGCAATTTTAAAGTCTTGCCACAGATTCTCAATTGGATTTAATTCTGGGCTTTGACTGGGCCATTCTTCTAACACATGAAAATGCTTTGCTCTAAACCAGGGGTCTCAAACTAGTAGCCCTCCAGCTGTTGCAAAACTACACGTCCCATCATGCCTCTGCCTGTGGGGGTCATGCTTGTAATAATCAGCCTTGCAATGTCTCATGGGAATTGTAGTTCTGCAACAGCTGGAGGGCCGCCAGTTGGGAACCCCGCTCTAAACCATTCCATTGTAGCTCGGGCTGTATGTTTAGGGCCGTTGTCCTGGTGGAAGGTGAGACTCTAACATGTTTTCTTCTAAACTTGCCCTGTATTTGGTTTCATCCATCTTCCAATCAACTCTGACCAGCTTCCCTGTCACTGCTGAAGAAAAGCATCCCCACAATATGATGCTGCCACCACTATGTTTCACAGTGGAAATGGTGTGTTCAGGGTGTTGTGCAGTGTTAGTTTTCCCCAACACATTGCTTTAAGGCCAAAACATTAAATCTCTTTCTCATCTGACCAGAGCACCTTCTTCCACATGTTTGCTGTGTCCCCCACATCGGTGGTCATCAACTCTGTCCTCAGGGCCCACTACAGGTCAGGTTTGCAAGATTGCGGTATTAGTCTGCATCACCCCAAGGTAATATATAAAATCTGGCCTGTTGGGGGGCCCTGGGGACAGGGTTGATGACCATTGCCCCACATGGCTTCTCGCAAATGGGACTTCTTATGGCTTTCTTTCAACAATCGCTTTCTTCTTGCCACTCTTCCATAAAGGCCAGATTTGTGGAGTGCATGACTAATAGCTTGTACACACAAGCAGAATTTCCGACTGAAAAAGTCAGACGGGAGTTTTTCATCGGATATTCCGTCCGTTTGTATGCCCCGTTGGACTTTTTCCGTCGGAAATTCCAACAGAATTAGATGTTCTCAATTTTTCCCTTGAGGGGGAGGGGTAGGATTGGAATTTGATCGGAAATTCCGAACGTCTGTGTGCTTTTCTGACGGCATAAACACCACACATGCTCGGAAACAATTCGACTCATGCTCAAGAGTATAACTTAATTTTCTTGGCTCGTTGTAGTGTTTTACGTCACCGCATTCTTGACGATCATATTTTAGTGTGACTGTGTGTATGCAAGACCGCTTCAGCGGAATTCCGTCGGAAAAACCTTTGGAGTTTATTCCGGCGGGAAAACCGGTCGTGTGTACAAGGCATTATAGTTGTCTTGTGGACAGATTCTCCCACCTCATCTGTGAATCTCTGCAGCTCCTCCAGTTACTATGTGCCTCTTGGTTGCTGCTCTGATTAATACTCTCCTTGCCCGGGCTGTCAGTTTAGGTGGACAGCCATGTCTTTGTAGGTTTGCAGTTGTGCCATACTCTTTCCATTTTCAGATGGATTGAACAGTGCTCCATGCTTCGTGGGATGTTCAAAGCTTGGGGTATTTTATTTTATAACCTAACCCTGCTTTAAACTTCTCTACAACTTTATTCCTGACCTGTCTGGTGTGTTCCTTGGCCTTCATGATGCAAATCTCTGAGGGCTTCACGGAAAAGCTGTATTTATACTGAGATTAAATTACACACAGATGGACTCTATTTACTAAATAGGAAAAGAGAAAATTACAAACCAGCGCTATAGTAATGTGTTTAAATGATAAATAGGGCTGCTGCTGTAGTGTAAGGTAAGTACCCCAAAGAATGAAAAAAATAACAATTTAACTCAGCACTGCTCCTGTGAACTAACATATGTGTGTGTGTGTGTGTGTATATATCGATCTCTTAACAATATAATCTACTAACTATACTAAAGTTCTCAGTGCCAATATAGTGCAAAATGAAGTCCAGTCAATAAAGGTCCATCAGGTATGGCGTATTGAGCTGGCGACAAGATGAAATATATTCTGGTCACTTTCTGTGCTCCCCACTTGAGTTCCCACTCACCAAATGGAAATGGTAAATACGCCTGTATCAGAATGGTAATGCCCATCCACAGAGTAAGTTGGTATGTCTGGCCTTTAACCACTTAAGCCCCGGACCAAAATGCAGCTAAAGGACCAGGCCCCGTTTTGCAAATTGGCACTGCGTCGCTTTAACTGACAATTGCGCGGTCGTGCGACGTAGCTCCCAAACAAAATTGGCGTCCTTTTTTCCCCACAAATAGAGCTTTCTTTTGGTGGTATTTGATCACCTCTGCGGTTTTAATTTTTTCTGCTATAAACAAAAATAGAGCGACAATTTTGAAAAAAATGCAATGTTTTTTACTTTTTGCTATAATAAATATCTCCCAAAAATATATCTAAATTATTTTTTGGCAATCAGCGATTTTTTTTTTTTTCGTGACTGCGACATTATGGCGGACACTTGGGACAATTTTGACAAATTTTTGGGACAATTGTCATTTTTTACAGCAAAAAATGCATTTAAAATGCATTGTTTATTGTGGAAATGACAGTTGAAGTTTGGGAGTTAACCACAAGGGGGCGCTGAAGGGGTTATGTGTGACCTAATGTGTGTTTACAACTGTAGGGGGGTGTGGCTGTAGGTGTGACGTCATCGATCGTGTCCCCCCCTATAAAAGGGATGATGCGATCTATTACGCCGCCACAGTGAAGCACGGGCGCCCGTGTTTACACGCGGCTCTCCTTGTTCTTCAGCACGCGCCCGTGACCCACGGCTGGGTAGTAGTACAGGACGTACCTGTACGTGGAACTTCCGTTAATCCCACTCCTTACCCCCTTACATGCCACATTTGGCATGTAATTTTTTTTGCGGGGGGAGTGGGGGCTTCAGGAGGAGTGGGACTTCCTGTCCCACTTCCTCCTTCCGCCGAGGGGCTGGTTAGGCGATTTAAGCTTAATCGCCTACAGCAGCCCCTCCCTGTAGGCGATCGCATGGGACACTGATAGGTTCCATGCGATGGCCTGTCCAATCAGCGGCGGGCCGTGCCGCTCGTTCATGCGCAGTGCCGCTCGTTCATGCGCAGTGGGTGCCCGGCCGTGAAGCCGAAGGCTGTCACGGCCGGGTGCCCACAGTTGCGATGAGGACGCCGTCCGGGGAGGGGGGGAGAGGAGCGGAGCTCCGGTCGGCACGTCACTGGAACGCTGGAGCAGGTAAGTGTCTGTTTATTAAAAGCCAGCAGCTACACTTTTTGTAGCTGCTGACTTTTAATAAACATATAACTAGGCTGGAACACCCCTTTAAGTGGTTAAGGAGAGATGTTTGTTGTCCTCCTCCCGCTGATCCGGATCCTTCAAGCTCAAACGATCAATAAAAATCCATTGTGGTGTGATTTTAAACAGAACTGAGGAAAGAGCATTTGGTGCAATACTGCAAATTTTATTTTAAAAGGTTTAAAATCATTGCATTTACATCCAAACCTTTAAAACGTGCAGAGATTGCCCGCCTTGGCATACAAATGGCCTTCACAGATACGCTGTAGCTTGACGCGTTTCGCCCCTCCCAGTAAATAGATAACTTCTGAAGAAAAATGGTCCCACTATATTTTAGTTATCACAGTAAAGGGGGCTGAATACAATTGTATGCCACACTTTTTAGATATTTATTTGTGAAAAAAATTGAAAACCATTTATAATTTTTCTTCCACTGCACAATTGTGTGTCACTTTATATCACATAATATCCCAATAAAATACATTTGTTTTTGCTTGTATTGTGACAAAATGTGGAAAATTTCAAGGGGTATGAATTATTTTTCAAGGCACTGTAGATGGCGTAATCTGCACTGCTGGCTGATGTGTTCAGACAGCCACAGCACCGTGCATGTCGGACTACCTGAACAGTCACTTTTAAATTATTGGATGCAGTCACTGATGACTGTGTTTTGCCAACACATCTGTGGCTTGAATTTTCATCAGTTCAGTCACGTTTTTTTATCGGGTTTTAGTTTTGTTTTTGTTTGCTTTTTTAGTCAATGGAAGCGAATGATAATAGATGATGATCCATTTACATCAGTATTTTCCATAGGAAAGCATTGATGTCTGTATTTCATCCGTCAATGGATGGATGAAAAACAGTCGAACGGTCCATATGTGTGAAAGGGGCTTAACGGAAATCTGCTGAAATTGTGTTTAGCCAACTTTAGGATTGGTTACTGGGGATTGTAAGATCATACGAGCAGGGCCCTCTGATTCCTCCTGTATTGTATTGTACAGTCTTACCCGATGTTGTAAAGCACTGCACAAACTATTGGCGCTATATAAATCCTGTATAATAATAATATTGGGAGGGGGGTGTTTAGCATGTCTGTGCTTCTTCTTCTTCTTTTTTTTTTAGATGTGACTGAAAAAATACTCTCCAGGATGTAGAGCCTTAAAGGGTTTGTAAAGGAATTTTTTTTTTAATCTTAATAGCTTCCTTTACCTTAATGCAGTGCTGTTTTCGTGTCCTCATTGATTGTTTTTTTGCTCTCAAGTTGCTGTAATTCTTCGCTGATCTCGACACTTCCTGGTTGTCTGTTTCCTGATAACCACAGTACTGGGAGCTTTCTCTCTGTGGTCACTAATCAAGGAGGTGTGATTACTGTGCGTCTAAAACCCCTCGGCACTAATCGGTTTCGTTTTCCAAACCATCACTGCCCTGTATTGGCTCTGTGGCTCTGTGCAGCACAGGCAGGAAACAACATGCAAAAACAAAACTAGAAACTGCAGGTACATTATATGATTGATTTGTATCTATGTTTAATCATTTTTAAAAGGAATCCGTTAACTATTATGTCTCTATACGCTGTAAACAGTCATTTCAGCAAAAAAATGTTTTTATTTACAACACCTTCAACCACTTCCTGCCCAGTCAATAGGAGATTGATGTCCGGGAAGTGGTTCTGAAATCTTGACTGGACGTCAATTGATGTCCTGCAGGATTTCATGCCGCGCGCGCCCTTGGGGGCACATGGCGATCGGTGATGCGGGGTGTCAGTCTAACACCCTGCATCTCCGATCTCGGTAACGAGTCTCCAGTGGAGGCTCGCTACCACGTGATCAGCCGTGTCCAATCACGGCTGATCACGATGTAAACAGGAATAGCCGCCGATGGCTCTCCCTCACGATCGGCGGCTCTCCTGATAGGGGGGGTTCGCGCTGATTGTTTATCATCGCAGCCCCACCTCAGATGCCCACACTGGACCACCAGGGAAGCCCACACTGGACCACCAGGGAAGCCCACACTGGACCACCAGGGAAGCCCACACTGGACCACCAGGGAAGCCCACACTGGACCACCAGGGAAGCCCACACTGGAAGGGCAAAAAAAAAATCAGGATTTAAAAAAACAAAAACAAAAAACATGCCAGTAAAAATAAAGAAAGATGCCAGTCAGTGCCCACACATGGGCACTGACTGGCAACATAGATTCATCAGTGCCACCGCTCAGTGCCAATCCATGCCCAGTGTCCACCTATCAGTGCCACCCATAAGTGTCCATCAGTGCTGCCCATCAGTGCCCCCTATCAGTGCTGCCCATCAGTGCCGCCTATGAGTGCCACGTCATTGGTGTCCATCAGTGCCACGTCATTGGTGTCCATCAGTGCCACGTCATTGGTGTCCATCAGTGCCACGTCATTGGTGTCCATCAGTGCCACGTCATTGGTGTCCATCAGTGCCACGTCATTGGTGTCCATCAGTGCCACGTCATTGGTGTCCATCAGTGCCACGTCACTGAAAGAGAAAACTTACTTATTTACAAAAAAGTTAACAGAAAAAAATAAAAATGTATTTATTTTTTCTAAATTTTCAGTCTTTTTTATTAGTTGTTGTGCAAAACATAAAAACAGCAGAGGTGATCAAATACCACCAAAAGAAAGCTCTATTTGTGGGGGAAAAAGGGCGGCAATTTTGTTTGGGTACAGTGTAGCATGACCGCGCAATTGTCATTCAAAGTGTGACAGTGCTGAAAGCTGAAAATTGGCTTGGGCGGGAAGGTGCGTAAGTGCCTGGTATGGAAGTGGTTAAGGTGGCCATACATGGATGGACTTTTTGCCGAATGGGATGTATTTGTTAGATGCCAGAACAAATGAATCCTTTCCGTGAAGCATGTGGCTTGGTAGATTGACATAGACATGTAATAGGTTTGGCTAATGGGAAGGTTTAGAAATGTCAGTGCCTTGTAGATGGGAAGGAGGTTCATAGAGAAATCGCCTCTGTACTTCTTCTTGCTGCTGATCCCTTTAATGATATAGTGATTAGCTACAAAGAGAAAAGGTAAACAAACTTGTCACTGGCTGTCATTTTCTTGTCCCTTAATAGGACTTGCCTTATTGTTCGTGTGGCATGATTGATACCTGTCATTTGGGCATTGTATCTATCTACATGTCACTTTACAGCCAAATAAAATGGTTTAAGGGGTATTTTTTTTTTTTATGACATTGTAAATGTTTTAAGATATTCAGTGTTTAAGATAGATGTATGTTTTGATTAATCACATGGGAGCTGGTGCCTTACTGTAAGCAATTGTCTTGCTCATCCCTCAAGTTTGTGTGATTACAAGTATATTTTTGGTATCTTCTTGCTGTGACTCATTAGTACAGGTTTGTTGTGGATGGTCTCTTTAACTTGGCCTGCTGTGAGACATTGCACACTTTAACATCAGTGCTGGTTTACTCTGTACTCAAGGGCAGCTATCTCCTCCCATCCAACACAAGCAGATCATAACCCTTTTGCATCTGACATGCTTCTTTTTACTTAATTTCCTTTTGAGACTTCTGACAGTCTGTTCTTGACAGCCAGAAACCATGTGTAGCTCTGTATTTTCTACTTTTACTCTTCACCCTCTTTCTTTTCTTCAACAATTTCAAGATCTAAGAATAAGTCGTACACTTGTGGGACAAGCATGTGTGTCTATGCTTACAGTATTTGATCATGTTATTTCTTTGTGTGATAACTGTTACTCTGCTGTCTTTTTAAATATTCGGGGCCTTGCATGCAAGCAAATGGATACATCTTTGCAGATTCATATAAAAAGCCCTGTGTGGCTTGATGCTGCAGATACATTATTGTGTACACCCTGTAACCGCACACAGTATGAAGTGGCACAGTAATGCATGTCTGTACGGACCCACAATAAACACCGCTACAACTTCAGGTACGACATGCGATTTTTAATAATCGGACCTGAATTAGCAGCTAATGTGTTTCTATGGCAGTGTCTTTAATAGTTACGATTTCAAATAGTGCTATTTGAGAAGTAGTTGATGCATTACTTTTTCAGGACTTCATGGACTTAATACTGCCATGTAATCGTACCTGTGTCTTTATCGGCACTACTTGAGCCTGAAAGAATTTTATTATTATTATTTATATAGTGCAAACAGTTTGCGCAGCACTTTACAACATGAGGACAGATAGTATAGTTTCAATACAATTCAGCCCTGGTTCACACTGGGCTGTTGGAGTGGAGCCCTGCGAGTTCAGCTGAAGTCGCACGATTTCACTCCCGCTGGCAGTCCCGATTTCGATCGCGATTTAAGAGACATCTGTGTGGGTTTCTGCACAGATGTCAATGTAAATCGCGGCTAAAAATCGCAAAAAGTAGTACAGGAACTACTACTTGAAATCGGTGCAGCGCCCCAGATGTGGCGTCGCACCGATTAGGAACGTGTCATTCTGGCAAATGCCGCCGATTTGAGATGCGATTTGACATGTGAAATCGCATCTCAAATCGTACCCAGTGTGAACCTGGGCTCAATGCAGGAAGAATCAGAGGGTCCTGCTTGGTAGAGCTTACAATCTAGAAGGGAGGGTCAAGCGATACAAAAGGTAATAACTGATAAAGTAAAAGTACAGTTGTTAGGTGGGGGAATATTAACCCTTTGCTAGTTAAAACTTTTTTTTTCAAAACATGGCTTCAAAATCAAATCCCTGCACAGCCTGACAATCGCTGTTCCCATCTGTGACATAGCCCATCAAATCGTTGCGACTTTCACAGAACTGGCACTGAAGTAGTATTAAGGCCCCTTTCACACTTGTACAACTTGTCCCATGATTTGGGACTGCAAAGTAGAATGACAAGTTGTTCACCATGATTTCCAATGGCAACCATTTTATATTAGTATGACTTCAAAGTAGTCCCTGCACTACATTTGGTACAATTTTGATGCCAGTTACACAGGCATTCAATGAAATTGCGGTAAAATCATGCAACTTTGAAGTCGAAGTGGTGTGAAAGGGGCCGAAGTCCTCATACACACTGAAAACGGCTTTTAAATCTTGATGAAGTCACGCGATTTGAAATCTGCATTTCAGTCCAACTTGAAAGGC